>JACTAT010000039.1:8178529-8469483 GCA_014526335.1 Chrysaora quinquecirrha
GGTTGCTGCACGAAAATGTTTGCTTGAGTAAGGGTGGTTTACCGGAGATCTACCTTACGAAAAGTACTATTTTGATCAATTGAAGCCATGCCAAGAATAGAAACAAGCACGACATGGATTTTCCAAAGCGAGTTGTTTATTTCTGGGCATCTAGACTAGATAGTAGCCTACTAGTTGGTTTATCAGAAGAGGTGCACCCAGTGTCCCTGTGCACAACAAATAAGAAAAAATACAGATAGCAAGATTTGTCTAGTAGATTACATGCATTTAACTTAATCAGTATAAATAATTACAATACCTCCTCGAATAAATTTTCCATGTTATAAAGTAGCCCTAACAGCTGTGATGTTAGTTAGGTAGTTTATGAAGGGTTTACTACCAGTAAATGTTTTGTCTACTAGTTTGTGCTGTTTTATTTTCTTTCAATTTAAGTCTTTCTTCAGAAACTAGAATCATTTGCTCAACCATTTAAAAGCTTTGAAATCAATCTAGGGCAGCAAAAATCCAAATATTTTTGTCAACCTTCCCCAAAGCTGTCTTTTGGTCAATGTTTACAAACTGAAAACATGAAGTGTTGATACTAATAATGTGACATCCATAATTATTTTCAGATTATTTTTCAGTGCAATTTAAGAGAAAAGAACACCAACTTAACCTTTTAAGATTTGGTGAACAGTTTGCAAGCCATCCTTAACTATGTACCTTATTTATCCGTGCCTTGGTTTAGTTTTATGGTTTAATTCAATGTACATTCACTCAGTATTTGGTCATTAAAATTACATCTCAAAACTGAAACTGGTAGCAAATGACACAGCTTGCTTGTGGATTAAGATGAAGGCAGTACAGGTATTAACCAAAAAGCAGAAAAATGTCTGTCAAATCAAATCTATGAGAAGACCCATAGCCTACAATATTGACAAATTTTTTGAAGTTAGTAACTACCAAAACACCAAAAAAAATCCTTGTAACACACAGCGAAAATTCATGGCAATTTCATCAAAAAATTATAAACCAAGGACAAAAATAACAGTTAATTGAAGAATAACTGTGACTGAGATGGATGCATACTTTGAAACAAATGAATACTGTAATTCCAGTACCAAGAAAAGTTCAAACTCTACATTTCAAGACTTTCCTTGATCAAGCAAGAATACTTACTGGGGATAATATAGTTATGCAAAAAAAGGCTATTTATAAACAACAAACCTATAAATAAAAACAGTACAGTGAAAAGCTTTGCATCTATCTATGCATCTAGGATATATCAATCAACCTATTTGTCTGTAGCACTTTTTCCTTAGAGAGATCAAAAGAAAAGAAAATACCCAAGTGAGCTAACAAAATAAAAATATATGAAGATACTCATCCAAGTCAAGTGATAAAAGTTACATACAACAAATACCAGACATCCGTGTTTAGGGTATCCTCGAGAAAAAGTTACACTAATTTAATTGCTCTTTAGTTTCGATTGAAAGTTTTGTTGAAGAATTGACAATAGAAGCAGCAGTGTTCAATGGTCAGCATATGAATGGTCAGCATCCACCAGTTAATCGGGCCTACGCAAGAGTTAGGCCCCGCCACAGACAGCAAAGAACTTGTCACTTTCAGCTTTTCAGAAAGATTTTCTTGGCCAAACGTCTTATAAATGTCCAATACAGCAAAGTTTAAATACAAGACATCATTTTGTTTTGAAATTCATCGCAAAGAACTTCTTCGTAAAGTTACGAAGTTACACACAGCTTCAAACAACTTGCTCAAATCCCGCAGTGCTAGTAGGCGGTGATTAAAAACGCTTCGCGAATGCTCCAACGGTTGTTTTCATCAGAAAGAGGTTGCATTTTTGCTGACTCAGCTGTACAAGCTTTCGTTCATTGTTGCGCAGACTCTACTCTTTACGAAAGAAGAGCTTGAGGCTGCACGCAGGCTACCAAAAGCCTGCTCGCTTACTCACTGCCCTTTACGTTTATGAACGTACGAGTGATTCATGTTGACGTACATAATAAAACCTTCGCCGTTTTATACAATAAATATTTTTTCAATCTTTGAATTGGTTAATGAAAATCCCAAAATGTAAGACATTAACCTTATCAATCTTTTTCAGCATAGTCAAAACAGTTTCACCTATTCATATAGAGTAACCTCTAGATCTTATCCCTCACAAACACATCAAGCAAAATTTCCTCCAAATTGCCTTCATTTACACGCTTTTTATTTTGTAAAGAACCTAGCTCAAGGTCCAGATCCAAAAGTTCCCTTATTTTTAGACCCCTTTTGATCAAATTGTACCATCAAAACTTCCTAAATTTTAATTGCATACACTCTTTTTCTTTTATAAGAACCAGAAAATTTTGATCGAGGCTGGCTGTTCTTCAGATTTTGCCATTTTTGAGCCTGAATTGTTCTTAATCTGTTCTTAATTCCTTGGTTACTTAGATATCTATATTTTTAAATGAAAGTCTAGGGTGGTACTAGGTTTGTGTGAAAATGCAGCAATCTTGTCTATTTCTTTGTTTGCTTGCTTTTTACGTTCAGTTTGACTGTCTGGCTTACATATTTAGCTGATATTCTTAGCGCTTTCTAAAAGGCCAGCCTCAGCTTGTTCTTAATTTGTTCTTAAAATCGGGGCAAAATCCAGGCTCGTGTTCTAAAAAAATTGTTCTTATAAAAGAAAAAGAGTGTATTTAGTACCATGACTCTTATAATAAAGAGACATTCGTTTTCGAGCAAAGCTGGAAACGACGTACTCAATGAAACATAAATAACCAAGCTCACACTTAACTCTGAAAGAAGCTTGAAAATATAGTAGAATACAGTGTAGTTAGTAATGCCACACAAGAAAGTTTTCTATTCTCTCAGATCATGGAATGCCGATACCTTAGTTAATAAACCCTATAGGAGAGGGGTGACAGGGTAGTGGTACCATGGTACTAGAGGAGTGGTACCTGTTACCTATCTGGTACCGAAATCTCTGAAAAAGGGTCAAACCTGGTATCAAAACTAATTCAAATGTATTAGTATTTCATTCGACACAGTTATTTAATTCGACCAAAATTGGGTTTCCCAAAAGTTGGTACCAAACCTTGTGTTATCGGTACCAAAAAACCCCCTTGTCACCCCCCCATGATTGCCATTCCTGATATTTACGTGGTACCACCACCTGCGATTTGGATGGAACCTGGTACCAAAGACCCCTGTCACCCCCCTCCCTATTGGGTTACTCGGTTATACTGTAAGTTTAAAAATAGTTTAGAAACTAGTTAACTGTTGATGGTCAAAGGACGTCACATGGTAGTTTTGTTGTCGCTCAACTAATTCACTCTGGAACCAGCTTAGCTTAGATACATAGCTTTAGCTTAACTAGAGAATAGAATAGAGTCAACCCATTTCATTTGTTTGTATTTCTTCATGCTTATATGGGACGAGTTTCCCTGATTTTCCTTCATAACTGTTCGATATATTTCGACACAAAAACAGCCATAACTCCATTATCAGAGAGTAGTATCAATTTTGCCACGCATAAACATGAAAACAAAAGATTGGGCTGATAAACTGATCATTTTAAACCGAATTTGGAATCACAAGTGTCCGAAATTCGCGTGGAATGCAAAAACAATCGACTATACTTGTTTTTGATATTATGACATAAAGAACATCGTAAAGCGCTGTTACAGTATGGTGCATGTGTCCGGAGATTCCCATGATTTTCAGAACAGATTGAGAGGCGTGACAGGGTAGTGGTACCATGGCTCTAGAGTTGTGGTACCTGGTACAAAATTCTGAAAAACGGTTGGAACCTGGTACCTCTATCAATTCATGTGTATTAACATTTCATTCGACACAGTTGTTTACTTCGATAAAAATTGGGATTACCTGGTACCGCCACTTGCGATTTGGGTTGAGCTTGGTACCAAACCTTGTGTTATCGGTACCAAAAACCCCTGTCACCCCCCTCATGATTGCCATTCTGGTGTTTTTTATTGCTACAGAATTTTTGGGGCAAGGCGAAGGCATTCAATGCAGCTGGAAACGGGCTGAAACCTAAATTCACTTTCAAGTCAGTTTTCTCTAGCCACATAATAAACGTACCTTAACTCGAAGCTTGGTTATGATAAGTACAGGGACCAATCAATCATTAAAATCTCGTACATAATTGCTGTAAATCCTATTGTTTTCACGGAAATTCCATGGCAATCCTTGTTTTGATGGAAATCTCGTTAGTCCTCACTAGCGATAGCGAGGGACACGAGAGAAAGCGCCAAGAACACGTGCGCTAGAGAGGACAGGCTCAGCAAAAATACAAGAATTGGTGCGTGAGCACTATAAAAAGTTGTTTATTCTTGTGTTCCTGTGTTGCTAATCCTGCCTGGTTAAAATTGCAAAACAGAAGCACAGGCATAGGCATAAGCAGAACGGGAAGTTCTCATTCAGCATTCTTGTGCTGGTTTATGCTTGTGTTAAGCTCTTTCTCCTGGCGCATCATGTCCTACCGCTTGCGTTTTGGCTGTTGCTGGTGATACTATCTAGGACCAAGTTTAATGTATATATTCCTTCCCTTACTATCGCCGATCGGCCTCAAACATTTCAGGAAAGTATTAAATATCTATTAACTAGATATAATAGTTTTACTGTTCCTAAAGTAATAACTAACAGTTGTCTCCATCACAAATAAGAACCCAGTCTCATTTATCGGAAGAATATGTATGGTTTTAAAATAGAAATTTTTGCTGTTCGAAGTAGGGTTGATTATGTTAATTCTATGTTGTGAACTTAAACTGTTGTATATGCACCGGATAGTTATTCAGTTTGAAAAATATGACATGACGACTTCTAAAACCGTCTAAAACAGTCTCAAACATTGCACAGTTAATCCGGAGTCGCAATAGAATCTATTTCCAGAGTTTACTGCTGTATTTTGAATTTGGTATATCCGGATGCCGTTTTTGTTTAGCGTTTGAATTGTGTGTATGTCTGCGTTGAACTTAGGTTTACTTTATTTCAGTAGCTTCAGTAGCTGGAACAGGTCAATGGAAAATCTAGACTTTATTGCAGACATAGAGGAAATTATCTAGGCTTGCTGTGGTTGGAGATTATATAGCTTTTTTCAGACGCAGGATAGAGTAGAAAATACGTTCTTTGTCTTTTTGAATATGAAGAGAGGAAACGTACAGAAAATACACACTTTGTCATGAGAAAACTTAGCCTGCCTTTTAAACCGGATTTGTTATTTTGGCAGTGATGGCGCTAGAAGGGGGCAAGAGGTCTATAGCCCCCCTGTCTGATGTAGCTAGCACCCCCGTCGGAAGAAAACCTCGCTTTTGCTCATTTTCTAAGCCTCCCCCCTGTCTGAAGTTCTAGCCCCATAGTCGGAAGATTTCTGGTGCAACCGCTGAGTTTTCGGACAGATTTTCGCAATAATAACACCCCTTTTCAAAAGCACATCGAGATTGAGTTCTATTGAAAAGGAGAGATTTGTTAAAGTGACAATAGTGTACATTGAGATTTAGATTTAGATTCATTTGGTTTAAGTATAATATCTTTCTCACTTTCAGATCAAGCACTTGATCAGATAATGGGGCCAGGTGGACCAAACATCGCAAAAATTGGAGTGTTCAGCAGCAGAGATTTACTAAAATATTCGAAAGGTAACTTTTACAATTTCAGCCCAAATTATAGTATAGAATCGTTAGTTGGTCAGCATAGAACTGGCAGTGGCTCAGCAAAGGGGCAAGTGAGGTAGTCGCTCCCATAATCAACCCCTAAACATCAATAAAGCTGCTTTGGTTTATGCAGTAAAAAACTTTGTAGCGCGCGATTAAATTTGTAGCGAGAGACACGCAAATGTTTCTGGGAGACAACAGAAACATTTCTTGTCTCCGTGACTCGAGAGGCATCTTGCTTACTTGTCACTAGCATGTTTAGCCACCCTGGGAGACACGCGGCATGTAACAGTATCTTCTAGTTTAGCCATAGCTAAGTTTGAAAACGGCGAAACATTCGGTGAAACATTCGGGTGAAACATTCGTGACAACTGGTGAAACAATCCTTAACAAGGTAGTTTCAAATGTTTGACAAACAATGTTTGATCGTTTGGAAAACTGACCTGTTAAAAACCTAAATAGCTACTAAAGCATCCTTTTGTCGTTTTTCTAGCTACTATAGTCTGCAGCTCTGCAAAGTCGAGTTTCTCAGACAGCGAGAACGCTACCAACTCAACAAATCTACCAAACTACCTTGAAGCAACAGGCATTCGGACTGGTCGCATGCATCCTTATCTGACGTCACTACAGAGGCATCGTCATCATTCTTCTTGGTCCTCAATGGAAGATGATGAAAATGCAGATGAGGAGTGCCTAAGTCATACCACAGGATGCACAAGCGATGGAGATTCAGGTATTTATAGTTTTGAATTAGATTTGCAGAAACAGATTTTTAAAACGTGGAATGAATACAGATAGTACGCAATAATGGGCATGATCGTGGCTGCGCAAGTGGGGTTGGTTTTAGCTCTTGGTTAAAGCAGTCCCATGTTCACAGTTTTGGTTTATTTTAATCAGCAGATCTATTTAAAGATGGCGGGAAAACTTTGAGCTATCAATAGTAACCCACAGATATCTAAATTCTGCTCATTAATCCACAAAATAAACCACTCTGCTGCTGTCAGTGCGGTTTGTTTGTTTTCAACAGGGAAGTCACGCTTAGCAACTTAGCAAGCCTTCATCTGACGTTTAAGGATAGGCCTAAAAAAATAATGATGCTATGATAGCAAATAAAATAGGTAAAAGAAGGGCTTTGATAGGCATGTGATGAGACAGCAAGACCTTTCTGCCATACTTGTAGACTTGCTGCCGTGTTTGCTGCCATACTTAAGGACTTCTACCATCTTAATGCCACAGTTAAGGCCTTTTGCCATACTGAATACAAGACTTGCTGACGTGTTTGCTGCCATACTTGGACTTCCTACCATACTGTAATATAGACTTTCTGCCATCTTAAGGACTTTCTGGCATATTTAAGGACTTTCTGTAAGGACTTTCTTCCATACTTAAGGTCTTGCTGCCACACTTAAAAGCATCGTTTTCAAAATATTGGCATAAGCATTATTTGTACATAAATAACTACAAACAAGCTATTTTAAGCGGATCTATTTTTATCAGTGCATTTGTTGGAGGCAGTGTGGCGATGACGCAAATAACGGCGGCATCATAGTGGTATTAATGATACCGTTAATACCATTAATGCATTAATAGCATCATTTATGGGTGTGGTAAGATCAGCTCAGTTGCCTTCATATTGTTAGGTCGAGTAACAATGTTTTGTTAAACCATTCATTGATCTGGGCTTGTGACGTAATATTTGACAAGGATGATGCAAAAACGAAATTCATTATCTTTGCGAGGATTCGATAAAACTTCGTACACAACAATATTGTAATGTTTCAGTTTTCCAGCGGCTAGACTTGAACTACACTTTTTTGTATAAGCAACTTGAAGGCTCGATTGAATTACTGTAAGCAACTAAGAAGTCAAACAACCAAGAAACTTTCCGTTCTTATGTTTTGCATGTTGAAGTTCTTTAGGTAATGTTTTTTCCGACGTTTTTCCACGTACTGTCTCTCAAAGGTCGTGTTGTAGGCCTAACAGTGGATGATTTTGACCCGCGAAGTTAGGGGGTGATTGTTATGTACAAAAAAATGTTGAGCAACTTTTAAGCAACTTTCAGGGCTGAAATGTCTAAAATTTTAAGCAACTTTGAGGGCTGGATAAAAGTCCAGTTGCTTATTTAAAAAAAAGTGTATTGAAATAACATGTTTAATATGTTTTTTCCTATTTTTTTATGTTAAGTCTTAGACTTATGACCTGAGTCGTAGGAATCGCTATTTTGAGTTCAGATGCTGGACTCTCAAACTATTGAGTTCAAATGCTGGAGTGATCTCGGTTTGATGTAAGTTTCGCTTTGACGAACGATAACTGGGACTGAGTTAGAAGTGGTTAACGCTGTCGGAAATAAATTGGGTTTGCTAACTAGCGAAAATTTCACGGTTTGTATAGAATTGCTATGTTAGACGTTATGAGGTCATTCACAACTTCTCGAGAACCAACTTGTGGAATGTTTGAAATTTTGTCTATTTGGTTAAAAAGAGGAATATTTGCATTTTGATCGAGTACTCCACTTTCGAAAGCAATATAAAACATGTTTATTGTTTGTTATATAAACTTAGCACACGCAAAGTTTGCAGAAACAGCTCAGGAGGGAAACGAAATGGGATATCAGTAAATGCTTTTCTTTTCAATGTTAATGTATAGCTTCTGCACACTCTCAAACCTCAAGCATCACAATGAATGTTGTTTATCACAGAGCAACTTCTACTTTCTCTTTGATTGATACAAACCTGATTCTGCTGTGGCATGATTGATGGTAATGATTATGGTGATCATGGCTGCAGTGATTGATGATTATGATTACGATTATGGTGATTGTTGATGATAATAAAGATAATAATGACGATTTCTTGTTGATGATGATAATAATGAAGCAGATGATGATGGCGGTTATGACTACAGTGATTGATGATTGTGATTACGGTGATTGATGATTGACAATTATGATTACGGCGATTAATGATTTACGATTACGATTACGGTGATTAACAATTAACGATTATGGTGATTGATGATTGATGATTGTGATTGCAGTGATTGGTGATTGTTGATTGTAATTACTATGATTAATGATTGATGACGATGATAGCGATGGTGATGATTAAATCTTAATCTACAATGTCTAGAATTTATGATAATATGGACGATTATAATGACGATGACAATAAGTTCCACAATTTTATTTGCAGGCGTTGGAACACCTACAAGAATGAAAATTGAGCATGCCACATCATGTGGTCATAGCCCTCCAGCCGCACAGACAAATGTGCCAAATTTGATTGGTGTTTCGCCGATGTTCGGAATCCCACAGCAGAACCACATGATTCAGCAATACCATCCTGTAGGTCAACATTATATTGGGAATCCTTCGTTCCAGCAATCAGATTTTCAAAGAGCTGCTCTTTTTGGTGAGTTGATGATATCGTGTCTTTTACTGTCAGGGAGGGTCAAGATTTGAGCGATGTCTCTTAAAACTTTTTTTGAGAATGGATGGATGGATTTACCAGGATCGATTCTTTTTACAACCTTACCTCAATCACTGGTTAGAGTTTCGAGTAAGTTTCGTTTATTCGATCATTAACATTAATGTTTTTCTTTCCAAAGCTTCTAGAAAGCCAGATCTTCGTCATTGTGTAAGTCCAAGCACATTCACTCAAGCCCCAGATGGCTATAAGCGCATGATAGGCTTAAGAAGCCCCAGCACAGGTGATATGCCATCAACACATAATTACCAAGAGAATCTAACAAGGAAAGCAAGATCAATCACGTTGCCAGTGAGCTTAGAGAGATCCATGGGTCTAACCAGTTTGTCATCAATGGAAGTTGGACCGACTGCTCACGACGAGCAGAAACAAGTAAGCCATTATACTCATTCGAGGGCAAGTAACTTGTGGAAATTTCCCAGTCGTTGAGTTAGAGGCATCCTCAATGTCATGAAGTGTCTTCAATATCTTCGTGTTTATGTGCTATTGAAAAATTATGGTTTTTTCCTTTGCTGTGACTCGAACCTGAGACCCGAAACTGAGACCTTGGACCCGAACTTGGAACCTTCAAGACTTAGGCCACCTTAGTTATTTTACTTTACTAAGCAACTGAACAGTTTGTTGAAATAGCTAGCCAGGCTTGTAGTGGATTTGATGTTACCGAGAAAGCCCTGGTTAGGCTCGAGCTCAGCGGAGGAAAATATGGCAGTTGCCTTGATTTGTCACTCATTATGAGGTGATCTATTGTTAATTGCTATGTGAGGTTTTGTAAACGGAGTTATGTGGTTTTAGTTGCTCCTTATAGTTAGTGGACTTTTTCCATCAGTGGGTCAGCACCAGTTGAATGTCAGTGTGTAAAGCGCTCCTTGGAATCATAAGAACTATCCTGTTGTAGATTATGTCAAAGCTACACGGATCAGGATCATTTCTTTTCTATTTCTTATACAACACCATACTCTTTTTTACAATTCACATAAAGACTGATCATCAGTCTGAGCGCAGCTTTGACACCCGGTACAGTCAAACCTGTTTTTTTCCCTTGGGCGTCAGCAGCTTTCAATCTTTTTCAGACGTAGTTGAGCTCTCCTAAAGCGTATTCTATAATTTCATATAGTAAAAAGTAGGGACAAGAATCAAATGAGAACTCTTTGCAATTTTCAGTTATCCCCGCAAACAACGCCATCACAACAAACGTTCATTGCAATGGACAGCCAGCAGCAGCCATTGTATCTGCCATATCAGCCGACCAGTGCTAACGCGCAATACCCTGTAACAACAGCTATGATGAACGGCCAGTCTGGGGTTTATCTGCCGTGCAGCAGAGCTCTCTCACGCGAGTATCGGACACCGCGGTGACAAGAATGGGCGCTACACCAATGGTTGCATTAAGTTCATCTGGACTTTATACTGAAGAGAGTGGATTCACCGATCTGTTTGCAGTTGCCGCCGCCGCAGCCGTCAGTAGCGAAGACTCTCTGCTCGTAGGTAACTATTAAATTTTACAGTTGAATGCTAAGATTTGATTTTTTATGTCAAATATTTTCCTCGTATTCATGAGTTCCAAGGAGGTCGCCTTCCAAAGGCGCCTTCCAAAAGCCTTATCTTGTGCGTCAGCCTTGTAAGACAAGGGAGTCACTCTTTTAGATCAACAAAAACTACTCTGTGCTTCTTTTCACTCTGTCGAATCGACACAGTTTGAAAGGAAAGCTTACTTTGCAAAGCGAAGCAAGGTTATTGATTACTTGTTCTCCAGCGTCGTGTTGCGGCGAGGAGGAAATGTGAAGGGTAGGGGAAGATAAAGAAGAAAAGACCTTTCTCTCATAAGCACTTACTCCTCCCCGCAACACAACTCTGGAACCCAAAGAAGTTTGCTGTATAAACGCATGAAATAAGAAATGTTAAAGAAACCAGGGAACATTGCTGAATAAAACATAAAAACAGGAAATGTTAAACTTTGCCAGTGTCACTTTAGAACTCCCATTAATGCAATGCTTTTCTATTGTAGACAAACTTTTTCAGATGTCCGGCAACGAACATGCAACAACACAAGGAGGAAGTCACAATCAACAATGATCTCTGATACTGGCAGGGTTATGAAATCTGACTTTAGCATAGCAGCAAGTTAGAGACACTTGATTGATATCAGAGAAGACGGTGGCTGATATCTTGTCTGTTAATTGGTATCGACCTCTTCATTTTGGCCTAGCCTTTGTACCTTCTTTCAGAAGAAGACAGATTTCAAGAAGAGCAAATGCCCCGGTTTATTGGTAGGCCGTCGCATGGCCCTTCGATCGAAACATCAACAGTTTCAGAAATTTTATGTACAGATGAAAAGCTTGACCTGGTTTTTACACAGAGATGTATTTATTTGGATGCATGAACGCATAAAAGGCCAGTCAAACATAAGATTATCTAGCGGAAGAAATATTATCTAAAAGATTTTTTATTTCGTAACATTCATTTGCAGTGGACTTTTTGGTATGCTTCTCTAAGGTTTCTATCTGATTTTTTAACCTTACTGACTTATTTAATTTGCTGTAGTATGTAAAATGGCGTTAGCAAGGTCGTGGCTCGTTCTAAGATAACTACTTGAACAACTTCTGAAGCACATTCCCTTTTAAACAGTTGTTCCCCGAAGCACAGCCGAGGTTTCTTCCCTTAACGTACTGACTGTAACAAGCATCTCTTTCTATATTACTTTTGCATCTATACATTTTAATAAACTTCAGAAACGTCCTTCTCTGTGATATTTCTTTACCTTAACATAATGTCAAGCACCATTGATTTCTACTTATGCCTCCAGATAGCATCACAAATTTCCTTCCTGCATTAGTATTAAGACCAGCTAGGCAGCCCGTGCGGTATGAAAAAATTTTGATCCTCACAAGTCGCCCTTTTTTGCATATAAGGTAACAGGTCGCCCCTTTCTCCAAAATTATGACTGATGATCAATGACAGCGATGGTTGCAAAAGTATGCTTTCGATTCCGATTGATGATTACGTTGTCCTGCATTAGTATTAAGACCAGCTAGGCAGCCCACGCATTCAAAAGTTGCACTTTTTTCCACCTATAAAGTGACGTCATGAAAGGTCCTTATGGTCTCAAGAGCATCTTCTGGGTCTGGGGTATGATTTTGGAGTGCCCCATCCCTATAGCAAGGGAAATATATCTAGTCTCATATAAGCTGTTTTTTGTACACTAGGACATATTCTAGTGCTGTAATGTTTATTGTAATTCAACGCACAAATGGTTGTAAAATAATCTTATATAAAATATAAACATTTTCTTTATTTAATAATTAATTTTTATTAATTTATCCGTAGTGTTTTAGATTCTTTTATTTCCGCATACGTTTTGTAGTAAAATGAAAATTTGTTTAATGGTATGTTAATTTTATTGTAGGGAATGAATACAGTACATCGAAATCTATCTATGTATTTAGTTGTTTTTGTTTTTGCTTTTCTTAAGATCTACTGAGTTTTCGTGAAGGAATAACTCGAACAGGGGCATTGTAGATCCTCGATCTAGCGATGGCCTAAAGAGATCAAATAAAGTAACGACGTTGTAACTTACTAATTTGGTCAGTACATGCGCAGTTGATTATAAAGTCTGGAATTTCAGAAACGTGTACAAAGTAAGCATGTTTTGTGGTTTTGGACCAGACTTATCACATGAGTCCCACTCTTCGCAAACAGCAACAACAACAACTCTACAGCTATCAGTTTGAGCATCAAGCAATTAAACTTATTAGCGAAATTACGACTCATGTAATAAGTCAACCGCTGGACTAGTCTTTTTAAAAAAATTTAACCACTTTTTCCCGTCCAGTGACTCAGACAGAAGCGATAAATCTGACTTACGCAACTGACTATCTTGCCTTCCTTTCACCCAGGACACCCTCACATATCTAGTGGTCTTTTTAAGTTCTTTGCCTTCGGGTACAACTTGTTTTCTATAAAAAGTACTCAGGAAATGAATATTATCTATTTACGCGCGATAATTCAGAAAGATTTGCGATTTATCTTTGCGTCAATAGTCTCAGCGCTAAATTTCAATTTATTAGATTTCAATTTCTGGTTAAAAGACTAAATCAATTACTTTATCACTGGTTTATTTGCCATAAAATGACCTGCTTTCTTTTTAAGCCGTTGATTTTCAATTTTTCGTAACTTCAAAAGAAACATCATGCGCTGAGGCCTATTTAGCGATTACCGCAACTTCCTAGCACACGCCACGCATTAAAAGCAAACGTCTGCTTCTTTCAAATGCGTATCCTGAGTATAGATGAATCACTTTCGGTGTTAATGAAAATAACCACCCAAAGGCATACAGATCTCAGGTCAACCAAGGCCACCACTGATATCTCGATAATCCTGTTTAAACCATGTGATTTATGAATACAAAGACGTTCTGAATAAAGGCGAGGGCGATTTACTCCTTGGAAGTCTCGTACACCTTTGCTGCAAGTCCTATTGTTTTTTGGAAATCCCTTGGAAGTCCTTTTCTTTTAATAGAAATCTCGTACACTTTTTCGCAGAGTGAATTGCCCCTCGTGTGGTCATCTTGTGCCTACATTGGGTTGGGTACACTCTTCGGGAGGAACAATAGCAACGTTCTGTAAGTCAGCAGTAACATCAACAACTCAAATGCTGTCTTTCTTCAAAGGCAGAGAAGACGACGATGATGATGATGATGTTGATCATGACAATGATAATGATAATGATTATGATGATGATGATGAAGACGATCATGACGATGATTGTGATGATGATTATGATGATGATAATAATGATAATGATTATGATGATAATGATCATGATCATGACGATAATTATGATGATGATTACGATAATAATGCTGATGATGATAATGGTGGTGAGGATAATGACTAAGCACAGAATAGTGAAGATGATTACGTTGGACCATGATTTGGATCATCGTTCATGATCACCGTATGTTGACGATAATGTTCGACCAATGACGACCCGAGTTACATTCAGAGAGCAAACCATACCTATATGCTGAGAGATGAAAGCTCAAACAACCATGGAAATCAATGAATTTATTTTAAATTCTAAATCAAAGCAAAGAAAGGCAATCAGTGACAATAAGAAACCTCTTCCTGGTGTGGTTAACATTCTCTTTGAGGTTTGCGCGAAGGAGATTATTATGATGGTTTTTGAAGAAGATAAATGTAATAGAATTACAATGCAGGAAGAATCATAAGTTATTATCGATGTCATAAAATATCTTATATACCCACATGTTAAATTAGATCAACTGCAGCGAAACGTTTCATTTGTTCAAACCTCAGTTTTATCTATCATTAGCTGTTTAAGTCTTTTATAGCTGGTTAGCTACATATCCTTAGAGCTACAGGACGATTTCATTCATTTATGAGCAAGTTAAAAGAAACTGTTATAAACTGGTTGCAAGAAGAGATACAAAGAGGCTTGTCGTCGAGTTCGCGGCTCCTTAAGCTCCGACTGGACTACATGCTTCAGTTTTTGCGTTCGTTGACGAATAACTACTCTAGGGCAGCCTGTTAAATCACCGCATTTTCTTGTCTTTTGCTCCCCCCACCTTTGATGGGTCCTGATAATAAAAAATAGCTACTTTTTACTCTTGTTAGCTCGAGAAGCATATCCCTAAACTATGCTAGATTCCTCAAATCGACGACCAAGATTCTCGACCAGTTTCGAACTTCATTTACTCAACTGAAATAGAAGTGCAGATAATCGCCAGGAGGTACACGTACGGCCTAGTGACCATGATACAATCATGGTTTTTTTTCATAATTCGACACTATATCATATGATACATGGTCTATATCAAGAGCTATAAAACTACAATATAAACTAACAAAACTAGATTGTTACACCAAAAAAGCTAAATAG
The DNA here is from genome assembly GCA_014526335.1 of Chrysaora quinquecirrha. NCBI lineage: Eukaryota > Metazoa > Cnidaria > Scyphozoa > Semaeostomeae > Pelagiidae > Chrysaora > Chrysaora quinquecirrha. The sequence goes on from JACTAT010000039.1 coordinate 8,193,570, forward strand.
TTATAAAAGATTTAGATTCGTGGTCTAAAGGACTACATCGATCAAATACGACATTACTGCAACGGTCTGGAGCAACGAGCAGATCACTACTTCGATCGGATGTGAGTTGCTTAAGGCCTGGCCTAAGCGCTTCTAGGGTTTCTATATCTTCAAGGCAAACTCTCCCCTCTATTTATTAATCATTTTAAAGCTATTTTGAATTTCATATTTGTTCTTTTCTTCAAATAAATCACTTAATAATCTATTCAACAGAGCCCTTAGGCCTTCGACTACTTAAGCGAACAAGTCTAGTGACGTCATGCGCAACTTGGCTCAAAGAGCTCGAGGTCGACCTTGTGGAAATGTCAGAAATTTTCCTTAGGCTCGTATTAACAGATTGCTGTTCGTCTTTGCTTTCTTTTCCAGTTCTAGAATGCTCTATAGTTTGTTCTTCGTGTATTCTAGAATCTTCTACCTTTGATGCACCAGTTTGTATTTTGGCATCCCCAATACAGTTGCTTCCAATGACATCAGCTTTTGTTCCGGTATATTCACCATCTAACGTCTTTACTACCTTCCTTTGTTGTCTGGATTGTCTCTCTTCTGCTATTCCTCAAAAGAAACTTTGGAATCACTAGATTCGCAGTCATTTCTTTCACTGGAGCTATAGTCCATAGGATCACAACTCCGGACTTCGACGCTTTTATCGGTATTCTTCCCAAGATGAAGATGCGGTTCAGCAGATTTCAATTTCTTATCCTTTTTCATTCTTTGTTTCAGTTCTTCTATTGATTTTTGCATGCCGTTTACCTGTTTACGAAGAATCTCCCGCTTTTTTCGCCTTTCAGCATCTGCAATTTCTTCAACCGTCAATACAACAACAGCATCTAAATTGTTTTTCTGTGCGCTTAAGGATTTCTCAAAGACTGAGACCCTAGCTGATGCACGTATATCACTCATCACAGAGTCATCTATCTCGTTCTGATATTGTTTCCGTTCAATTTGAAGATGATTCTCTCTTTTAAGCGACTCTCCTTCGAATTTATTACCTTGCTGTTCAATCCGCCTTCCATTAGGCCCATTTCTGTTTTGGTAACCAAAAGACTTATTCGACGCCACTGATTGGCTAGCCATAGACCAATCAGATAGCCAGTTCAGTATGAGACCATGTGACATACTACTGTCGAGTACTGTATCTTTATCTCTATTTCTGACACTGTATTTTAGAGTTTCAATTTGCTTGATGTGAATCTGACGAAGCAAACCCAGATACGAGCGAAGGGATTGCTGGTATCTGCAAGATGCTATGTCTTCTGCGGTCAATTCAGTCTCAATACCAAGTTCATATGCAGCAGTGTTTAAAGCCAGCTTGATTCTCTCTTTCGATGAGCTTCTGGCAATAACCTGGTCACGAATAGTTGAAGACAAAACATTCGCTATGATTGGTCTGTTAAACTCAACTTGCATCAAGGATCTTATTGTGATTGGTCGAAAAGAAATGATTAATGAAGTACTGGTTGTGATTGGTTAGTGTAAAATTAGTGTAAAATTGAACAGTTAATGCAAAATTACCAAGGTGATGGTGAAACCATAGTTTGCTGTAGCATTTTGGGTCATTTTGTAAATTTTGTATAGCTTAAAGACTCTGTTCTATCCTTGCTATTAGTTAATTTGTTACGCATAAGACTTGATTTATAGAGCTTGTATAGGACGAAATTTCTAACTATTATAGAAATTTAAAACCGCGAGTCTTAGGTTTATCGTTTGATGTGACGGCCCAATAATTTGAAACACAACAAACTCTAAATATAACTGATTAACTATTGCCCCTTAAAGAACCCAGAAAAACCTAAATCAATGAACCTTGCATGCTACAATAGTTTATGATGCTAATCGAGGTATAGCTACAGCAACATCATCCTGCATACTGCAAAGTTTACTAATGCTGAATCGGCGCATGGCAGTTTCAGGAACAAAGAGAAATCTAATTAGTATAATTGCCATCTGATTCACTGTCACTAATTAGCTAATTGCTGATCTTTAAGAATGTTTCGACAAACTTGCCAAAAATTGTTTTCTGGGTCAGTTATCAAGGATTGGTTACCCATCGATTGCTAACCAGCACCAGGCTAAAATTTCGCTTAAAACATCCAACCATAATTTGCTTAAACCCAGTCACAGATTTGTTTTCAAGGTATATTAAGCACTCGCACATTGTTATCTTATTAAAGGCCTGTCCGAACAGATGTCACATTTAAACTTACCTTTCACTTGGCTAAATGTTTAGCCTCGATGTAGATGCGAGGCGACATGAAAATGGTTGCAAAATGAAGTCCACGAGGCAAGAGCCACTGATAAAAAGCATGATCCAAAATGCAAGTTGCAATTCAAACATAAAAAGTAATAGTCTAGAACTAGACAACAAATAAATACCTTTTGTGGAATTCTTCTCAATGAAATACTGTTGATAACCTCGCATAGAATTAACCCATCTTTGAACCTAAAAACAAATGTTAGCAGTGTTACAGCTTACAGCTGCACAACAAAAAAGTTAATAGTCTGTCCAGAGTTCTGTAAAGCTTGGCTGATATAAAAAGTGAGGGGCATTTCAGTTATCGAAATGACTTACGAGACTCTCGTGGAAAATAAAGGATTTTTACGAGATTTCTACGAAAACAAAAGATACCTAAGAGAAGAGTTTACAAGATTGGAGGGGTGAATTGTCCCTCGACAAAAAGATTCCTAATGGTCTGAGCATTGGGAGATTCCTAGCTAGGGATGTCGGAAGCAGGGTAGGGCAAAGGGACAGAGCCTGGAAATATGGGCAAAACAATGGGAATATCGAAACATTGAGCTAGTTTCTTGAGGGCAGTGGCAGTAATTGCCCCCTAGCCCCCTTCCGCCATTATAGCTACTGTTCCTACCAGTTTACCGTGAAGCACGAGAGGGCTATCTGAGGTCTACGATTAGCTACATCATTACCTTATGTAAAGGTATCAATCAAATTTTCCAACGAAAAGGAGTTGAATTTCCTTTTCGAGCTAAACACCTAACTCGGCCTTCGCAACTTTAACGGTACGCAATTTGCGTTCATATTTGGAAATTCTATAAACAAGCATACACGGGTCAGGAATCTCTATAAATAAAGTAGCCAGCAAAGAACAGCTCTTATCTTATCTTAAAGTAATCAATTCCAAGAAAAGATAATTTCTATTTTGGTGAACAGCCAGCCAGAACAAGTTGCACATGGTGTATTTGGTAACCAGTCCAATATTGCGTTTCAACACGCTTTCCAGGAAGCACGAGTTTTCCAAAAAGGTTTTAGATTGTCTTAAGATAATAGGTAAGAAAATACTGTGGGTACGTCTCCATGTATCTTAATCTCTACAGAAGTATTCACGAGAATTTGGGACTCTTGTACGGAGTTACGAACGGATGATAGGATGATACACGATAAAAGCTTGAGCGGAATTTTTGCTTTGGCTTTTACTGCTTTTATAGCGAATACAGTACTGTATTTCGCTTTTAACTGGCTGGCTAACGCACAAAGCAAGTCTCTTAACGAGGGACGAGTCAAATTCTCGTCTTGAGAGTCTCGGACACCCTTGAACCTTGAAACTTAAAAACAGAAATCTCTTTACAATTGTTTTGTCTAAACGAAAATCTCGTACACCATTTTGAAAACTGAAATGTCCCTTGTCTTTTCATATACAAGTCAACATAACCTGTTTGTGATACGAATGGTACCGATATAAACAAGACAACAAATAAACAACATAATCAACAACTCTTTGAAAACAATGAATCAGGAAAAATATTTTTCTCAAAGGCGTCAACGGTGTCAATTTCGAGGTCCAAGTCTGAGTGAAATCGAGGCCTTAAAATATTTCAACATAAAGCGATGCAGTACTACGAACTCCAATGTAGTTGAAGGCTGGAAAGTTTAGGGCAAGATTTCAGGGCAAGAATTTTCCATTAGAGATAATTAGCCTGTTTAAATCCGAGGGATTTCGTAAGAGATAATAGAGGGACACCGAAAGGCTATTATATAACTTAATGGACAGGTGCAATCATTAGAATTTCAAAGTATTGAAGTATTTACTGTTGATGATATTAACTGGTAGAGTCATTCCTAAAGCTGCAATAGACATCCAATTAGGAAACAATTGTTTACACGTTGTTGCAAAAGCAAGCACTGCGTCATTGTAACCGCAATTACGTCAATTCTAGCCTTGAAAATGCGACTTAATAACAACAGAATAATAGGGTAAAAGTTGGCATTTCCCCTCTTTGGATAAACACATTACGCGGAATCTATTATCACCCTCAGCAAAGTGCGACACGCAAAGCAAGCCTATTCTAATCAAGATTCCTCTGGCGTCATACCAAGCCATTAACGGTTGCGAATACTTAATAACAAACAAGATACAAGAAGCGCCAAAATCAAGGCTCCACCCAACAGCTCAAAAATAACTTAATCCGAACAAAAAGCACTTAACAAAAACCACTTCAAATCAGCGCTACGAAAAGGGGCCTGTAAATGCAAAAACTTGCAATAAACAGGAAAACTAATTAGGAAAGGAGGTCTAAGATCTTATATTTTAAGGGGCAATCTTCTTTTCAAGGCTGTTAACAGAACAACATTATGATTCGAACTAAGTCTGTCAATGCTTATGTAATAGCCGTTGTTTCGGCTAAGCTCGCTCTGTCTTGCGCTACCTTCAAGAGACATCACCCTGTACGCAAAACCTATCCGCTGTTTCGGTTTTGCACATTCGCTTTACTAACAAATTCTGGTATAAAGAAGACGTTCGGTTCGAGACACCAAATGTCAACTTATCTGTATTAGCGTTAGGCCCATATAAAAGTTGAACATTGCTTGCCAAACACGGAGAATTTAGTGGATAGAAACCGATACTTCTGTGCTACAGTTTGCTACAGTTGTGTAGAGCTGGAGAAATAACCATCGGGGGAGGGGGGGATCCACTGCAGTTTAAAAGATTATGTATGTTTATCTCGTGTTCATCTGTACTGTAGGTCGGGCATGCGTCGATATAAATCGATATTGGTTTTTACTGAGCAACTGTTTTACGGCAAAAGATAACCGACTCCTGTTGCTGTCATGGAAATTTCATTTCATTTTGAACGCAGAGGGTAAACAAGCTAAGTGAATGAATTTATCAGTGCTCTCTTAATACTGTCCACCTGCCAGTGTATGGTGATTAGATCCAATTGCAATTGCACCTGGATTTTTAACGGTATTTTCAACAAACAACCCTAAATGTGCACTTTAAATTTGCCACATAAACACAGTCCGAAACAAACAGCCGGTGATCGCTAATTTTACAAAGCAAATATCAGTCTGAATGATAATTGCCATTAAAATTCCTTTTATGATTAGCCACTACTAATTATCAATACTTATACTAAGTGGGTGTTTATCTATGTCATGTTTACATCGGTTTTCATGAAAACAAAAATAAATGTTTTTAAAAGCGCTACCGCTAGCTCGATATTTGAGGTAAGATGGGCTTCGACCATGATATATGTTCGATCATGACGTGAGCAAGGGTCATTGAACTGGTGTAGCTCCGGTGTAAGAATAAGCATTCCGGACGAATCCAAGAACATGAAACAAAACGAAACTAACTAAGAGTCGGAAATTGAAAGTTATCCTTGAAGGGATCTACATTCTGCTTAAACAAGAATATCCAAATAGACACAACGGCATAAACCTACGATGCTGTAACACGATAAGCTTAAAACAGGGTCTTAGAAGCACACGGGAATAAGTACGAGCGGATGCAGTTCAGCAGTTCAGTATTTGCGTTTGCAAAATTCGCTAGATGCGCTTAATCGTACAATGGTCGTACCCTACACTAGCTAAACTATGTCATACTAGCCTGCGTGCATAAACTAGCCTGATAAAAGATTTCCCGCGGGACCCCTGACAACCACTTTTCACGGGTCATCGTCATATACCCTATAATTTAACTCAATTCAAAAGCAGTTACTTTATGTTCGCCTAAAGTAAAGATTTGAAGTCGCTCCCTATGTACCGTAGCGAACATAGACAAAAGTCATGTTACTCTAGTAAAAGACTGGTGAGGTTTCGCCTTTCGTAAACATCAAAACTTCATATTAGACCTTCCACATCTGCGTCATAGCAAGCGAATGGGAAGATCGGAACCAGTTCTTCCTTTACCGTTAGAAATTTGCCCCTTGAGCATCAATTTTTGAAACACAAACGGTAACGCAAAAAAGCGGTGTGTATCAATCAACCAATGTTCTTAGTGTTTGGCAAAGTTGTTCAAGATTCGTTAGGGCCTAACGCAAGAACAGATGACATTTGTTGTCGCGCACGAACTGTTATCGGACACTGGAACTTGTTAGTGGAAGCGAGTGTTTAAAATAGCGCATAGCTTTTGCAATGGACCATGAGCGAGAAATTATAAGATTACGCGAAGGTTATAGATAACGTCTGAGCGAATCAGAATAAAGACCGTACCCTTTGGTAAAGAAACCCGGCGAAGCCTAAGTAGAAAGCAGAGACAACAACTTACGCATTATAGTCCTCGACAAGTCGGCCTGTCATGTTAGAAACCCAATCAAGAACAGCAATATCCTCCTTTTCAAAGGGAACGAAGCCATACTCATGATCCAAGAGATTTTCAGCGCCATTCTCTGTTTGCGTGAGAGAGCGAAGGTACGGGCCTAGAAGAAAAGCCAGACTTATCAAGTTTGCGAGAAGTTAAACCTTGCCAATTCATAAATCAAACAAGAAATGCCAATGGCAGTTTGGTATGATTCCAATTCGCCCTCGAAAATCAAATTCAAAAACTTAAGTATAACAGCCAAAATCTTGGATTAATTCAATTCTCTTGGACTTAGATTTCTTAGCTTTTAAACAGGCCTAACGGAAGGGAGGTATCTTAGAGGCTTTCCTGTGGCAACTCAAAGCACAAAGGCGCAATCTATGCAAAGTAACTTCGAGGAGGTTAAATGTGCTATGTCTGCTTGGCAAGAAAGCATTATTCTGCGCCAAAATTACAAATTCAGGCATTGGAGTGTTGTACTGTACAGCGCACCGGATTTTCAGACAAACGCCGATGATTGGCCAACCATTAACCAATCTCGTTGGCGAGACCCTTTCTATTTCATGGAACGACTGTCTGATCGCTGTCTGACTTGACGACACAAAATTAGGCAATTAAGCAAAGCGAAGGTTTAATACTTGTCATTTGCACGTTGAATTGGGTACCGAATGTTGTGGATTTCCTCTTGTTTGAACAACTGTTGAAAGACCTCAAACATTTGAGCGACTGGTCATCTGTTTATGAATCAAGTGGATAGGACCCGACCAAACCACGGGCTAAGCCAAACGTTTAAACATGGCTCGCAAAACGTGTTTAGCGATTTAGCTTGCCACAAGCAGAAAATGTTCTTTTCTTATAGTTGCAGAAGGTAGATCTTAGAGTCACTTCTGGCAAACGTTGCCTAGAGCGAAATGATTATATTGCACATACAGAGATGAAATTACACCTGCAATCAACCTAACATTCTGTTTCCCAATAGCACAGCTTTTTTTTCTTTATCTCCTTCCAGCTTCCTCATCCTCTCCTGCTCAGTGGCTACGGCTCTGGTTTCAGGGTAATGTGTCTATGGGCCATGTTGCAATAGACATTAATGCAACTTACCCTTAGAGCATGAATAGAACAATAAATACCAAATCTATAAGCTTACTTGTATAATTAAAATCTTCAGGAGTCAAAGACATAGTTTTAGTTTCTTTTTGGAACTTTGTGGTAGTTGCATTATGTGTATCAACTACACTGCTTCTTGGGCTGGTAATCACGCTAAAAGATGGCACTTTTGTAGTGTAATGACGCTTCAGAAAACAGCAAAGAGTAAGTATGACCTCTATGTCACCTTCTGCAATATCTAAACAAAAAATGGTGATTTAACAAGGATTCCAAAGCTTGTTTAAAGTAAGGGGCTATTGTTCTATAAAAAACAGCATAACAACTATTGTTCTATTAACAAAAGACAATTCTTTCATGTCATAAGTTCAATAGTCATAAATAATAGTCTTTATAATAGTTATCTGGACTATAATAATAGTCTTAAAGTTATCTGGACAAAGCGAAGAGACTAGAGTGCCAAAGTACCCAACCCCCAGCATGCCCATTTAATTCAACAATTACCTGTTGTCAATGATATAGCTTATACCACAGGCATTGTGAAAGGCTGCATACCTTATGCATTTTCATTAATCAGTTGATCATGATTGTAATCACTGAAATGAGCGATCACCTTGTGCAAGAATGCCGGGCATTTCGACCCTATCTTCTCTAAATGCTTCTAATGACATTTCAATATTCTCAAGTCTTTGAGTAACATTTCTTGGGTCCTTGTTTATCAATGGCAGGTTCATGTGCACTGAAAGAAAATAAATATTTATGCAAGAATATACCAATTGATATTAGGCAAAGCAGCACATAAGTTATCTGGCAGGGGTTCTGTGCTATTATATTATTTCCACATGTGTAAAGTATATGTACATTGTTTACCAAGTGTTTCTGCTAAATGAAGTAATAATACACCAGAGCTCAAATCATCAATGATGTTTTCCACTCTTTGCAATTTCCAAGCATTTTTGAAAACACTGTTAATCCATGAGGTGAATTCCTGCAAAAAATAATAAAAGACTATTTGATTAGATATTCTTTTTGATCTACAAGATACAAGTGGCTAAGGTACCCATTTGCAATTAATTGACCATTAAAACCTTCAGGGATGCTTTATCTTTCTTTTACCTATATCAAAGATGACAGCAAGGTAACAATCTGAGATTTATGGAAGAATACGTTTAATTTACCAAACATTACCATCATTTCTTTCATTCTGTGTTGTAATTCCATCGTCAAAAACAGAAACTAGCTACAGGTCTCAGGCCTGGCTGGACGGCGCCATTGGTCTATTATCTACTATAGGCCCATCTCAGTCAGACTCTATAAAATGCTGCATGTTGGGCGTCTATCCATCAATGCAGACACTGATCAAAAGGTAAGCGAAGCTATGAAATTCTATTTCCATATCCTAATGCAAAACTCTAAATTTTGTGTTCAAAGATTTGCTTTCCTCCTTTCTCAAAATTCCAGCAACTGGAAAGACCTTTTGTTTGTTGTTGTTGGATGCTCATTTCAGTTTAGCCTCGTTTGGAAAAGATGACGGTTGCTATGGTGGTGCTACAAAGATTGACCTCGCTCTCATTCTTACAAGCCATTAGGTTTGGTTAGAGGTTAGGTACTAGACCACGAAACGAGTCTCTAGTTTACGCTCCCCTTATTTCAATTTGTCACTCCAACAGAAGAACTGAGCGATTCTAGAAAACAGGTCTCAAGCCTTTCACGTCTCGTGCGCACTCAAAAGACTACGTTTTGGCTGTTTTGGCTAGCGCACCAGGGGCGGATCCAGCCAAAAATTTGGGTGGTGCATGAATTGAGGGTCTAAAATTTTTCACCCACGGCAAATAATAGGAATAATGCCTTAAACACAGTTATTATGGAAATTTAGGTTATTATAGAAGAAAAAACACGATAAATTCCGGCGATTCAAAACATAGTTTTGTAATAAACTAATAATATAACAAGACAATAACTAATTGCAGTAACTTGAACAGACATTTAATCAAAACTACGAACTAAAGTCTTTATGATCTTATATTTTTACACGTTATCTTAAAATTATTAAGTGAAACATCAAAAGGTTTGAATTTTTGGACGTCTTATACGACTTTTTCCCGTTTCTAATAGAAAAATTTCAAGTTTATAAAAACAAATAACAAATTATAAATTACGAACTTATAAAAACAAGAGACCTCTGTTTACTTCCAGCTCCTCTGCCTAGTCGTTGCTCTTTTGGCAGTTGCAGCTCCGAAAATTCACACCGATTTAGGCCACTAACCTAATGTATTTACATTTTTTACTGTATTTACATTTATCGACTCTTCTTGACTCCTGCATCAGACATCAACTTCTCTCAAAAATACATCCTTCATTTCTTTAAGCCTCGAAATTTTTTTAACCGTTGTCATTGATTAACTTTGAATTATACAACTCAACTGCAAAAGCCCAAAGCAGCGGCTTCGTGTTCGCCATTTTGAAATCGTACAACAATTCAGTTCAGTTGACTGATCGGCAGTTTCTCTATTATTTCTTGATTCTGATTTTGTTCTTACACCCTGAATTACCCCCTGAAAGTCCAATCTGCACCATCAGATACGGCTTCTGATTGGTTTATCCATCCTGAGTGGTGCAAATCTGACGTCAGTGGAGCACTTTTGAGGCTTCTGATTGGCTTTCTGGGCAATTGACAACCATAAATTACAGATCACTGGTGCAATTCAGGATCAATTACAACCCAACTATTTCATTGGAAGAGAACTCAAAATTCTGTTCCGCAATTTAATAATGACGACAATCAAAGGGGAGGACGAGCGTCACAATGAAATTTTATTCTCGTTTCCGTTTTGACTCAAGAACACTGATTCCCAGGGCCCAAATCTAAATATTCCGTGAAAGTTAACCGAAAAAGTAAAAATAAACCGTTAAAGTATATTTATTATAAAATACATATTTTTGCCAGCCAAATCTGACTGGTGCATCTGCACCCTTTGCACCCCTCTGGATCCGCCCCTGCGCACAGTACTTTACTTTACTTCTTGATTTGAATTTTGAGTTGCATAACTGAAACTGGCAGACACAGCGCTAATCAAGGAAAGAGGAAACTTAACAGTTTTGATTGTGTCCCCTAATCTAACCGACATATTCTTTGAGAATGACACCATCCAACGGTTGCAATTGCGAGGTAGAGGGCCGAAGTGACCCCGCGAAGCGCAAATGCCAGGTCAAGGGCTAGTCTCTATTACTAAGATGCTTATTATGCAAATGAGATGCCCCATTGTTATGGCCCTTTGTTCGATTGAACAAGAAAGGCTTTTTCCCTGGGCCACCTAGAGATGCGCTTTTTTCTTTAATCGATCCCGTTTGTGGCCGGACACTGTTTAAAGATTTTGCTAAGCGTTTTGAAACCTATAAGTTGGTTAAAATTTCGATTTTCTCTCGGCTCAAAAAAGTTTTGATTTTGATGGCGGCCATCTATTGTGTTCCCTTCACTGCACGCACAGTGAATCTTTTGCGTGCAACTCTCAGGGGTTTATTCAATGACTTGCAGCTTTAAAAGCCTGGATTCCATACAAAATCTTAACTGTCGTGCGACTATCGCACAATCGTGAGACGTAATAATTTCTTTTCGTACGGTTATCGCACGACCATAAATACAAATGCTGACATTTTGGTCTTAGCAGAGCCTTCACGATTACATTACTACGATTTAGTTGTGTTGAGTCTTTCTTACAAGATATCTTGAGATATGAAAATGAAACACGCTTTCCAGACAATGAATACCTTTCCCAACGGTATATTTATTGGCAGCGTGCGATTGTGTCTTATCTCTCAACTTCACGCTCAAATACAATACTACAGTACTGTTGTGAACAAAAAAGGCTTTTCCGATTCCAGGGATGAAAAAGCTTTTTATGTCAACAAAAGTCCCAAGACGAAAGTAGAATTTTAAGAGTTAAGAATGAAATTTCAAAGAAAATGAGAGTTTCTGGTGATTTTTCAATGATTTTCTGCCACTTAATAGATGATTCCAGGTGAATTGGACATTGCTGGGTGGTTTTGGGTGCTTTTCATCAAGTTATGGTTCTGTTTGAGTGCTTTCGGCTGGTTTTGGGCAATTTTGGGTTGTTTCGCATTTTCGTAAGTACGTTTTCGCGTTTTCAAGGGTCAAAGGACGTCAAAGGACACTAGGAGAGTGTAATTCATTTTGGAATTTTACTCATATTCTTTCCGTTTTCAAGAAGAGGTCTTGCCTTGATTATTTCCATAAATCGCCACGCTAAACTTTGTGTTTTACTGTTTCAATGCATATGAAACACTACTAAGAGGCCAGAAATTTTTCGGGTTTCAAGTTGAATGTTCCTTTGAAAATTCAGAGCACAAACACATAAAATGAAAATCGTTCCGATATAGTGAGATATTTATTGTTCATGAAGGACATTTAAAATTAAAGTCTGCAATGAGATAAGTATAGGATTTTCGAATTTACCCAGCAGTAATTATTAAATACTACTAATTTTGCGTCTTAAGTTGACACAAAAGCGTTTGGAATATTCTCAGTAGATCTGGAAAATTTCATTAAGCATTTACCATCGAACTGTTTGACTTTAATTTAGGCTGTTAATAATAGGATTTTCGAGTGCAGGCAGGGCATAGAAACGTTGCATTAGAATTCAAGTGGATGAAACACTGTCAGAGATACCCTTAACCTCCGTGACTCACTGGCTCACTATCCCACCCAAGGTTTTGCTTTATAAAACTTGGCTTATATTTGACCTTCAGCTTTCATATTATAATGATGATGATGATGATGATGATTTTGATGACATGAAGATAATGATGATTGTGATGATGATGATGATGATGATGATTATTATTATGATTTTGATGGCATGATATTGATGATGATGATGATCATCTGATGATGATTAAAATGATGATTATGATGATGATTATGGTGATGGTAATGATGATGATAATGAGGATGATTCTAATGGTGATTATAATGTTAAAGTTGATGATGGCGATAATGATAATTTTGACGGTGATGATAACTATGATGATGATCATGATGATAATGATGATGATAATGTTCTTTTTTGTCCAGAGTTTAATACCCTTTTATCAATTCTCTTATGTGTTTACCATTACAAGTAGACTAGCTTTTTAACTTGACGCCCGCGATGCGGGCGAGCTTTTTACCTTGACACCCGCGATGCGGGTGAGTTTTTACCTTGACACCCTCGATGCGAGTGAATATTAGTACCAGTTTAGCCTTGGAAAGACAAGAGTCAGGGAGGTTAGCTCCTATGGCATCCCACAACCTCCCGGACTCTAGCGAAAGTTCAGAAGGCTGCAAGTTTAATGGCATCAAGTTAAAAGGCAGCCTCTTTCCAAGGCTAAACTGGTACTAATATTCACTCGCATCGAGGGTGTCAAGGTAAAAACTCACCCGCATCGCGGGTGTCAATAGTACTCTAAAATCTGCAAAAACAAGGGGACTGGAAACATTATCAAAACTACAAACGCATCCTTGATAAGCAAGATATATCTTTGCATCCTGCTAGCTAGTTTTTTCATCTTGCATATCCAGGAAAACATAAGATACAAGACCACGAGTTTCCAAAAAACATCTCGACTTGTTAAAAACTATATGTAGGAACAATACATGCAAAAACTGAACACTTCTTAATTTTCATACAAATCTTTATTACTATGAGGTTAAACATCAGTTAAACATCGAATACAACGGTTTTGGTACAGATACATCAGTCTAAGATGTGCTAAAAATGGTCATTTGGCAGTCCCATTTAACAAGTACCACTGATTCCTACACTTTATTGCTTCTTTGCGAACAAAACGTTTCTTGTCATCAAGACATCCTCTCAGTGTTCGAATAACATTTTTCTGGTATGGAAAAATCACGTGTGCCGGTAATCGGCATAAACTTGCAAGACATTGAACGGCAGATATCCGAACTTGAAGTGACGGAAAGCCCGCCAAAGAAAGAAGCCTTGGCACTAGTGACGTCACATGTTCTTTGATCACATTAGGTGCATCTAGTGCAGTGATGGTAGCCAGTGTGGAGGAGAGAATATCAGTGTCAGCGAATGTCAGTGAGCGGATAAGTAACGGCATCAACTATGGTGAAAGGAGAAAAAAGATATTAAAAAAACGGGTAGGTAATGGCCTACTAATGGCCTATGTACAATTTAATCTTAAAGGCACAGGGACTGCATATTCTCGGGTCTACTTCTTTCACCATTCTCTCCAGAGAGTTTAAGGTCCTTGACTTCAATTTCTGTAGCTATGTTAGGTACGTTAAAGAGGCCTTTTAGTCTGACTTAGAGTAAGTCGTTGCAGGTCGTTAGTAGCTGGAGTAATTAAAGACAGCAACCTTACAGACTCATAAAGCATGGTTTTCATATCGTCGTAAGCGGTGGCCCCCGTCGTGATGGGAATGTTCATGTTCCTATATAATCGTAAGCTACAATGACGCACACAAGAAAATCCTCAGGTAGTTGTTAGAACGTGTATAAGATGACGATGATGATGATAAGGATGATGATAATCACGATCATAGTGATGATGGTGATCACAATGATGATGATGATGATGATGACGACGACAACGACGACGGCGATGATGATGATAATGATGATGATGATGATGATGATGATGACGATGATGATTACGACACTGCAATATAAAACTGGTAAGTCTGGATTAAACTGGTTTAACTTTACCAAAGTAACCTAACGCTTTATATCGTACTTACAGGAGATATCTTCTTCTGCAAGACTTGCTTCGGCAGTTGCTCCAACAAATGCGACATTGCTTTGAGAAATCTTCCTTTTGCATTTTCATTTGCCTTCTTGTATTCGTCAACCAGCTTTGGCAATATAAACTCAACAAATCGTTGTTTGTACATTAATTTCATTCTTGCATGCATCTTTACGTTTAGGCAGTCAGGGTAATCCTGTACAATAATGGAGAAATTGTCACACAAATACTTCCCAATTTGCTCATTGTGACAATGACATAGTAACTTGCTGGTAATTGCTGGCGTTGATTTGTGCCATCTTAAAACTAAAGCTTTGCAAATCCAAAGGAACAGCATTGCATTTTTCTCTTGTTTCTCTGGTTCTATATGCTCACATTTAAACATATTTTCGATGTATTGCAACGAGTTTTCTATAACTGAATCCATCTTTTCTCCTGCAAAATGAAAATTAAAGTTTAAGCAAGCATTCAATAACTGGGACAAAGAGCTAGCTTGCCTTGAAGGTAATTATTTGTATCTTAAAATTTTAGTATTATTGATGTATCCTGTATTTCTTTTTAGTTTCATGTATTTCAAACTTTAATTTGCGGCCTAAACTAGATAAGCGTTGCTTTTTTTAGGTCGTGTAGAATACGCATTTTTCTAGATTTTTAGATTCCTTGTACTTATATTAGATTTTTGTATTCTACAAATAAAAATGATGAAAAAAAATGATGATGATGAATGCAAACCAACCAGGGTTTTGCAGAGCACACTTCTGTTGCTGCACTCTGCTATATGCTATATGTGTCCAGACCAGGGGTAAAGTGTAAAGTTGACTGAGTAGCCATAGGCTAGTAGTAGACTTAAAAACTGCAACTTTACTTTTCTTTACAGTTGATTGCATTCGCAAGGGCTATGATGTTGAATACAAGTCTGACAGAAATCAGTTGTTGTCTAAGTAGAACATGTCAAACTTCCCAGAAATATGTGCTGACTAGTTGCTATCAAAAAGGAACTGGTTGCTAGAGCACGTATGTCCACGCATCAGTTGCACCCCAAAAATCGCCAATTAGCTGTTGACAACTAGTTCTAACTGTGTGCAATTTCAACATAAGCCCGGCTTAACCTATCAAGGAAGGCAATCCATTAGATACAAGTTCCCTTGTCCCTATTGTATCTACAATCTATATGAGACATAGTTACCTAAGATATAAAGATATAGTTACCTAATGTGGCTAGGAAGGTTTTTCAAAAGAACTGTGTGGCCAAATTGCTTCTCCGAATCACTTACCATCCTCCATTTTATTGATTATGGACGCAAATGTTTGATAATCATATTCTGCAATCTTTGTTACTTCACAAGACTCTACTGCAACTTTCAGCCACTCAAGCAAGCCACAGATATCTAAAATAGTCACATCGGCACGCAAACCGGACAGCAGGGCAAATACTATCAACAAATCTGCATAAACTTTGTGCTTTGCATCTGCATGCAAATCAATCTCCATAGCTTCAGTTTCACTTGTGGTCTTCATTTGCTTTTCATAGTAAGAAAAAGCAAGCTTAGCTTTGGTCTCTTGCTCAGACTTTGGCAAATTGCTAACTAAAATCAGTAGTATTTTAGACATTTCATACGCTGCTTCTGATGGAAACTTGGATTCATTTCCAATGTTTGAAATTTGAATTAAAAATGGAGATACCAATAATTTATCTAGTTCAGCTGCTGCATTAGGGTTATCTCTCACTAACTCTTCAATGCTGTAAAGTATTTCCAAAGAAATTGATTCTGTTGCTCCCTTACCAAATAAATGCTGAGTTAAAAAAGAAATGATTTGTTTCAGACCATCAACAGAACTGAATGATTTTGTCAAGGCTTTGCAGAGACTCCTAATCTGTTCCTTTGCATCATTATAATGAGCTGCATCCTGCAAGATCATAAGCATCTTCTGCTGCAGTTTACCTGACAAGTAACCCTTTTCTGGCTCCAAATTCTCTGAACAAACCAAAGAAATACTATTGAAACAAACTTCATGAACAGCAGGAATCCAATCTTCGATGATCTGATCAACGACAAAATCCATAAAAATCTTTGTTTCATTTTCAAGTAGAAGATTAAGCCCAGCCATAGCTAGCAATGATTTTAAAGCTACAGCTTGCAAACTTCCATTCTTGGTGCTTGATATTGTTGTAAGAAGGAATGAAGATAGCTTGTCTCGAGTGTGATTCTCCAGTTTGATTGCTTGACTCTGCTTATTTGATAAACAGCTTTCTAACAGTGTGCAAACAATTTGTAAAAGTTTTGTTATGCTTGATTCCATTCTGCTGTCATGTTGATCAAGAAGATTAATAATTGTGTTCATAATTCGTGGCATGGCAGCCGCGAAGGCATCTGACGTTGCAAACGCAACAGTCTGTAATATTATTCCAAGCTGCTCAGCAATTGCCAAGTCTGGAACCTTCAGTGAATGCTCGCAATCTCTGAGAATTATATTAATAAAAGTTGCACAGGTTTCTATGTCAGGCTCAAGGCATTTGATTAGATTGCTAATTGCCATTATACAGGCATCTTCAAGTGACTTAATACCACCTAACAAAAAGTCCCTCCTGACTGCATTCCAAACATCTTCTGCAAAGTCTTTCACGTCAGCAGGATTATATTTCAATACACCTGCAGCCAGCGTCAACAATGAGTCAATTTTAGCATCAACGATGTCAGAAGAAAGCTTCTCCATTACAAGAGGAAGCAGAAACTCTGCAAACTTCCTTGTACTTGAAAGACAGTCCCTCAGCCTTGAAACCAAATCATCCCTTGTTACCCCAAAAGGGTCGTTTGAAGGTGGGGTAAAATCAATGGGGAAATAGCAAGATGTGACTTCAAACAAATCCTCTGCAAAGACATCAAACGGAAGCTCTGCAACTATCTTTTCAACATTTTTGAAGCAGATTAATAAGTTTCTTGGGTCTTTTTCACCATCCATGCTCTGTATAAAGCCAAGTACGAAATCTGGGCCCAGTCGTATCAGAGGTCTCATATACTTGTATAGTAAATTTGAGAACAGGTTAAATGTATTTCTTCTATCAGCTTGACAAAGGGATTGAACATGGACTTCTGCAAAGATTGTTTGACATATCTTTATGATCAAGGCATCAGTAAGGTTGTAGTATGATATCATCCCAAGAAGACCATAGATTACTTGCGGCTGAATTGAGTGATGATCTTGTAAACGATCACAGAAGAATAATGCCAGTACATCTACTTCTTTATCATTCAGAAGATCTGAAGGAAGTCTAGAAGAAAACAAACAATACGAATACAAACAGATAATATCCAAGAGTTATCACTGCACATATGACCGTGAACTGACAAGTTGACCCACTATTTTTAAGACAAGTCAGCCCATCAATTCATACTTTTGATAAGTCCCCCTGTGTCAGCGTACTGTATACCAAACTGGCCCTCTTAAACATAATAATCTGTAATAATAATAACAACATGCACACTGTAAAAGTGGGGGTTTGGGGTGACAGACAGCCCCAACATCCCTACATGTAACAAAATATCTAAAAAATAAATTCGCGCAACGCAAATCAGTGAATACCATAGACAATACAAGCATTCTGTTGTCACACCTGTGAACCAACTCAGCCAGAAACTGAGTCCCTTTCCTCCTTACAGAAACGTCTTTATTTGTGAGGTGAACCCCTAATGATTCCACAATATTCAATATTTTCGTCGCCTTGTCATTCCCGAGGATGTCTGCTACATTGCCAATGATCTTCTTTTGCTCCTCAGCCTTTTCACATCGAATAAAATCCTCAACCAGGGAAACAACCTTCCCATCCAGTGCAGCCATTTTGCCAAAGGGAACAGAAGACAGAACACATGTTCGTGGTTGTTGTTGGCTGTTGGCCGCACCGGATTTTGACCTTGCGTCATAATCTGCTTAAGTCGAACACGTTCCAGTGCTGACCGTACTCCAATAATGGCTTCCAGACAACTCACATATGAAAATGCAACCAAAACTTTGCAGTTTATAAGAAACTTCTTAACAGGGGTGAGGATGAAATTTCATGCAGCTATTAATTATTTTATTATCTCCTTTTTGTTATTGCTGTATTTTTGTCCTTCCTTAGTTCTTAAAATCTTAGGTACCAACTTGATGATTCATTTTTTCTCCCCCTGACTTTTCTGTTGATTTTTTTCAGAAAAGAATCAAGATTGGTGTAAGACATGCACTGAGCCAGAGTATCCGGTAAACGCTTATCTAGACTTATATGCACTTGCACCCAGTGGTGTAGCCAGAAATCCAAAATTGGAGGGGCAAAACACGCAATGGTGTGATCCCGGTCTGCAGAGTGTGGCAGCTGCGCACCCGAGAATATTTTATCTCTAGTTTAGGCTGCACCTGAAAGCGCACTTGAAATATTTACAAATTTTTGTTCGCGCATGGGCAGTAAATTATTTAGAAAAACAATAGAACGGGAAAAACAACAGAATGGAAAATGCAAGCCAGTGAGTGAAAAGTCAACGAAGTTCAGTGTCAGTAACGTGAGAACATCTTGGCTTCTCGTCTTTTAATCGGTCCACAACTTTGCTGATGCCATATTTTGCAGCTGCTCTGTCTCTAGGGTCCATAAACAATGCATTCATATGCACTTGACAGGTGCACCTGAAATAAATTCTAACTTTTATTTGCACTTGCACTTCGCCAGCACTTCTCTGTGCACCCGAGATCTCGGCGAAAAGTGCCGCACTCTGCAGACCGGGTGTGATCGTCAAGACAATGACGTAGCAGCAAGAAAAATATCCAGTATCAGAGGGGTAAAAGGGTTGGTCAAGGAAAAAGGCGTGGTTTTTGGAATATATACCCACGTTGTACCCTCTGCGACACTTTTACGTTATCAGATTAGCTTAAACGTAATACCTATCTTGACAATTCCAGGGGCAACTGCCCCCCTTTTGCCCCCTGGCTTCACAACTGCTTGCATCAGATTGGATGGAGAGGTTAAAACTTCCATGTTAGATGCATTTTCAAAGCTAATACATTTTGTTTTAACTTTTAATTTTAGTCAAAATCTTGTATGCCTTTAGAGTGAAACGCCCCCCCCCCAAAATTGAAATGACACACCCATCTGAAATGTCAAAGAATTTAAAAACAAGAAATAAAACAGATAGTTAATGCAATCGAAAGTTCTAAAACAACTTTTAGATAAAAAAATTTGTTAATATCGTGATTTACTTTTGTTGTGTGCTCATCCTTTTCTTCTCATTGTCAGGGATGTACCGGCTCCAAATCTCCCTGTTGGTTCAGCACATAGACTTGCTGATAACTATTACTATACCAGGGATGGCAGAAGAGCTGCAAACCCACCAGAGAAAATAAGCACTGTTAAGTCAATTGAGTCTGGAGAAAGTGCCGTAGACAGGTAATTGAAAGCTTAATACCCTATCCTCTCTAATTAGCACCCTTCTCTAATGATTTTAAAATTTTTGGTATGTTTAGGTTTTTTACTTTTTGATAACACCCCTGTCCAGTAGGTGTGTTGGAGAGGGGTGCTTAACAGGTAATAGAAAGCTTTGTACCCTATTATCTCTAATTAGCACCCCTCTCTAATGATTGAAAACTTTTTCATATGTTTTAGGTTTTCTAATTTTTTATAAGCAGCCCTCTCCAATGGGTACCCTCTCTCTAACAAGTGTACCCTCTGAGATAAAAAATTGATACAGCCCCTTAGAAATAATTAGAAAGAATACAGTATTCTGCTTACATAATTTCATACTGTGTTTTGTTGATTAGAGATGTGATTGTTGTCTTTGGTTTGATTTTTCAGCACGCATATTTCATCTGTGACTCCTGGAAATGTTTATGTTCCAAGACCGTGAATGACACTTTGTTTGTTTGAAAGAAACATTTTATCTCTGCTACTTATACTTGGAAATTGTCTTGAAATTGAATTTTAGCTCTTATTGTTTTTGATGTGTTACTGTATTGTTGTTATGATATGATAAAAATTTTGAGGAAGTTTCTTTTTGTCAATCTTTCTGTTGTTTGCTTGCTAATGAGAACCCAAGTTTTTCAATAATTTTCTTTAAGATTGTGAGTAGAAATTACTAATAAGTTGTCGCAAAGAGTTACGCAGAGCAGAAACAAGTACACCCCTGCTTTAGAAGACGGGGGTTTTTTTGTGAATTTCCTGACGGAAGGGTAGGGGGAAGACACGCATGCGTAATTTTTCGCTTCGCTTCGTTTCCCAGAGAGGAGAATGGGTACCAAATTCGATCAAAGCAAAACTCGAAAGCCATGACCGAAGGAAAGAGGCAGAGATGAGAAATGTTCTAAGAATTTAAAATATTTGTATACAATTTGCAATACACATTTGCAGCACAAAGTTCTTATCTTCATATCAAACAAGCTTGTGTTATTGCGATGAATCTGTTAGCAGTTACGCTGGAGCTCTGCTGTCTGAATTGAGTGGAACGAAAGTGACGCTGTAAAAGAAGACACCCAGCAAAGGCCTTTAGGCTAGGCCGTTTTTGCGCGGCAGTGTTGACAATAACAAGAAACAAAAATGCCACTTGTTAACGGTGAGCATCTGTTGACGGCACTAATTTTCTTTTCATGAACCATTTAATTTTCATGTTATTTGGCAGGAATGTTTGCAGATGAAGTGAAGAGGGGCTGGAAAGGAAGGAAAAGGAGGAAGGGGGATGAGATGAGGTTGTGAGAAAAATGGGGCCGGACGTTTGTGTTTTGTTTGACAGTACAATGACCCCATTTCAAACTTGCCCAAGACCTTAACATCATCATACCAGAGCTCTTTCAAGTTATGTCCCCCAGCTGTTTATGCCCCATTTGTCACCAGCACAGCCAAAGCCATTAAATTAATGATAGAAAATGACCCAATTGAGTTGAGTCTATCAGTGTGATAAAAAGGGGTTTGGGGGAGATCCCCCAACTTGAGACTTTATTTGATTAGCAAAGAATGATCGTGTAAACCTGCCTACATAGATATTTCAGAGGGCCAAGTTGACTTTTAATGGCTTGCACGTTGACTTCAAATACAGCCAGACTGCATTTTTGTTTTTGGCGTGGAGAACTGCGCAGATGAAAACAATGTGAAAACAACAGGCCCTATTGTTTTGAATGTCATTGCATGGGAAGTATACTCCAGGCACAAAAAAATGCAGTCTGGAAAGACAGGGTGAGTTGACTTGGAAGGCCAGCAAGTTGATGTAGAAATTAGGTACGTGAAGGAGGGGCAAGTTGGGTGTGGGGTAAGTAGACTAGAATCCCGAGCCACATAGCATGTAAAAGTTTTCCCAAAATAACTAACTCACCTGGCGTGGCCTCCCTGTAAAAGGTCTTACATGACAAACAATCAATTGCTGATGGCCTCAATGCCCTCTAAAACAATCTTTCATTTCTAGATACAAATAAAGCTGTTGAGATCCTTGAGATCTTCAGAGAGAAACTGAAAGATAAAGGCGATTATGACCAGGAGAATGAGATTGCAGCAGTTGTGCAAATGCTTGACAGTCCAATGTTCAGGCAGATCATTACAATTCAAGACTCTTTGAAAGAACTTAAGGAAAAAGTCAAAACAACAGAAAATGTCAGTATAAATGATTTTGATTTCTCACCAACAGGAGAACTGGTCTTTCAACCTGGTATGAGCGTCAGTGCTTCATCGTCTCAGGTAAACTAAAATAAACTTTGTAAAGAAAGCATTCACTCAGTTCTATCAACTCCTTGTATTAATCAAGTATCTTACTCAATCCCAGAAGTCTGGTTGAATAACATCAAAGGTTTGAACACTATTTTGGCACCACAAATTTTAAAAATTGAGTGCCAAAAATTCCGAGCTTCCTCGCAGGTCTGGTTAATGTCACACCTTTTGATCCGACCTTTGCAATAAAAAGTAAAGAAACCACATTTCTCATTGCCCAATGATGGGAGAAGGATCTCTCCCAAAACATTGCCCTACTAAATTTCAAAGCCTAAATATCATGTCTAAATGGTGTCAGAAACAGACTGATAAGTCTGAATATATTTACTCTATAAACTTTGTTGTTTGCGTATTAGGGCATGTTCTTCTGAACATCCAAAATCTTCTGAATTTCAAAAAACAAAAAGCTTACAAAATATAATCCATGATTTCAAGAAAAAGGAATTCTGGAAATCTGAAGTGTAGATGTAGTCTCAGTCACTTTGCAAATATATCTTCCTTGCAATTTCGCATCCATGGGTTTATTTGGAGTCATAATGTTTATACATTTCACCATAATGCATTTCCAGCAGCTGCCTTTGTTACAATTTGGACTAAGTGAATGTCATTTAATTTCAGGCAAGCATTGGCAAAGACATGGTAGAGGGTGAAACTGCATTATGGAATCACCGGTTTGGAGAAGATTCCCCAAGACCTCCGGAGTATTACAACTATAATGGTGATCTAGAGCTTTCTGGACAGCTGAATCCTGGTCTCCTGAAGTCAAATTATTCAGATGATCTTGAGCTTGTTAGGGGGCTAGAGATAGCTGCCGATGGACGGGAGATTGATACAATCAGACTTGTCAAACCGGAACTTGGTGGTCTTGGTTTTAGTGTTGTTGGGTTGAAAAGTGAAAATAGAGGAGAGCTTGGGATATTTGTACAAGGGATACAGTCTGGTGGTGTTGCTGATAGGTATGATGCTATGTTGTTGCTTAATAAATCTTTTTGCTAGATAGTAAGAGTGTTGTTAACTTGAAATTTAATCAAAGCAGAAAACCTTCAGGCAGCTTTGCCTGAATATGGCATCCTTGGAGCTTCAAATGTCTTGAGTTGACCATGATAATTGGCAAATCTCAGAAATTTCATGAAAGCTTTCTAGAAGGCTTTTGTGCTCTTTATTTCCAAATATTGGAGGCACTGCCCCCAAGCCCCCGTTTATCACGTTTATAGAGTCAACTTGTTCAGTTACGTGTGGCGAGTCGTCTTTTGAAGAGGCTAGTTGACCAGATGTGCTGCGACTTGACCGTGGCGAGTTGGCAGTGTGGCAACTTGACCTGTTACCTGCACTATCACGTGTGTCCTGTTGAAAGGGCTAGATATACGGCGTTAAATAAATCAATTTTATGTTTTTGAAACCCTTTTATTTATCCAGAGATGGTAACTTGCATGAAGGTGACCAAATTCTTGCTATAAACGGACAGAGGATCGATACAGGACTTTCACACCAAGATGCAATCGGCATTCTACAGAAAACTCATGGCACGGTTGAGCTTATCATTGCTAGAGGTGGTATGCATCGACCATCATCAGATATCTCAAGACAAAATTCAATGGCAGGGTCTTCATTCATCTCTCGATCAAACTCTGCTGCCAGCACTAGTTCTATTGCTTCAATGCCGGTAAGACTTAAGACTTTTTCAAAGTGCTAATTGAGAACTGCATCTTTAAAGGGAATAGACAAGGCTAAGACAGTGAATTTTAAAATAGCCTATTCAATCACTTCGAATTTTAAAGAACGTTAGTTACGGCAATGATTCTCTGCGCCGCATAATAGAGTCAGCTTATTGTTCATTACCTGGTAACAATAGTTTATTTATGGTATCTGAGAGCAACTGGCCCGTGCCAGCTTTTAACCCATCCGATTCCCTTTAAGATCTAGGCTTCTAAGATCTTTTTGACCTAGGCTCTTCAAGATCTAGGCTAGGAGACGGTACTGGCTTCGTTGGGAGACACTGAAGCCTTATGGCAATCTTATCTTTTATATTGTTCTAAGCTATTTTATTTTACGAAACGACAAAACCCTGTTTTCTTAAGGGAGATGCCTTTTTCCGAAAGTGCCCCGTTTTGATACGATATTAAAAGTCCTTTTAAGGGACTTTAACTGCCTGGTTATGAGAATAAGTCGTAAAGATGTACCTTGACGTTTTCGATGTGAGTGACCAGTACGAGATTAGCCTTTTAAAGAAAAGATTCGCTCAAAATGACTGGCTGGCTACAACATTCCTTTCCATTCCGTTCCAATCCACATCGCAGTTAGCAAGTCAACGAATCAGCAAATTATCAATTTTAGCAATTACTAAAAAGCTTTTTGCAAATCTTGTTTTCACAGACTGGAGATGGAATTCACTGGCGTCAGATCGAGACCATTGAGCTTTACAACACTGGTAGCAGCCTCGGGTTCGGAATCGTTGGAGGCAAGAATACTGGTGTTATCGTCAAGACGATTCTTGCTGGAGGAACCGCTGACAAGGTAGACATTTATTTATCTAGAAACTTGTTTCCCCTCCCTCGTTTAAAGCTCATTTCAAAGAAACCATTAGCTGCATCTTTATTGACCTGCATTGCACCTTGCCTCAAATTGATTCCAGAGTTTATAACTTTCTGTATCATGATCTCTGCCTACCGATCGTTACCCAAATGCTACCGTACATAACTGTTTGGCTAACTTTTCAAGGTGCAGATCGACGTGCACCAATCAAAAGCTTTAAGTATGTCCAGAGATGTTTCCACTCTTTCTCGCGATTCTGAAATTTGGTACCACTCAAAGCTCAAAGTCCCTATTTTGTCATGATTGACATGAACTGTATATTCTAAATACTGAAAACCGTGTTATCCTGACATTCATTCAGTGACTATCTTGCTTTTTTGCATTTTAAGCGCTAATTTATGTAAATTTAAGTAAATCAAGCTGGCTCGTTTGGTATCAAGGATCGCAGTATGGTGGGGGTTCGTGCCCCAGCCACGGTAGCATCAAAGCAAGGACCAAGCCATCGTTAGTTTATCTTCATTGAGATCCTCGCAGCTGGCTCTAAGAGTGCGTTCTTTTGGGGCCTTTTTTCTGCATCTTCTTTTTTCTGGAAACTTCCGAGAGATCGAAAGCCCATTCTTTTGCACAACTCTCGGGAAAGTCACTCCAGAGCTGGAAAATTTCACAGACTTCTCAGAGAAATTGATTCATTGATTCTGTTTTTCAAGAAAGTGCATTTTTGGCGTCTGGAATCGGAAACCTCCGAAGTCTACATTTTTCAGAATTAGAGGAGATATAAGTCCCAAAAGAACCCACCCTTAATTCACCATGTCACCTTTACCTGAAATCTGTGCCTAATTTGTTGACATCTCTAATCCTGATTGCCTTTCTTCAGGATGGTAGACTGAAAAGCGGAGATAGCATTCTTCAGATCAATGACATCAACCTTGGCGGTAAAGGAAGTGACGAAGTTGCTAACATCCTTCGAAAACCTGGAAAAAAAGTCAAATTAGTAATATCCCGGATTGTGGATGAAGAGCCACCGGAAATACCCGTCAGACCTGATAATGTAAGTTATATTCGCTACACAAGACTCTGTTATGCTCCTGAGAACAGACCGATCGCTAATAATAGGCCGCCTCTTCCTGAGCCGCCCTGAACAACAACAACCACAATTACAGCAAGGGGAAGGGACTGGTGTAGCTAGTCTTATTGTAGGTTTTGAAAAGTAGCAGCCTCGTTTCGTCTCTGGGTCTCACTTCAAATTGCAACCCTGGGGATAAGGGAGGGGCATATCATTCCCTTGAAAAGGGTTGTTGTGATTATTGATCACTCGTGATCAATGAGTGATTATTTTGATTAATCAGTGATTAATTTGTCGTTCAGATCATGAGAATCATGCTGAAACAGACCATGAATTTGGCTTAGTTAGCTTGGTTACGTCAATCAACTTTATTGATGTTTGAGTAATCAAAAAAGGGTTCTTGATTCTAATCAACGATTTTGTTCATCTCAGGGATCAGGTTTGGAGAGCCCGACATAATACATTGATAGTCTGTGTAGGTCCAAGTGCTTTGCTTGCTTATAATCACTGCAGATGATAAACTGAATAAAATTATAGGGCATTTTTGCCTATAGAATGCATGATACACATTGCCTTGCTGGTTTCTGGTGAATTACTTCATTTTTGCATCTTCATTTCAGGAGGATTACGATGTAGAAACATTCGAAGTAAAACTGAGAAAGAATGAAAAGGACTGGGTATTACTATTGCTGGATACGTTGGAGAAAAATCGTCAGGTAAATATTGCTTCAAAATTCATGGTAATATCCGAAACTTGTAAGTCATGTATCTTGTAAGTCTAGAATATAGGCAACGTCAAATATATCAACTTTAAGATTTTAGCATGTGACAATCTTTGCACACGAAACCCAATCTACAAGACGTTACTTGAAATAGTATTCACATTGCAGTGAATTGCCAAAAAACTAGGGGGACCGGGGAGTGATCAAAATATTGAACTAACCGTATAAGAACGTAGCTGTAGCCCGTCTTTTTATTGTTGTGCAGTATTGTGGCTTTATCATGTTCATTGATTGTTTTAGATGAATTATCAGGAATTTTCATCCAGAATATATCAGAAGGAAGTGCTGCAGCCCAGGATGGAAGATTGCAACTGAATGACCAAATTGTAGAGGTAAGAATGATCACCTAACTCGTTCTACACATGAATGGAGAACTTTCACGCGTCATTATAAATAGCCGTGATTGCATCTTTAGCGTGCTTCAGTGCTGTTTCAACTCATCCAACTCGATTAGTCCAATGCATGCGAAGAATCATGTTAACAATAAGATTTTGAACCCCTACTTCGCATAGTCATGTAACCATGAACCTAAGGGTCATCTCGTACGAGGGAAGAAGTTTGTCTAGGGATATTTTGACTTTTTCGTTTTGACATCCTGTCATATCTCTAATGTCCTTAAGAAGACTGTTAAGCTACGGGCTACGGGCTGTTACTGTATACTTGTGTTTCTATGCTTTAGGTCGACGGTCAGTCCCTCGATGGTATGAGTAATTTAGAAGCGGTCGAAGTGTTGAAGAATACCGGCTCTGTTGTTAGTCTGATCATTGCACGAGTAAAGACAAGAACCAATCTAGATCTGGCAGTGATGTTTTGGAAAATGATCTCACTACAGCTGTACCTGTACAATCAGCAGATGAATTATATTGTAAGTCCATACTAGTGTGTTAATTTTTTTGAATATTTTAATGGTTGTGCTTGTGTGAAACGCAACAAAGGTCGTCATTTTGCAGGCTACACGTATGTGTGCAATGATCTGTAATCGATCTGATTTGATCCAATGATTGTCTACTCCTACGGATATGTTTGATTGATATGCACACATACTTTCTATTCTCGCAAGGTATGAGTTTCTGTGCCGCACACAAGGGGGCCACTAAATAGCAAAGGACTTGTTTAAGCAGTGCAAACCCAATCGTTCCTCATATCTCGTGATTCCTTTTGTATTTGCCTGGAATTACAGAGAGCAGGCAACTCTCCTCACTCTTCGTGACGAGTTTGACCTTAGTAGGAATCAATCTAAGCCAGAAGATTGCTAGCCGGTTCTATGAAAATTGTATAAAACTAAGTGAGGAAATCGCTGTTAAATGTTGCTTAACCACTGTTGTGTTTTATAGCCGGACCACTTCCTAAAGAGGTTGAAGAAGATCTAAAGGATAAGTACCAAGAGATTCTCGGAGATGGAGTTGATGTATATGTGAGTTTTCACAGTAATAATAATTATTATTTTTCTATCATTAATAGCCAAAATGTACTACTTTTCAACAGTATGATCGCCAAACATAACAAAGAGATTACAGCAAGTCTGTCGTTACAAACACAGTTAAAATACACAAAAGTGGGGTTTTCAATGTCAAGAAGACATTCATTTTAGGCCAGTAGGTATCCAAGGCATATAACCTTTTCTAGTTGGTTTTAGGCTTTCTTAGAAAAGCGCAAAGGGATTGATGTAAGTAATGTTTCGTTACTTTAATGTAGAGATCCAAGTATACCCTAGAAGAGGTAGAGGAGTTGTTAACTTTTAATTGTTAACTATAATTTTTTATTGACTCTGCTTTTCAGGGGGTTAGTTGTGTCTAATAGCTTCTAACTTCTCTGCAGGTTATCCAGTTTTCAAAATTTCATCCATCCGGTGGTCTTGGTATCAGTTTGAAAGGTTCTACTGGACCACAAGGTAAAAAATACTGCATTCATTCGTTCATGCTGCAGAAACAGTCTCCCTTATTTGCCAGCCGACCAGGGTGGTATATACGTAATGATAATGCCGGATAATATTCAATGTTCATTAAGATAAATAAAGGAATATATGCATGAATTGCGAACTTTATGCATAAACTTGACATAAATCAATGTTTCAGATGGTGATGTATTTTGGCATCGCATTCATGCCATCTATGTAAAGGGACCAGTTGGGCAGTTGAATGCAATGGAACCCGGAGACTTTATTGTTGAGGTAAACTTATTTCCTAAACATTTTGATAAGAATCTTCAACATGCACTGCTAGAGGTACCTGGTAGGTTTTTGCAAGAGGGTGGGATCATCAATAAGTCATGTACCTCCACGGGCGAGAAACCATCTACTTCATTTATGGACAGCAAAGTAGTCGAACTGCAACCTTGCTCTCCCGGGGCTCTCTGAACCAAGATTTTCATACAGTCTTGATATTTGATTATTTACTATAAATCCAATACTGTACTTTACTCACACAGAGAATTACAACTCTGCCGGCAGAATTAGCGGTCAAAATTTCTTTTGCTGTGAAGTCCAGTTAAGTCCCCCCCCTGTCTACTTTTATGAAGCCCCTCCTCTCTTCAGATAATCTCTCTTCTCTCTCTCTCCTCCTCTCTACACCCCCTTTGAAAAAGATTTGAAGAAACTTTTCTGTGCAATCGCCCTGTTTTAACACTTGGATGATTCTTGTAGCTGTGCGTGTACGAAATAATGTAAAAGACTTAGTGATAATGAATGTTAGATCTCAGCCTAACGTTTTTGAAATTTGAAATGAAAAATGTTTTTCAGGGTTTCTGTTTTAAGTTTTTGAAGTCAAAACCTTTTATCTTTTTCCTTTTTCATCCATGCCCCCTAACATCCCTTTTTACGTGCAAAATGCAGAGTATTATCGTTGATCAATTTAAATGGTCTCATTTGTTAATTCTTGATATTGAACTCCTAACCATTTTTTTATCACTTCATAGATAAATGGAACGAATGTCCTGAATATGCCTCACGCTGAAGTTGTCAACCTCATTCAAGGTCTGCCCCAACACATCCGTATTGTATTCGCAAGAGAGCTAGAAGACCATGGCTTGGATGATGGTTAGTATACCTACACAACACAAGTTTGTCAAGAGCTAATGTTTTTCGTGAGGGCCAGTGGGCCCACCCAATGTGGAACCATAAGTCAGCACGGATAGTCCTCCACACAGGATTGTTCCCAGCAAGAGTGAAAGCAATTTTCATTTGCTAACGTACAGCTTGTTTCGATGCAGTAATCTGCAATTATGGTGAAATTTACAGAGATATTCGATGACCTTCAGAGCATGTGATAAGTGTTCAGTACAGCTATCCCCTCCATCATTCTGGTCAATTTTACTTTTATGTCTAGTACAAAGAGTGAAAAAGTATACACAGGAATTTAGGAGACCACCAACTTTGTGCTTGATTTGCAGAGGGAGTGTATGAGTTTAGCATCGTGCGATCTAAAAGAACATGTATTAGCTTCAGCCAATCTAAAATAGGCAACGTTTTAGGAAAAACCAGCCTCATTTATTATTTACTGGTGTTTCAAAAAAACAGACGACATTTTTGAACTTGTAAGACATGTTTCGAATTACATTAATTCATCTTCAGTTACAGTGTTGAACACTACAAAATTGTGAAATATAAAGGCAAAAATACATCATTATAATAACAAAGCGACACGTTGAAAAACAAAAGCGTAACAAGATCGGTAAAGATTAATAAAAAAAAAACTGTGAAAAAGAATGATAATGAAAACTAGAAAAACATAGTTACAAAGCTCAAAGGGATAAAGTTAAATTATAATGAAAAAGTTGCTTATTTACTGGTGCTTATAAAAGTGTAGGTCAACTGTAGGCTTGAAGGAAATGATCTCTGCAAAATTTGAAGCTAAAAGACGTGTAATCTATTAACCAGGTATCTTGATTACTCGAGGATTGTTTCCATCCGCCAAAGAGAAAAACGTGATGGGCACTTGATAGCTAACTAATTTTTGCTGATTTAGATGACGTTCAGGAATTGCCAGGAGCCTTGTCAGTGTCAGATGCAGAAGATGAAACCGAATCTGCTGATGATGACATAAAATACGTGGAACTGATTAAAGGTGATCGAGGATTGGGATTCAGTATTCTTGACTATCAGGTATATCATTTACTTATTCATGTGTGTTCTTTTTACAACAGTATTGCTATCTTCAACTGATTTTAAATGTGTTGTTTAAATGGTATGTTAAAGAAGAAAGGGCGAGAAAAGAAATTTGGGTAAAGTTTAGTTAGAATAACGAGATTAAGATCCTGGGACGAGGCACTAAAGGTACAAGTCTGGTTGTCTCAACCAGCTAATCTCATTGCTTTCAAGTAGTTGAATTGTGTGCTGTGTTTTCTTTTTTTTAAATGCTGTCTGGTATCGTTTACCTTGCCTCTTTCTAGCCATCCTCGCTGTTATTTTCTATAATAATAGCCAAATGGAGCGATTCATACTTTGTTTTCTTGAAGAACCTTAGAGCCAAAGGCTTCAGATCTGATATTTCTACTTGCTGTATCAAAAAAAGGTTCCTTATTTTTGAAACCTCTCATTTTAACTCGATCGTTTTCCAGCTCCAAGACGAGATTGACCGGACTGTTATTATAATCAGAAGCCTCGTTCCTGGCAGTCCGGCCGCATTAAATGGAGGCCTAGACCCTGGTGACCAATTGACGTCAGTCAATGATGTAAATCTTGAAAATGCATCTCTTGATACCGCTGTACAAGCTTTGAAGGCGACTCCAAAAGGTAAGGTTCTTTTCGTATTTTGTGATCGTTTCATATTTTGTGATTTTTCATAATAAAACTCTCCGCGTTTATTCCAATGCTCTTAGCAGGAACATAATTAGATGTTGAACCCAATATGGTGGCCTTCAGATAATAGAGTATTGAATTGGATGTTGTATTTCATTTCATTCATTTAAGTTTTAGTTTATCTCACTTCATTGTAGTTCATTTAAGTTCATTTCATTCCAGTTCATTCTAGTTCATTCTATTCCAGTTCATTCCATTCCAGTTCATTCCAGTTCATTCTGGTCGAGTTCCTTCCAGTTCATTCCATTCCAGTTTATTCCAGCTCATTCTGGTCCGATTCATTCCAGTTCATTCCAGCTCATTCCATTACAGTTCATTCCATTTCATTCTGGTCCATTCCAGTGTATTCTGATTCATTCCAGTTCATTCTGGTCCATTTCAGTTCATTCGAATTCATTTCATCACAGTTCATTCAAATTCCAGTTCATTCCAGGTTCCAGTTCGTTCTAGCTCATTTCATTTCAGCTTATTTCAGTTCATTCCATTCCAGTTCATTCCAGCTCATTCTGGTCCATCCCAGTGTATTTTAGTTCATTCCAGTTCCTTCAAATTCACTCCAGTTCGTTCCATTCCAGTTCATTCTTTTCCAGTTCATTCCAGTTCATTCTGGCCCACCACAGTGTATCTTAATTCATTCCAGTTCATTGCGGTTCACTCCAGTTCATTCCATTCCTGTTCATTCCAGTTCATTCCAGTTCATTCTAGTTCATTCAATTTCCTTTCCCCTCCTTCCAGACTATCACAAGGTAAAAATTTGTAGCAGTATTTAAAAGTTAATATATTTTTCAAACACTTAATCGTAGTCATAAAGTCTGTCATAGACTTGCTGCCCACGCATGTGACAGCCTTCAGGTTTTAAAGAAAAATTAATAATCCAAAATTACAGCTGCAGGCCCTGAAGGCTTCTTGCTTTATACAAAGAAGCAAAATCTTCTATTCATTCATACTTAACTTCTTATTCTAGACATTATTTATAGTTTTAGTTGCTAAAATTGTTGGCTCCCCTTTTTTGCTGTCTTCATGCCAACTTAAAATAAAAGAATTTAGATCGTATGTTTTTATTGAAACCAGTTCCGTTTTTTGTACAATTGGCAGATTGGCAAATAGTATTTGTTTCAGCTATAATTCTGAAAATGTAAGAATTCGATTCGAAAGGTCTTCTAAACCGTCTATGTACTTCAACGCAACAGATAAAATGTTTGGCAGACTTCATAGAGATTCTTATTTACATTTTCGCTTTTGCAAGGGTGATCTAGAAACGAACTTGAAAAGAACTTGAAACAAATTCCAACCTGCCATATTTTCTCATTTTTCATTTCGTAATTTTTTACTCAAAAACGAAAACTTCCTCGGTATTAGAGGGGCCGGAAGGAACGCATCGGGGTTGCAATTCGCATTCAAATACCCTGCCTTATTTGTGTTTATTTGATCTTATTTATTCATTTTGTACAGGAAAAATCAGGATTGGTGTAAGAAAGCAGATTTTAGACATTGCATCGATTGAAGAATCAGAAACGCAAAATAACAAGAATGACGATGCTGAAATGCAAAAGAATATTGGCATGCCACCACCACCTCAGATTACGCTGCCATCTGCAGTGGAGAGCAGTGACGAAGAGGATGATGCAGATAATGCCCAACTTACCAAAAGCCCTGGTAAGTGACCTTAGACTTATTACCTTAGTCTTAGTTATCGCTATTGAATTGAATTGCTGGACGCTCGAACTAACTGTAGTGAACAACAACAGCATCAATTCAATTCAATGTGAGCGAAAGTTAGGGGCTTGGGAAGCAAACCTAGGTAAGTGACCCTTAGGATTATTACCTGAGTCGTAGTTATAACTATTTGATTGAACTGCTGGACGCTCCAGTTTGAGTGGTCTCATTTTAGTGTTAGCCTCGGTTTCATGGTTGTTGATGTTGGGTTTGCTTGCCTCGTTGTTTGTGCGAGTTTTAAGTTACTCTGTTCAAAAAAGCTGTAAGCTACAACTTTTTTCGGACGTTGGCGCTGAGACTTCATGCACCATTTTCTTCTTACTTCCAAATGTCTTGAATTGAATTGCTTTTGTTGTCTTTGTTGTTGTTGCAGTTGGTGGTGAAATTTGCTTTGTTTGAGCACCTAGTAACTGGGTTGAAAAAGATACTATAGCGTAAAATATGTTGAAAGTTTGCAAAAGACTTTATGCTCAATTTTCTTATTTTACTCAAGTCTCATTGAGTTGAATTGGCTTTGTAATGACTGTTGTTGCTGTAGTTGTTGCTGGCGTCGTTTTGGCCTACTCTGATTTCCAAGTAACTCTATTCACAATAGCAATTTAATATGTATATCGGAAATGTCTTTGCTAAAGCTCGCCGAATACGCATTCGGCTGATGATTGAAGATTCGGCTCTTCGAATTCGAAAGGATCATATTCATATCAGCTTATATTCAACACAGCTGTCCGAAATTTCTGAGATCTTTAGCCCTTTTACCGAGGTACTGATAAGTACCACCAAAAATGTCCAGTTCCATTCAATAGCTATATTCGTGTTAACAACGTTGCATAGGGCATAGAGTGATACATGGAGATATTTCGGGCTTGTTTTCCTAAGCCAATTCACAGTTTGTGTATTTCGAAGCCATTCTTCTGAAAACAGCAGGTTTTTGAGTTCTTCAAAACCTTCTGTCATCAAAAGCAGAATGTTTCCGAGGCTTTCGAGATATGCACGGTTTGAAGTTCGAAGGATACTTCCATTTGACCAAATGCCAGGATACCTTCCACGGATGGCACTGGGGACGAGGCAGGCAAGAATTTGGCGCGAAAGTTTTCAGATTTTGAGAATTCCTGTTTCTTGAAAACCATTGATTCTGGTTTTGGAAGATTTCAGTTTTCGAAATTCGGAAGATTTTGATGTTCAGAAGAACACGCCCTTAATTTGTACACGGTCATTGCATTTGGACCTTTCTGTATCGTCTGGGCTTTCACTATGCTAAAGATTAATTTCATACCCTGTAAATCTATTCCTTGCACACCCTACTAGCCTGCCCTGGTTTAGAAAGCAGAGGACATTAAATTTCTTGCTTGCTGTTCTGTTGCGTGTATCAAATATTCTTTATGTACTCGTTCTTCATCTTGATGGAATCATCTTTTAGGCCAATTATTGACATCACTTAGATATCCCCCTGGACGCAACTCAGACGCCAATGTCTTGCCACTGCTAGCTCAGAGACATTTATGAAAATTCAGGGTGTACATAGAATTCGATTATGCAGCTTCAGTGTTTCAAAGCCTTCTAGTTTTCATCGACATGCCTGCTGTGCTTGGAAGCTTGACATGTGGGTATTTTCTATGCAGCCTTGTCTGCCTAGCCTAAGTTTGAATAGAAATCCATGGGAACTGAAGCTACTCAGATATTATTTATTTTCTCATTCAGTCGCATACACGAAACATTAAAAATACATATCAGATTTGAATATGCATACCCATTTAAAATCGCTTTGGAGCTGATTATTTTCCATGGAGCCTAGCTTGAGAAGTATAACGCTGAGAGATACCCTATTTGCTTGAAAGATACACTATCTGCTCGATTATGCGCCTCGGGGCGTTCTTAAGCGTCCGGGGCGATCTAAAATCTGTCTCTCAAAGAGGAGCAAGTATTTAAAAAGCTATGAATAAACTGAACTAACGGAGCCTAGCTTGAGCAGTATAAAGCTGCTGAGATACCCTATTTGCTTGAGAGATACACTATCTGCTCGATTAAGCGCCCCGGGGCGTTCTTAAGCGGCCTGGGCGATCTAAAATCTGTCTCTCAAAGAGGAGCAAGTATTTGAAAAGCTATGAATAAACTGAACTAACGGAGCCTAGCTTGTGAAGTATAAAGCTGCTGAGATACCCTTTCTTCTTGATTAATCACCGGGGGCGCTTATCTAAAAATCCATCCCAAAGAGGAGCAAGTATTTGGAAGTATATGAATAAACGTTCTGACGAAAAGTAAGTTTTGCAACAACTGGCAAAAGGTGTTTCTTGATTCATCCCATCAAGAGCTTGCAGGTACACTATCAAAGGAGTGTCTAGGACCAACCTGATGGGAATTCAGTCCAAAGGGGCGCTTATTAGAGGGAGGGTGCTTATTTGAGGGAAAACGGTAGCGCATAATTTCTTCTGCAAGAAACATTAATAAGCATATAATGTTTGAATATTCATGGAAACATTCAAGCAAAACAGCACTTGAGAAGTAAAGCTGCTCAGATAAGACATAATTTCTTGAGTTATCCTATGCGAGGAACATCAATAAATATATCACGTTTGAATAATGGCTTGAATTGTATTGTACATATCCTTGAACAATTATGATATTTACGTATTTCGTTGGGAAAATCGTCTCATATTAATCTGGTGTTTTTGCATGGTCGTTGAAATCATGATAAGCTATCTCTTCGCTTGTAATATCTTTTCGTTTGGAAAGAAAATCTCGATTATCTCAGCCTGTTTTGCCTTATACACCTGCTCACACTTGCTCATTAATTTGGTTGATGTTAGCTGTGATTGTCGTAAGCATGCTGTCCCTATTGGTTCGCATGTTGATAAAATATAACTCTGAGAGTTCGGATGTATTTTGGTTACGAATTGTCGTTGAAGAATGCGGTGCCTCGAAGAAATACGAAAGAAAAAAGCGCTCTGTCGTATGGTCGCAGGTATCTTTAAATTCCTTCCATGATCAATATTTAACGTATTAAATCATTCTTTCTCGTTTAAATGTTCCTTATTTCTGTTACTTTGATATCTTATTTGTCAGTTTCTTTATGAATTGTATTCCATAGTTGAATCTGACTCGAAATTATAGTTCATGCCACTTTTCTGTGTGTATTACCCACCATACATACACTAAGACTTGTAGTTGTTCGAAATCAAAATTCTTCGTTATATGTCTTGTAGCATTTCAAAATCTGCAGAAATTAAGCTCCATTAAAATCTTTTTTCTCGCGACCGGTCTTTCAGTAAATTCCTGAAGTCCATGAACTTTTGTGATTAAATTCAAAGTCTTGCAAAGCGTTTAAGATCTTCTGCATCTAGAATGTCCTAATCATTCGAAAGGTGTGAAAACTTACTGCCTATCTATGCATCTTTGCAGTATTCACGCTCTCAAAAACGTCTTCTGCATTAACTTCTGGAGTAAAAGCATTAGGAAATTATTATCGACTGCAGTTTCCCTTTATAACTATTTATCAACAGCGTTTCTCTGTAGGCATAGGTTTTGCAGACCAAGTTTCCTCTAAAGTGAGATGAGTATGTAGTTTTTGATTAATTTTTCATTTGTCGTACCCACGGTTCTGTAGAAGTATTGTCTGAAAATGCTTTTCCTGTAATCAGTGCACTGGCTTAACAAGCTTACGGAGTTGTGCACCACCTAAGATTATAAGTTTTTGAAGAAGTTGTTAAAGGACATAGTTGTTAGTTGTCTTTTTGCTTAAATATCTAGCTGCTGCAGAGTGACAATAGGTTCTATTGTTTCAGCTGGACGTCTTCTTCTGTTTGCCCTTCTCTTATTGTTATGTCAAGCATACCTTTTCCAAATGTTCCTAATGTTACCGTTCATTGGTATGAGCACCTGATATGCTCGAATGGTACTCTTATTCACGAGGTAAGCTTTACCTCCCGAATCAAACCATACGCTAATGCAATATTGTAGAAAGCAATTAAATTTCAGGGTGTATCAGCAATGATTCTCGCTCCCCATCTCATCTTATGCTTTCACTCTAATTCACTTCAAAGTAACTTTGACCTTCCCATAGAAGCAACGTATACTCTAGTGCTGGTTAAAACTGTTGATGAAAACCTTAAGTCTTATTCCAATTCATTGACATCACTTGGATACATATCCCCCTGGAAGCTACTCAAACGCCAGTGTCTTGCCATTGCCAGCTCAAAGACATTTATGAAAGTTCAGGGTGTATAGAGAATCATTCCTACGTTTCAGGATAGCATACAGCCTGTATTTCATTATAACCGAGTAAGCTCAACTCTTTCCAGTCTCGTTCAAACGTTCATTAACATCACTTAGATATCCCCCTGGACGCAACTCAAACGCCAGTGCTTTGTTAGTGCCAGCTCAAAGACATTTATGAAAGTTCAGGGTGTATAGAGAATCATTCCAACGTTTCGGGATTGCATACAGCCTGTAATTTGTTATTCTCGCGAGCACCAAATAAGTTCAACTCTTAGTATTCATTCATTGACAATTCATTGACATCGCTTAGAACCCCCTGGACGCAACTCAAATGCCAGTTCCTTGCTTGTGTCAGCTCAAAGACATGAAATTTCAGAGGGTTTATGCAATAATTCCTGCTTCTTATAATTGTTTACAGACTGTTCTTTGCTATTCACACGACCTCCAAGTGAGTTAATCTAAACTGATTCTCCGTTTCATCAATTCAACTCACTAGTATCCTCCCATCCTTTTTAGTATTCTTAATGCAACAGGTATCTAAACATCCTAAAATAGCTTTCATAGATTCTACAGCACATGGTACGAATCAATTCACCATAATTCCAAGCACAAAGTACAATTTAATCTTGTTTACTGTTTGTGGTATTAAGTGGTTTTCTTGAAAATTTCGCTTTATCTATTGTGGATGTTTATTGGTGATGCGATTAAATCGTCTGATATTTACGGATGTATAGCTTGTGCTCTTCAATAGTAATTTACTATAGGTAGAAGGTCACTTAGATTTCTTGTTTTTGCTTAATCAACTTGTCAGATAATCGGTCTGAAGACTCTAGTTGATTAACAGACTTGATTACCTAAGTCGTAGTTATCGCTATTGAATTGAATTGCTGGGCGCTCAAACTACACTGAAACGAACAACAACAACATCGATTCAATTCATTGTGAGCGAAAGTTAGGAGTTGAGACAGGTCTAGTTAGTTAATTCAATTTCAAGTGATTCAGTTGATCTGAAATGTGATTGTACTGATTTGTTGATTTCGTTAGTACCGTTGATTTAAGGATTATATTTCTTCTGATTCGAGTTATGATTCTATTGATTTGACATGATGATGATCGTGAGGATTAATGATGATGGTGATGATGATGATGATGATGATGATGATGATGATGATGGTGATGATGATGACGATGATGATGATTATGATGATGATGATGATGATGATGGTCATATTGATGATAATGATGATGATGATGATGATGATGATGATGATGATGATGATGATGATGATGATGATGATGACGATGATGATGGTGATATTGATGATGATGATGAGGATGAGGATGAGGATGAGGATGATGAATATGATTCTGTCGATTTGAGTTGGCGATTCATTTGATTTTAGAAGGCGATTCATTTGATCTGTTGATCTGACAATGAAGGTCACGACGATCATGTTGATTCTAATTAGTTGGGATGTATTAAATGGCCAACGTGCTTTAAATAACAAAACTTTTTTTATGATACCCTCTAACCTCAACATTGCATATTTGTCTATAAACAGTAGCAGTCTTATAACTGACTTTATATAACAGAATTCAGATTAAAATGTTATCTGCCACAGAAACCATCCTATTCAAGGTTTAGCTTCGTTGAGTCCTACTACTTCGTTGACTGTTACCATATTGTCAGTATTGTGGGGAATCCATATTGGCTAAGCGAATTATAGATATTTTACACTCCTTACGGCTGTCTGGTTTAGTTTCAAATCGAGGCTGAATCATAATGGGGAGTAGACTTAAGACTTGATCGAGCATCCCATTGTTTTCCGTAGTGCCATATTTGGTCCAGATTTCATTGCAAAACAAAATAAGATGAGAATAGTTTAAAATCATAAAAGCGGCCTAGACTTATTGCATGAGTCCAGTTTTCCATCTTCAAACCGACACTAACACCTGGGCAACAGCTTACTACGGCATAAACCACTTTGTAACACTTGGTAGGCCTAGGCTTAAGCATTGAAATACTTGGGAAATTCTGTAGGTCCCAGTATGTCGACATAAATGGCTGGCGCCCCTCTATGGACAATAGACATTCGATCCAGTCTTTCTGTAGTAATCATTGCTCTGTCTATATTGATACTACGAGCAGCTGGAAAATTCGACGTTGCATTCGTTACCATCACTTGCTCATAGAAAATAACATAGATATAATGTTCATCTATGACAGCGAAGTTTGCAAACTCTGAAACTCTGAAAGGTGAACTGCGAATCTTTTGCGTCAAGCTGTTTTTTTAATTATTGTTTCCATAGTCACACAGTAAACGTTGCATGATAAGAGAGCGTTTACGGTAATCTTGCTCATCATTGCACTGTAGGTCAATGAATGGATAACTTTATTTTCGTTTTATCGCAGTTATAATAAAAGTTGAGAAGAGTGTGGAAGAAGAAAGTCAATCATCTTCCGATGAAAGTGAAAATGAACTTGAAAATGAAGAAATGCCACGTGACTTTGGTAAAAACATACGCTCTGTAACTATCGCAAGAGATGTCGTTGGCTTAGGTGAGCAGTTAATTCTATCCTATCCATACGCTATGTTTTTCACAAACACTTGTTGTGAAAGCTTTAATAACACCTCATCTTCAGGTAAAATTTTAAAATCCAGTAGAAACCCTTACTTAAAGCCAGGATTATGTCGACCTACAATACGATAGAACTAACGTCAACTAGTTGTAACTGCTAACGTAGGTCGAAATGCCAACAACTAGTCAGTTGATGGGATACAGTTGACCGGGGTAGCAAGAGGGCTCAGGTCGATTCCGACGAGCGGCAATCAGTTAATCGCAAAAGTAGAATATGCCCAACTTTGTTGAACTGTGCGCCGAGGGAATTCACTCCTTGAAAATCTCGTACGCCTTTTTGCAGAGTAAAATGCCCCTCACTGTGCGCCGAATAGTTGCCGTGAGAAAGGAACTAATTGCCAAATTGTTGCCAAATAGTGTGCTTATGTAACCATTTTCATTTTGTACCGGTAAACGAGGCATAGGTAATTTCATTTGTTGCTTGTAGACCTATTACCTGATTCGTAGTTATCGCTATTGAAATGAATCGCCTGGACGCTCAAACTAGTTTGAGCGATCTCGGTTGGGTGTAGTCTCGATCTGGTGAGCGATAACTGGGACTCAGGTATATGTTGCTAGCTATGTCTATGTTGTTAGCTATAATCAATGAATTTTTTTCTGGATTATTCTTGCTTTTTATCTGCGAATCATATTTTTGCATAGCTCGTGGCCAGTTACTTGTTTTCTGGTTAACTTTTCAACGTTTTTGGAATATTCCTAGAAATTTCGCTGTTTTGAAGCCATGCTTCTCGTTGTTTCGCATCCTTTCGATAGTGATTTTCAGGATTTGGTTTCCTCGTGTCGTTTCTTAAGTAGTTGGCGTGTAGCTTTTTGGTTGTAACTGCATGGCATAACACCAGGATAACCGCTGGAAACTTGTGATTTATTAATACTGTAGAAGGAAACCAGTGATGATTATGGTGAAGAATACGATTATGATAATGGATGATGATATTGATATGATGATGATGATGATGATGATGATGATGATGATGATGATGATGATGATGATGATGATGATGATGATGATGATGATGATGATAATGATGATGATGATGATGATGATGATGATGATGATGACGATGATGACGATGGTGATTATGATGATGATGATGATGATGACGATGATGAAGATGGTGATCATGATTATGATTATGATGATTATGATGATGATTTTCATTATTATTTTGACGTCAAAAATATTGATGACGGTTATGGTTTGATAATTATGCTTTGTTGATGATCATAATCCATGATTTCTATTATGATGATTGATGATTAACATTATAGCCATGCTTATGGTTCCGAAATGGTAATGACACTGAATATGATCCGTGGATATGATAGTTATTATGATTATGATAATAATAATTGCTTATTGTCTTACAGGAATCACTCTTGGAGATGACAAAGACGGCCTGGGTGCCCCTGTTGCTAGTGTTCTTGAAAATGGCACGATAAGTAGAGATGGCTCTATCAAAACCGGCGACAGAATTGTCAGCATCAATGGTGAAGATCTGAGAAACGCAAGCAGCTATCAAGCGAGGTATGTATTTGATACCGTTGGGGCATTCCTTCAGTTTATTTCCTCTGAATGAAGCAGGACCTGTTATGATACGTATTGTCTCACTGTTTTATGGATATCTGTAATGATATCAGGTAAATGATCCCCCTGGGAGGTGGGGTTCTTGCTTCCGGATAGGGACAAGCCGCCGGAGAAACAAAATGCCTTCCTATATTTATACCCAATTTCTGAAATGTATATCCAAAGGGTCGCAAGGAAGATTGCCAGAGATTTTACGCTTTGAATTTATTTCGCACATGAAAAGATTTGTTTCGATTTCAGGGGAATTTTAAGGAGAGCAGCATTGCAGAAAGAAGTAAAGTAAGTTATATTTCAATATATTTAATATCGTTCCACCTTGATCGTTTCGTTTCTCGTTTCTTGTTTTCTTCGTTAGACGAAATCTTCTGGCAGTTCGAAAGCCAATTACAGGACCAATACTGTATTAGACATGATAGTCACCACTTATCATGACAAGCCTTTGATATTTAGTAGGGTAACGTTTCGGGAGAGATCCGTCTCCCATCATCGGGCAACGAGAAAGTAGTTTCTTTCCTATTTATTGCAAAGGACGGATGGAAAGGTCTGAAACTAACCTGACCTTTCCGACGTCCAGCCCTCCCACGACCAATTCTCGCACGGATAGTCCTCCCTTGGCCAGTTCTTCCTCCCCAGGTCTATAGCCCTGACTTCAATATTTTTCTTCAATTCTTATGCATAATACATACGCACTCAATTCATGACAAAATTATGAATAATTAATAAATAATTAATTCTGGTTTGTTCATTTTTAGCATCAAGTTCGTTTCAGCTGATCAAGCCCAGTCAGACGACGAAAAACCCGAAGATTCGCCAAAGCCAGTCAAGGCTCCTCCACAGCCAAAGTCACCAGCTCAGTCTCAACCAGTTATCATCACACAAGATGACGTCATTCAAACTCAGAACGCAAACGATTCAATGCTGACGAAACTCTCTCCAGTTCCCTCTTATGAATTGCCTCCGATTCGAACAGTAGAGCTAACACGTGATCCCGAATGGAATCTTGGGATAAGTATTGTTGGTGGTCGTGCCCAGGAAGGAGAAGAGCAGAAACTAAAAGGAATTTACATTAAACATGTCCTGGAGACGAGCCCAGCTGGACGAAGCGGGATTTTGAGGACTGGGGACCAGATACTACAGGTAACTGACGTTTTAATTTCCTTAAAAACAGTAAAGGTTTGTTTGACCCTTCCGAATCGCAATCATTTAGGGTATGTTATTCTGAACCTCCAAAACCTTTCGAATTTTGAAAACAGATAGCTACCAAAAACAGAATCCATGATTTTCAAGAAACAGGAAATTTTTCGCTCCAGAATCCTTGCTTGTCTCGTCCCAAGACCCTATCGTTGAGTGTCTCCTAGCTTTTGGTAAAATGGAAGTCTCTTTCAAACTTCAAACCGTGAATCTCTCGAAAGTAATGGAAACCTCCTGCTTTCAATGATAGAAGGTTTCTGTCAGTGGGCTTAGATTAAAGAATTTTATCATTGACGAGAAATGTTCTTGGACGGACAGGCTAGTTGCTTAAGACACTGGTACCGTAGCCCTCCTAGCTCTGCATTGGCACCATCACATCCTTTCCATCAATTTTCTACTCCCAAAAACTGGGACTGTAGCCCCCCTAGCTCTGCATTGGCACCATCACATCCTTTCCATCAATTTTCTACTCCCAAAAACTGGGACTGTAGCCCCCTAGCTCTGCCTTGGCACCATCACATCCTTTCCATCAATTTTCTACTCCCAAAACTGGGACTGTAGCCCCGTAGCTCTGCCTTGGCACCATCACATCCTTTCCATCAATTTTCTACTCCCAAAACTGGGACTGTAGCCCTCTAGCTCTGCCTTGGCACCATCACATACTTTCCATCAATTTTCTACTCCCAAAACTGGGACTGTAGCCCCCTAGCTCTGCCTTGGCACCATCACATCCTTTCCTTCAATTTTCTACTCCCAAAACTGGGACTGTAGCCCTCTAGCTCTGCCGTGGCACCATCGCATCCTTTCCATCAATTTTCTACTCCCAAAAACTGGGACTGTAGCCTCCTAGCTCTGCCATGGCACCATCACATCCTTTCCATCAATTTTCTACTCCCAAAACTGGGACTGTAGCCCTCTAGCTCTGCCTTGGCACCATCACATCCTTTCCATCAATTTTCTACTCCCAGAAACTGGGACTGTAGCCCCCTAGCTCTGCCTTGGCACCATCACATCCTTTCCATCAATTTTCTACTCCCAAAACTGGGACTGTAGCCCCCTAGCTCTGCCTTGGCACCATCACATCCTTTCCATCAATTTTCTACTCCCAAAACTGGGACTGTAGCCCCTCTAGCTCTGCCGTGGCACCATCACATCCTTTCCATCAATTTTCTACTCCCAAAAACTAGGACTGTAGCCCCCCCCTAGCTCTGCCTTGGCACCATCACATCCTTTCCTTCAATTTTCTACTCCCAAAAACTAGGACTGTAGCCCCTCTAGCTCTGCCGTGGCACCATCACATCCTTTCCATCAATTTTCTACTCCCAA
This sequence comes from Chrysaora quinquecirrha, assembly GCA_014526335.1. Taxonomy (NCBI): domain Eukaryota; kingdom Metazoa; phylum Cnidaria; class Scyphozoa; order Semaeostomeae; family Pelagiidae; genus Chrysaora; species Chrysaora quinquecirrha. The sequence goes on from JACTAT010000039.1 coordinate 8,237,570, forward strand.
AAACTGGGACTGTAGCCCCCCTAGCTCTGCCTTGGCACCATCACATCCTTTCCATCAATTTTCTACTCCCAAAAACTGGGACTGTAGCCCCTCTAGCTCTGCCTTGGCACCATCACATCCTTTCCATCAATTTTCTACTCCCAGAAACTGGGACTGTAGCCCCCCTAGCTCTGCCTTGGCACCATCACATCCTTTCCATCAATTTTCTACTCCCAAAAACTGGGACTGTAGCCCCCCTAGCTCTGCCTTGGCACCATCACATCCTTTCCATCAATTTTCTACTCCCAAAAACTGGGACTGTAGCCCCCGTAGCTCTGCCTTGGCACCATCACATCCTTTCCATCAATTTTCTACTCCCAAAAACTGGGACTGTAGCCCCTCTAGCTCTGCCTTGGCACCATCGCATACTTTCCATCAATTTTCTACTCCCAAAAACTGGGACTGTAGCCCCCCTAGCTCTGCCTTGGCACCATCACATCCTTTCCTTCAATTTTCTACTCCCAAAAACTGGGACTGTAGCCCCTCTAGCTCTGCCGTGGCACCATCACATCCTTTCCATCAATTTTCTACTCCCAAAAACTGGGACTGTAGCCCCCCTAGCTCTGCCTTGGCACCATCACATCCTTTCCATCAATTTTCTACTCCCAAAAACTGGGACTGTAGCCCCTCTAGCTCTGCCTTGGCACCATCACATCCGTTCCATCAATTTTCTACTCCCAGAAACTGGGACTGTAGCCCCCCTAGCTCTGCCTTGGCACCATCACATCCTTTCCATCAATTTTCTACTCCCAAAACTGGGACTGTAGCCCCCTAGCTCTGCCTTGGCACCATCACATCCTTTCCATCAATTTTCTACTCCCAAAAACTGGGACTGTAGCCCCTCTAGCTCTGCCTTGGCACCATCACATCCTTTCCATCAATTTTCTACTCCCAAAAACTGGGACTGTAGCCCCTCTAGCTCTGCCGTGGCACCATCACATCCTTTCCATCAATTTTCTACTCCCAGAAACTGGGACTGTAGCCCCTCTAGCTCTGCCTTGGCACCATCACATCCTTTCCATCAATTTTCTACTCCCAAAAACTGGGACTGTAGCCCCTCTAGCTCTGCCGTGGCACCATCACATCCTTTCCATCAATTTTCTACTCCCAAAAATTGCTGGGAACTACGTTCCCAAGTTCCGATACGTTTTCCACCTAACGCCCAATTGCAGCAAAAGCTTTATTATATTAACTGACTACTGTTCTTTGTAGGTAGATGACGTCGATTTGAAAGATGCCTCTCACGAAGAGGCAGTCGCAGTTATTCGAAATGCCAAAAGTCCTGTGAAATTTGTTGTCAGAGGCATCCCAATGCGAACAAATGGACTTCAAGATGGCAGTAATCTTCTTCAAGCCACACCATCAGATAGCGATGGATCCAATTCTTTACCGGTATGTTGATAATTAACAGATTGATTCTGCCAATATCTGAAAAATCTTCTCATTTGTGCCTACTCCGTGGTTACTCCGAATGGGGCCTGACTGCGGGGTCCAGTCTGTTTGATGGTCTTATACCAAATGGTCCAAGTTTTAAAAATGGAAAAACTGTAATTTTACAGTAACTTTTAGTAGTTGGTACTTTTCGATAGTTATAACTCTTTTCATCTAACTTCCTCGTGTTTTGAGCTGAGATTGCAACCTTTTAGTGTATTTGTTGGTATCAAAATTAGTTACTCCGCAGTGAAATCTGAAATGGAATCAGCTCAGCAATTTAGACTTTCTGGAATGATTAGAAGGGAAATGTCATCACGATATTCTTGTCAGAAAATTCATGATTCTACTCAGAAGATCCGTCTTGACATCCATCAACCAAATTTATTATTGGCCAGCCGTGAGAGTCGAGCAAACTACCTTCTTCAACGCTTGCAACAGAAATATTGAAACTGGGTTCATTCTCTGTTTCTCAGGAATAAATTTGAAGTTGTTATCGTGTTACTTAGATTTATCTTGCTTGATAAAGGCTCTCGGGAGACTAAAGATTTAGATAAAAAGGCTTCTAAAGAGTCTAAATTTTAACCCTATTTTATTTCCTTCTTGTTATTTAGTGTTATCTTGCTTGATAAAGGCTCTAGGAAAACTAAAGCAGTAGCTTAAAAAGCTTCTAAAGAGTCTAAAGTTTAACCCTATTTTATTTCCTTTTGCAAAAGATTTTCTAAGATATATCGTATTATTATATGGAATGTATAAGGAAATAGAATGTAGACCAGAAGGAAGATATTTCCTCGAGTTTTCAGGACATTTACCTTTACGAGGAATCAAGTTTCGTTTTGCAGCAACTGAGCATTGGCAGTTAATGTCATTTAAAGTTTTTTATGAAGTAGAAAAGTTTAGTTTTCTTCGTCTTTTACGATATGAGGATAGAAATTGTGATTGTTGAATTATTAAATGTTTAATCTCAGGTAAAGTCGAATATTGAAGCTACGATATCAAGCTCATCAGATGACAGTGAGCATAAAAGGATGTTTACAGGTATTGTCAACTTTTTATTACTGCTTATTGATTTTTTATTGGATTATAAAGCATTTTGATTATGATTTTGATTATGATTTTGATTATAATGATTGGGTTGATGATGAAGATGATGATGAAGATTATGATGCTGATGATGATGATGATGATGATGATGATGATGCTGATGATGATGATGATGATGATGATGCTGATGATGATGCTGATGATGATAATGATGATGATGATGAAGGTGATGATGATAATGATGATGATGATTGTGATGATAATGATTATGATGGTGATGGTGATCATGATAATGATAATAATAATGATGATTATGATGATTTCGAGGTGATGACGATGATGATAGTGATGGTGAAAGGGGGTGTTTATTAAAAGTGTAAGAGGGCGTTTAAAATAGGGTGGCTTTTTAGTTGAAAAAATACGGCATAGAGTAACCCCTCAATCAGCAATTAAGCATTATACAAAGTATATAAACTTATCCTTCTCTTCTAGATCCCTACACAGCACGCTATCCTGACTTCGATGGCAAAATCTTCGAGGTGGAGTTATCAAAAGGAAAAACAGGAATAGGTAAGTTGTTCCAAGTTTCACTAAATGTCAGATCATCAACAAATTTACTCTGTTTTGCCCTAGACAGGCTGAGAAATCTCTATAATTGTCTCTCCACTGTGAATTCTGCACATTAATTGGCAGCATTCAATTCTGTATTTCTAGAACGCAGTTTAGAACACTGCCGTTTGTGCCTAAAGATTGAGCGCCAGGACTAAGCATAGTTATCAGATTGGTTTTTAAAGTACAAACGAGCAGCGTAGAGAAATATATTGCTTTGTGGACCCTACTTTCATACAAAGACTTTCTTTTAGGGTTGAGCATCGCTGGAGGCAAAGGAGTTTCTTCCAGTCATATTTTTGTCGTTGAAGTCAAAGAAGGAGGGCCTGCTGATGAAGATGGAAGAATTAAAGCTGGAGACGAGATCCTTGAGGTACTCATGTCTTGTCTTGTCTTGTCTTGTCTTGTCTTGTCTTGTCTTGTCTTGTCTTGTCTTGTCTTGTCCTTTCCTGTCCTGTCTGGTCTGGTCTTGTCTTATCTTGTCTTGTCTTGACTTGTCTTGTCCTGTCTTGTCTTGTCTTGTCTTGTCTTGTCCTGTCCTGTCTTATCTTGTCTTGTCTTGTCTTGTCTTGTCTTGTCTTGTCTTGTCTTGTCTTGTCTTGTCTAGTCTTGACTTGACTTATCTTTACTTGACTTGTCCTGACGTAACTTGACTTGACGTATGGTTACTTGTCTTGGCTTGTCTTGTCTTGGCTTGTCTTGACTTTAGTCGACTCGACTCGACTCTCTTGACTTGTCTTGGCTTGTCTCGACTTGTCTCAACTTGTCTTGACTTGTCTTGACATGTTTTCAGTTCCGTTTCTTGGTTTGAGTTGTCCTGAATCGTTTTTTTAACTTGTTTTGACTTGTATTGAGTTTTCTCGACTCGACTGTCTGGAATTGTCTGGACTTGTCTCAACTTGTCTTGACTTTTCTTGACTTGTTTTCATTTGCTTTACTTAGCTTGAGATGTCCTGAATTGTCTTAACTTGTCTTGACTTATCTTATCTAACATGTCTTGTCTTGACTTGTCTTGTTTTGTCTTGTTGTCTCATCTTGTCCTGTGCTGTCTTACTTTGCATTAGTTACCCAGTATCCTTTCGTGACTTCTTAAGATTTATTAAGATTTAAGACCTGTCTTACAAGTAACCCTAATACCAATTATCTCTTTTAGGTAAATAACGTGCAAGTTCGTGGCTTAACGCACCAGGATGCATCGGCTATTTTAAGAAAAGCAGAAAACACTGCTAAATTAGTTTTAGGAAGACCTGACGATCCATCGCATTTCACATCACTTGCAGCTCTACAGGTCAGTAAACTATCTTCAAAATTATTATTATCTTTTGCCTGCAATTCATCTATCTATATCTGTGAATAAATGTGAACAAGTGAAAAGAATGCTTTGTTGTGTCTGTGACTATGATCAATAAAGAGTGATAACATAAACGCAGCCTCACTCTCAACTAACTCATAAAATCAGCTGCTCGCTTAGGGAGATTAATTCTATGAATTTGCTTTTATCACAGTAAAGAGATCCGCAGATAACCATTTTAATAAACCTATAGTTTGTTAGGTTTGATTGATAAACACTGTTGGACTTTTGCAGTATATAAATACTTCCTGAATACAAAATGCCCTTAGATAACAATTTACCACTCGTTCAACCTGATCCAATCAGCAAAATTTTATTTCATTCCAACTCGCGTGGGCCCTAATCTTGACCATTTCGAAGATCTAAAAGCAAAACTGCAGGGACTAACAGTTTTATTGCATGCAGCACTGATTTATCTACTCGTGTCGCAATGGGAGTGCGGAACCGCCTCAATGGAAGCTTATTAATTTAAAACAAACTTTCTTGCGCCCTCTTAACAATATCCGTGTACCGCGAAGATATCATGCAGTTTCTGCATTGGCTTTCTTGCGTCACTTAGTATCGTTAGATCTTTTGGCGTGATTTAAGAAATTTTTGAAATTAATCAATATCTGAGTTTCCATTTAGATTCAGATTTGTCGTCATAACTGAATTGCTCCTGCAAATCACCCTATAGTCTTCTTGATGTCGATTTTGCGATATTAAAAAAATTGTAAGATACTGAGCTATGAGCGGTAATTGAAGGGACATTGCAACCCGGGCACTTTGTATGTGACTGGCATAGTATTATAGATTTTTAGGCCAATTTAGACATCATAGTAAAGCATAGCATGCTTTAAACTCTAAAGAGGGAGTTCTGTTCTCGTCCTTAGTGCCTTGCCTGCACGCAGGCTAAGTAAAACATGAAACTAGCATTTAGAGATAACTGCTTTTGGTATGTAAAGCCAGCTTGTTAGCGTCAAGAAAGCTGATTTTCTAACTAACGTTTTTGATTTAAGGAAATCAATTTTTCTTGACAGGATCAATTGAACAAGCGCAACTCAAACGATATGTTCAACAATATGCAACCACCCCCACCAAAGCCACAGCTGATAAGAATGAAAACAGTCAGACGTGAGGAGACCATCACTCTTGAAAAGGTAACTATTTGATCCTACTTCTACTTCTACTTCTACGTGTTTAATCAACTACTTCAATAAAGAAGGCTCTGTTGATGTATAAAAAAAACAATTATGTGAAAATAAAAGAAGATTAAATTGCTAGAGAGGAAGAAAGGATATTGATAAATAGGTTTGGCAACTGAGCAGCAATAATGGCACAATTGCAATTGGTGAGTTAAACCTATGGGTTATGCAATTGTGATAGGTTATTCTCATGGTTCATTGCAACACGTCTTCCTTATTGTTACGACGTCGAAGCTTTTGGAAATTTCGCTGCCGCAAGGTGCCTCTAAGCTGGATCATAGGATAATTTAATCCAACAATAATTATTATTCAACAATAGGAGACTTTGTTATCAGTTTATACGAGTTTCACCTTGACATAATATATTAATTATCCTATGTCACTTTTGATCTTCAACTCTCAGTGGTGGGCACTTGACAAGTTATTAAGGCGGTTGTTGTTTCTGTAACAAACTTTCCTTCTCTCCCCACTATTATTTGGACAAAGTCATCTATAAACTTATGCTTCCGTAGTCTCAACCTCGTAAATCGATAACGCATGTACAGTGTATCCGCGTTACAGCGTACTAGAAGAGACTGAGTACGTTATTAGCAAAGTATCTTATAAACAGGGTATTTTCTCTTGCTCTCTGGCTCCAGAGATAATTTCAGCGGCACGCTGTATCCGGGAGTACGTAAGTCAGCATTCAGGATTAAAACGGAATTATTATGAGGTTTTACTGTGGCTATATATGTATATGTGTGCTGCTTCCGTTTAAAGAGGCAAATACTGAGTAGTTTTAATAGAATTGTTATTGGGAATTATTGGGAATTGTTAATTAGCATAATTTTGAATTCCTAAGGGTCCTACTGGTCTTGGATTCGCCATTGGTGAAGGAAGCCGTGCTCAAGATGGGGAACAGGGAATATTCATAAAGAACATCACGGAAGGAGGGGCAGCTTATAAAGTAAGTTATTAGCGATTATTTTTTAATCAGTTATTGATTATTGATTAGCGAGTTTTGATGAGTGGTTGGTGAATGAAAGTGGCCAGTGACAGAGGATTGGTCATTAGTGATCGGCCATTATTGATTAGAGATTATTAGCATCTAGTGATTATTGATTAGTGATTTATAATAGGTGATTAATGATTATTGATTAGAAGGTTTATAAGTGACAAATCATTACTATTGGCCAGTGATTAAGAATTGGTCATTAGTGATCAGCCATTATTGATTAGGGATCATCAGCATCTAGTGATTAGCGATTAGTGATTTATAGTAGATGATTAATGATTGTTGATTGGGAGTTTATAAGTGACAAGACATTACTGGTGACCATTGATAAATGATTGGTCATTAGTGATCAGCCATGGTTGATTTTAGATTAGTAGCCTCTAGTGATTTCTGATCAATGATACACGATTAGTAATAGGCGATTAGCAGCTTTTGATTAGTGATTAATAATTCCAAGAGCTCAACAAATTAATGGTAAGTAGTTCTTTGTTGATGATGACTGATTGATGTTGAATATATTATCCTATAATCAGCTATTTCTAATAACTAAGAAAAGTTCTATGAATTTTCATGATGATTATAAATCTTCTTACTTTGATTAGGATAGCCGACTGCATGTTGGAGATCAGCTCTTAGCTGTGAACAATCAGTCACTTGTCGGACTTGGGCAAGCCGAGGTAAAACTTCTATCTTAATTTTTATTTGTAAAAGCACCATGATTTGTTATCTCTAAAATTTGTCTTTTTATATGAGAAATAAAGACTTAAATGACACTCAAGAAGAAACACTAGATATTGATAATCCCACGCTATTTAGATAGGTACTCAGTTTTTATAGCACCATCCTTCTTGGAAACACTAGGCTTTGATAAAGGCCAAACTCTTCTGAAATCTCAGAAGCTACTCCAGACAGATAAAAACAAAGGTTGCATGTTTTGACACTAGCGATTGTCCTGAAAGGCCTTTTTAACATGCTTTCTAGGATACGAACTTAGCTTAGGATACGAACTTAGCTAAGTGTTCTGTCATAAAAAGCGTGTATATTGTGTTAAAATGAAAAGATCCTCTCCCTATAAAAGATGTTCTGGGACAGATGTGCGATTAACTGTATATTTTTATACCCCATCTAGTGAAGTTATGCTACATTTCATTGTAATTGAGGGATTCCTGGATAAATTTAATAACATTGAAATTCTAATTTCAGGCTGTCAGTATTATCAAATCTGCTGAAAAGTCCGTCACATTATTACTGGCAAGAGAAATAGAAGTACCAATAGATGAAGAACAAGATACAGAGGAAAGTGAAAGCTCAACTACAATAACACCAAGAAGTCAAGTTGAAATTGGTAGGCCTAGTTTTCTTATCCCACCAACCCATTCCTGTTGCTTCTTGTTCCTTTATGGAATTCATGGACATCTTATGATTTTTGCAGAGGCATCGAGATTTACAAAAAATTGCTAATGTTTGACCCCCTGAAAATGCAGAGCTTTACATTGTTATACAATGGACCATATTGCACTTCGAAGGCTGAAAAGGTTAACAGGTCCAAAACACTATAGCTTCCTTCTTGTGATTGTTGGTAAAAGTATCTCATGGTTTCCAGCTTTCAACACAACTTCATCTTTAACGCTCTTATTTCCTTCACCTTCACTGATTCGTATTTCTCGATTCGCAGTCGCAGAAGATGATCAACGAACAATTACACCTCAACCAAATGAGATTGAAAGACAAGAAACTCCTGATACTGATACACACACTACATCGACTCCTGAGCCTCATTATGATGATAAAGACGAAGCCTTTACGCGTCCTATTGAACCTGGAAAAGAGACTGTAATCAAGATACGGAAAGGAACAAGTGGACTGGGGCTGAGTATTGTTGGAGGAACTGATACGTTACTGGTAATGGTTTTATGTTGGTATCAAGAAAATCCCTTGAACTATTTAATCGAGGGGGGATAATACATATGTTTTGGTTTTGTGATTCGCCACATCCATCATTATTTTTAAGCAAGCTATTCTTGCAAACCCCCGTGCTACTAAGCCAGCAAGGGTATTCAATCACGAGAAAACCCATTCGAAATATATATAAGTGACGGGGGTAATATATGTTAAAGTTTAGTGATTCACCATACCTGTCATTGTCTTTATTAAGTAAGCTATTCTTCTTTCAAAAACCCCCGTGCTACAGAGCCAGTCTTGTCAGATTTGAACTTAACTATCTATAAGTGACGATGGTAATGTATGTTAAGTTGAATGATTCACTACATCCATCATTATTTTGAAGTAAGTTATTCTTCTTGCATAACTCCCGTGCTACAGACCCTGCCATGGTGTTGTGCGAAGGCTTGTGTAAAACTATACTTTGCTTTTCATAGACTTCAAGTTCCTTAAAAGGAATTTACAAAGCTTAGGCAGTGAATTTTAAAAATATCCCTTTGAACCTGAAAGGACGTTCTTTCACGGTAAAATAGGGTCTGCTTATTGCCTATTACCTAATGACAATAGTTTATTTAGGGTATCTGAAAACAACTTGCCCCTACCAGCTTTAACCTTTGATTCTCTTTAAAATCTAACGCTCTATGAAATGATTTACTCTAAATAAATTGGTTTTACAGGGTGCTATCGTTGTACATGAAGTTTATGAAGACGGTGCTGCCTTTGAAGATGGCCGCTTGATTGCTGGAGACCAACTCTTGAAGGTTATTCATTGTCTAGAATACTGTTAATGCTGCAGTAAGACGGCGGGGGATTTTGTAGAGCCACCATGGAAGCTACCACAGTTTCCATTGACCTTAAGACCGAATGTGTTGAAGTTTTGCTCTTCACGAAGTCCCTGTCTAAGAAGCTTGGCTCATAAATTGCCGAAGCCAGAATGAAATAAGCACCCGGGGGTTTAAAACTCTAAGCTCATACAGAGAGCTGCTAAGATTTCGATAGAGCATGAGGGTGAGACCAGACAATGCTCAAGTTTTGTTAGGCCCCTTTTATTAGTTTCCTCCCCAAGACCCTTGGCTCATAAATTGCCAAAATCAATTAAACAGCCCGGTGCTAAATTAGTGCAGAGCTCCCGAAATTTCCGTTGAGCTAAAGGTCAAAGTATGTTCCTGTTTTGCCAACCCCCTCATTATAAAGTCCCTTAGTCCCTTTTAAAGAAGGTTGGCTTGTGAATTGTCAAAATTAGATCAACTGGGGGGAGGATTTACGGTAGTAGAGCTTTAACGCTATGTTTAATCACTCATTTTTAACAATATGTTTTATCCGTTGTTAGGTCAATGATATAAGTCTTTTCGATGCATCTCACAACGAGGCTATAACAGCTCTGAAGAATACAGAAGAAGTATTGGAGCTTTCTGTTCTCAGAGATAACTCACAGTACAACGACGATGGTGATTATTGTTGATTTTTCATGCATACATTGTGATGTCGAACTACACATAAATTGCATTCAGTAATTTGTGTTTAATGTGTTTGGACGTTCCCAACAAGAAACCCCAAATCCGAACCACCAGTAATTTAGGCATGCTTCTCAGAGCAGTTGAGTATATTATCTAACATGTTAGATTGAAGGCATTTGCTCTGTCATCGTAGTACACAAGTTGTTGCGGCAGAAATTGGGAGATTGAAGGTGCTGTGCTGTCGTGGCCTAGCCCAGCTGGCTCGTGATATCAGAAGCTCGCCAAGGTCGGGGTAGGAACCCAATATGCGGTAACGTCATAGCCAGGATCGAATTCTCTATTAGTCAACCTACTAGTGAGATCCTAGCGACTGGAACTTTACCTTCACCACACAGGTCTGTCAGAAAGCCAAAATTGTATCCCGGTCGGAGTTTGGTGAAGAAAACCTGTTTCTCCCTTGGGCCTGTTTACAAAGAAAACCAGGCATTCATGCCCTGTAACTATCAAGCATACCGAAATGGGAGGATGGGTAGAAAATGTTGCGAAGGTAAATGAGGACGTTCCCTCCCATCTAACGTCAGCTTTTCTTGCCACATGATAGCCTCGAAATGGTACAAACCCTGACAGTGAGACCAAAACTCTACCCCTTAATAACTTGAATTAAAATTGCATTTAATACACAATTCAATTATGATGATTGGTTATTGTCCTCAGACTCTTATGAATATGTGACAGTCGAACTCGACAAACCAGCTGGAAAAGGCCTTGGTCTAAGCATTGTTGGAAGAAGGTATCTTGATCGTTTTTGTTTTGATTTCTTCCCGTCAGTCTCTCCATATGTGCCTATCATCCAACTACCATTTAAATGAGGTTAATTAATTAGTTTTCCTTTTTTTCTCGTAGGAATGATACTGGTGTTTTCATTTCGGATGTGGTAAGTGCATCAATACTCATATCTAGGCCGCCGAGAGGGGACAAAAGGAGGGGGGGGGGGCAATTTGTCTCAGTGTCAAAGAAGCCTCGTAAAGTGTATCCTGTCTTTGTTATCAACCAGGGCTTTTTATTTACTCTTCAACGCGCCCTCTCCGAGAAACTGGGAGAGGGCGCATGAGCTCTTCCCGACTGAGGAAGGACGCACGAGTTCCTCCAACTCCGAGGTTATAACGACCCCTTTTTATAAATTCTACCAAATTTTCAATCTTCCCAAGATTTTCCGGTCACAGCCTTATTCTGGGTTTTGACTTACGTTGCAAAGTTGTATGAAGCAGAAAATGCTGCAGTAACTCTTCCGGGAAAATCATGTTGGATGAAAGATTGCACGAAATATTTTATCATGCCTTGAGCTTCAATCTCTATTTTTTGTTTCATAAAAGACAGTTGTTGATAATATTAATTTTGTTTTGTTAGGTTGCTGGTAGCGTGGCAGCTGCATCTGGTCAAATAATGCAAGGGGATCAAATCGTAACTGTTAATAACCAAGATCTTACATCTTGCACTCAGGAATTTGCAGCTAAAGTTCTGAAGGTAGGAGTAACAAAAATTCTGTCAAAAGAACGTATTGTTGATTTGGGTTGAAGTAGCTTTCATGATATAAATGCATCAATTGTGGCTGCTATTCTTAAGATCTGGCTAAACTAGGAGACATGTCGCGTGCGACATTGGCAAGCGTGACATGTCCCCTCGATTTCTCTCAGTTTAGCCTCCTTGAAAGCTTTAGCGCGTGACAAAATTTAAGCGAGAGACACGCAAATGTTTCTAGGAGACAACAGAAACATTTCTTGTCTCCACGACTCGGGGGACATGTCGCTCGCCTGTCGCTCGTATGTTTAGCCATCTTTGGAGACACGCCGAATAAACAGTCGCGCACGACATGTCTCTTTGTTTAGCCACAGCTCTAGGTTTTAGAGTAAAGACCTGCACATACTAACCTAAGTTTTTGAACACAGCCTGTTTGCACTCTTATGTAATGAGTCGTAGATAATGAGGTAAGAACCTCTTTTGATATCAGGCTTCCAATGGTACTCATTTATTGGGTAAAGATATATAATTTCAGGTTGTAGCTTCTTAATAAAATAAAGGTTCGTATTTACTGCATGTGAGGCTAACCCTCGCCATTTGTAGGTTTTGGGCTGAAGAATCATATTTTTGACCTACGAGTGGGCCTGCTGCTTCATAGCCTCAAGGTTAAACCACATCCTTTCGATTTAATTCGGCCTTCCTGAACACATGAAAACGATTCTTAACTCGATTCCGTGTTTGTTTAACTTTTGAAGAAAAGCGATCATGCACTATAGATGTTTGAAGACACGATAGGACGGCTAATAGAGATATGGTGTATTTAAACGGTTTTTGAAAAATATATATGAATATCTATGTTATTTAATAAGGCTCAACGTCGCCGAAACCCAAGAAGCTAAACGAGATAAGAGCCTTGGGCTGTATGACTTGACTTGAAAAGTTACTCGGCGATTTCATCAAGCTCTGTAGCTCAGTGGAAACGTCGTTGGCTCTCTGGTCATGCAGCCCAAGGTTCGAATCCCACTTATTGTGGTATGCTACTTGTGAAAAAATCTATCCTAGTGTTCGCCGTTCATGACAAATATATATATCTATGTATGGTGCTGAAGAAGGCTCAACATAGCCGAAACACGAAAAGTCAAAACGGGAGAAAGGTTTGGGCTGTATGAATTGAAGAGTTACTCGCAATTTCATGTGGAAAAATCTATCCCAGTGTTTGCCATTCATGAAAAAATATGTATTAATGATCAATTAAAATCTCTGCCTAATAAGGGGCCTTATGAATTCTATACATTGTATAATTGTATGTTGGGTCTAACCTTATGGTTATACTCTGTACATACAGTTCACCCTAGCGGATACATTAAAGCCAAGCATCGCTAGACAAGATTTGGCTGTAGATGATGTGCTACTTTTGACAGCGCTTAATGTAATAACTGCATATGTTTTGGTCACATTTTAAGTTACTGCATCTTATAGGTATTAAGACGAATGACCACGACTTAAGTGAAAGGTTACATTTAACAAAACTGCAATAGCTATTCTTTTATTTCGTTTAGTTTATCATTGAATTGCTCTGTTATCAATTGATTTATCTGTCAGTGAATTTATTTCGATCTGTTATTTCTTTAGAGTCTCTCAGGACATGTTACACTGAAAGTTGCAAGACTGAAGTCGATATCTCGAGCATCGTCATTGAGAAAATCTTTGAACAAAGAAATGGAATCAACAACCAGTCAAGCATCAACTTTGCCGTCAAAGAGTTCGGCTGGACAGCCAGGTACTTTAAATGTTGATTCTCAGGGTGTCTTCTGTTTTCAGTCGAAACCATCCCTTTTCGTTAGACTTCGAAGGTATTTTTGGTACGGTCTCCTTAAAACGGCAGGTTTGGCAGGTCTCCCAAACCCTCTGCTCCCGGAGCTGGAAGTGTTCGCAATTTTTTGGTCAGGCTACCGTTTGCGAAAGCTGTGTTTTTGATATAGGAATACCTTTTCCTGGTTAGGCTACCATTTTCAGAACTCGAAGGTCTTCCAAAAACAGAAGGTTTTTAACAAATGCCCTTAACGTCATAGGATTTCTAACGTGCGAAGCTAAAAGGGCTAGTGAAACGCTATAGATGGGTCAAGGGCTGTTAAGTCGGTTGAATAAGGGTACAAAGGGATTGAGAAATTGCCCTAAGGAGCTGGATATATGGAAGCGAATGAGCAGTTCGTAGAGTGGCTAGAACTGCTGCTTGGCCACCTTAAGGACTGATAAATTGAAAGCTTAACAGTGCTGACTATGTAAAGGGATGGAGGGGCCAGTTATCCACTCTAAGGAAAGTGCAAAGGTGCTGATGAAACACCCTCATCCACGGGTAGGAGTTTTTTTACCTTGCCAAAGGTATACTTTTTTGAACTTCTAGTCTAGCCATGGGTATACTTTTTGCAATTATGATGTAGCCACGGTTTACCCAAGGGTATCATGTTTGTTAATGTTGTTCTTGGGAACGGTCATGAAAGTTTTACTTTTCTCTTTTCAGATATTGAGCCTGGTGTGAGAATCGTTGAGATTTATAAGGTGAGAACAGTCTTAAGTACATCCTCTTCAATAGTATAACAAGAACTAGTCTTTTTGTTGACTCAGTTACGTCTTGTGGGCTTTAGGTTCTTTGAAATGTGGGCTTTCTATAAGAAAAAAGAAGTAGTGTGATTGCAAGGCTTCTCTTTCTAAGCACAATAAGCCAAGGCTTTGGGCGTTTTCACCGAATGTTCAAGGTGTTCTCTTCGCGATTCATGGTTTTTGCCTCTATACTCGCCTGAGCAGCATTCGACAGGCCGACTCATCTTCCTCTTCGTTTGAGATCAGTAAATGAGTACCCTGGGAGTTAGTTCTAGGTGTTATAATGCTAGGGGCACAAGCTGCACTTCCACAGTACCTAAAAAGATATTGATACGGCTCTCAAACATGCTGATCTGTTTCAGACAGTGATAGACCAAATCGGCTTACGTTGTTTATACCCTTTTGGGGTCACATGGCCATACTCTTGAGGAGCTTTTCCTTTAAATTGAATTCTAAATTTTGTGCCATGGAAAGCGTTATTCGAGCCCCGAATTTGCAACAAAACAATGGTGCCTCAAGGGTAGGAACATGTGACCTGAAATGGGTGTAAACAGCGTTAGCTGATTTGATCTATTGATGAATCCCGAGAAACAGTGGCAACATCTCTGGACATTCAAGTACACCAAGAGATGTTTCCGTTATTTTTCGCCATTTTAAAATTTTATACTCAAAGATTATACTTTGATTGTTCTAAAGGAACTGAACTGCGTTTTTAGAATGAAATTGCTTGTTTCTTTGCTTCCCTTCTTAGTCTTAATAGTCTTCTATAGTTTGACTTCAACTATGGGTTTGCTTATGCTTCTCCGTAAAACTATTGTATCTGCCTTTCAGGGCCCAGATGATATTCTTGGTCTTGGTATTACTGGAGGAATAAACAGTCCTTCTGGAGATAAGCCAGTTACCATATCATACATCCAACCAGGATCAGCTGCTGGGAGAGCAAGGTTAAAGGTATGATTCAATGCTTTTTCACCACAAAATGCTTAATATTAAGGAACTATAATTTGATCAGGTGCTTGGAAATTAGAATTGAAGTACTAAGCTTAGTCATTGACAGAACTTTCTCCTCCGACAATTTTCTCATATAATTTGCGATACATCTGTTACACTTCTACCTTGCTGCCCTGTAATGCAAGCTTAATTACAGCGATAGACGCCATTAGTTTGCAGAGATGCAACAGGAAAGACAGCAAGTCATCTTTCGTGTCTATGAGGTGCTCAATTGAATAATGTAATTATATACCGAAGGTTAGAACAGCTGCAGAAAATTCAATTCTTCGCAAATGCAGCATCGAAAAAATTTCGCTATATAAAGATCCGGCTTAAAGTAGTAGACAGAAAGAAGACCTAAGTCTTCTCTTTATCGCTAAACATAGACTCATTGCATAAATCTCACTCTTCGTAAACAGCAACGGCAGTCTTGAGCAACAGCAACAACTATTTTCTTTAAAAAATTGAATTGGATGGCCTAATGCTCAGAGTGGTAGTTCTGAGCGACCTATCCAAATGAAATTGGCCTAAGAAGCGAAAACTTCGTCTCATGGAATAATTCTACGCGAAACACGGGTTTTCACCGGTGAATGAGAACGTTCGAGCGACCAAGAAGCAGCGCAATTTTCGAAAGGCTGTAAAGGTGGCTGCTTGTCAGCTCCTTTCGCGCTTGTTTTTGGCATTTATTGCCATGCTTTTGTATGCTTAAGCGATATATTTTTCTCGCCGATTCATTCACAAGTTTTCATCCCATGTGTAGATCGGTGATCGCATCCTTCGCATGAATGGCCAGCCGACCGATCAACTCACGCATCCGGCAGCGCTGAACTTATTACGCCAGTTAAATGGCCCTGTTACGCTGCATGTTTTGACGCCAAACATCGAGAAGCGACCGGTCTCGGAAGCTGCTAATCGGAGTTTTGAAAGCAATGATACACCAAAGGGTACGCTGCCAATTACGCAACCACTTCTCACAAGCACTACAGCAATCAACAGGCTATCGCAGTTGAGTCTGCAGTCTAATGATAGTGGAAGCTTGGTTCTAAATAATCTGTATCCACCTCCATATGCTGATGCTACGTCACAAGAAGAACCTAAAGCATACAGGTTGGTGTATTAATTGCATACCTGTTTTTTTTCGAATAGCTTACGAAATAGCTTCAGCTCTCCCTTTCAAATTTAAGGTTAGACTAGGTTGCCCAAAGGCATTGCATTTAGACCATATTACAGGAGCACAAGTTATGAAATGCAACTTTGATAAATCTCGTTAGCAAGTTGAAAATGAAATTTAATTACAGTTTTATGTCGGTGGCGCAGCAAGACATCCAACACCAGAGAGGCAAAACGGCACGGTAAAGATGTTTAAGGCGTGGTTTGAAGAAACAATAACCATTTCGTATCTAACGACATTTTTGCGTCAGATTTAACCTGTATACAATACTTATGTTGGCGAAAATTGGAGAGGCGATTGCCCCCGTACCCCCCTTCGCTACGCCAGAAAATAATGAGAAATCAGAACATTATTGGACCGCCCTGCCCCTCTTTGCAATGTTGAAAAATTGCTAGGCCCTGGCTGAGCGATCAAACATTGTTGACCAAACATCTCAAATTCACTTCTAGTACAAATTTGTGACTTTTTTGGCCACATCAAAAGATGAAAATGGCAAATCTGCGATTATTGTCTGACCAACACTGTTTGATCCATTTCATTACTTTCTAGAACAAAGGTAAAAGAAATCACCCTGGAACGCGGCAGTGAAGGCCTTGGTTTCAGCGTCGTCGGTGGCTACGGCAGCCTCCATGGAGATCTTCCCATTTACGTTAAGACCGTCTACGATAAAGGCGCGGCTGCGAAAGACGGCCGTTTAAAACGCGGCGATCAGATTGTAGCGGTGAACGGCACGAGTCTAGAAGGAGTCACTCACGATGCAGCGGTAAACATTTTGAAAAAGAGCAAGGGACTTATCACAATCACTGTACTATCGTCGTAATATTAGTTATATTCTGGGAATTTTCTAAATGTTTATTGTAGCAATATACTTAACCTAGCCCTATTTGTATAGATGCGTTGGTTGTTTAGGCAAGTCTTAGGCCCTAGCAGGCCCTGGCCAAACGATTAGCCATTGTTTGTCAAGCATTTGAAATTTGTCGATCAAGCAAAATGTTTTACCGTTTGGCAACATCGCTGATCATTGCTCCTCAAACATTATTTGCTTCCATCTAACAGAAAATGTTTTTGAACTTTTTTAAAGCAAATTTTGCTGATTATTACTTGTCAAGCAGTGTTTTGTGACGTGACCAGACGCTAAAACATTACTTGATAAGGAGAATCAGATTTCAAATGTTGGATAAACAATGTTTGGTAATGGCTTTGTGATTCGTTCTTTGTGCGTCTTACGATGCGCATCAGTACAGAGAAATACAAAGGTAGTCCTCTTCTGACTTGCTCTGGTTCGTTATATTCTAAGTTTTAGCTGATATATAGTTATAGCTATTGTAAAATCATCTAAATACACATTATGTTGTAAATATGTTCTTTATCCTTGTTAGTCCATTTCTGTATTAAGAAACCGGGGGGGGGGTACTTCACTTATGAATGGACGGGGATGTGCCGCCCAGATTTTGGAAACCCACCCACTTATAATGTAAACCTTTGCAGAAACAGACCCTATTTTGTGAGTAGAAATAAGCGGAATATGAGAATAATAAGACTTTCTAGACCTAGTTATTGCTTGATATTGTACTACGAACATCTTTGACGCGATTTTGTCACTTTTCTGAGCGAATTAAAGTTAAACTTTCGACTTTTCTTCAATTTGCCACCCACTTTTATGGGGTTTTGGTTAAAATCATACCCATGTTTAGAGAATTTCAGTACCCAAAACCCACCCATATGGGCGACACATACCCGTACCCAAATTATACTAAGTACCCCCCCCCCCGGGGATTACGAATTACAGCTTGCCATGGAACTGTAGCCTCTACAGCCGAAATGTATCGTTGAGATAGACTTCTTTGATAACATATTGGGGAGAGCGTTAACTACCAAAAAAACATTAACTGAAGTTCGGTGTATTCAATGAAAAAAAGTTTGGTCCTCACTCTTATGGCACAAGCAAAAGCACAAACATAAGCGCAAGAATTTGTGCTTGTAAGGGCGGGCTCAAAAGAAACACATGCGCATTTTAAAATGTTGTGTTCGAACTAATGTTTCGCTTTTCTTCACTTGCGCAAATCGCAGCACAAGTTCAAACATAAACCAAAAAAGAAACCCTCGTTCTCACTGGCGCACAAGGTCCTCATGCGAGGGGTGTATCACTTCATGAATCTCGTACACCTTCACGATAAATCTCCATAAATCTTATAAATCCTACAAATCTCTTAAAAATCTCATGTTTAAGCTATTGCGCATGTGCACAAGTCTAAATTCGCCCGAGCAGGACTAAACTAGACAACGATTGTAGGAAAGTGTGCGAGTTCTTCAAAGATGTAATTTAAAGTTAGACTTTCTTTGAGACCAAATTCAGGCATTTCATAACGAAAGAAAGTTTCGCAAGGCAAGTTTCGAAATATCTAGAAAAATCGAAGAAATCCCTATATAAATCTTTTTAAATCTCAATAAATCCCGTAAATCTGACCAAAAAAAGACAAAGAGATTTATAAATCCATACATCTCGTACGCCAGTTTTAGTAGTGATACACCCCTCGTTCTTATGCCTGCTTTTGACTTGTGCTTGTGTCTTTAGTGGGAACCAAGCTGAAACAATTAAATAAAAAACAAAATGTTCTTTATATTGCTGTTGTAATATTCAATAACTCGTTTATTAAATCATTTTCATTTGTTTTAATGCCAAACTTTATTAATCATATTTTCTACAACTTTGAAAAATGCCTGATTCTTTATTGTTTTTATCTTACGGTAGAACAGTTTCTTTTCTAGTTGGGCGCATTGAAGTAATAGACTCAGAAACAACCATCAATTTATAAAAAACAATATTCTGAATGGAACAGCATAAATATATTTTTTCATGTTTAGAAATACATAAAAAGCCTACTGAACTACCTACTTGTAATAACTATTAAAGGAGCTTCATGACAAAATAGTTTTCTGTTTACGTATAGCTGTATGTCCCATACAAAACCTTTTTTAGTTTTTTTGTTTGCCCTATCAAACTAAATAAGCGAAGCTTTGTCACAAGTAAATAAAAAAAGTCTTAAAAAAGTTAAATAGCAACAAAAATGAAGGTAACATACGTTTTAAGTAGAAAGATGCTTACGGCCGAATACAGGGCTTGCTGAAAACACCAGACGGAAGACCGAAACGGAAATTACAGTAAGAAAACAGCCACTTTTGTACTCTCATCCCTTGAATTGGTTTTCCGAGGGCTGGTAGACGTCTAAAAGCTAGTCTTATAAACTAATTTCAATAAACAAAAACAATCACTTTATTCCTCATATTCATTGATATGTTGTCCCAAGAGCTGGTTAGACGTCTAAAAGCTAGTCTTATAAACTAATTTAAATAACCAAAAACAGTCACTTTAATACTCTCATTCCTTGATATGTTGTCCCAAGAGCTGGTTAGACGTCTAAAAGCTAGTCTTATAAACTAATTTCAATAAACAAAAACAATCACTTTATTCCTCATATTCCTTGATATGTTGTCCCAAGAGCTGGTTAGACGTCTGAAAGCTAGTCTTATAAACCAATTTAAATAACCAAAAACAGTCGCTTTAATACTCTCATTCCTTGATATGTTGTCCCAAGAGCTGGTTAGACGTCTGAAAGCTAGTCTTATAAACTAATTTCAATAAACAAAAACAGTCACTTTATTCCTCATATTCCTTGATATGTTGTCCCAAGAGCTGGCTAGACGTCTGAAAGCTAGTCTTATAAACTAATTTAAATAACCAAAAACAGTCACTTTAATACTCTCATTCCTTGATATGTTGTCCTAAGAGCTGGTTAGACGTCTGAAAGCTAGTCTTATGAATTAAAATCAATAACGAAAAACAGTCACTTTAATACTCTCATTCCTTGATATGCTGTCCTGAGAGCTGGTAGACAACGGACACAGATCCGTCTGGCAGTTCAGAACTATCGGCTGATCCTCCATCTAATGCTAGTTCATCTTGTTCTCCTTCGGCACCAGCTCGGTATCTCACTGAAAATAAAAAGGGAAAATCAATGCCGAACAACGTGAAATATATCGTTAAAAATTACGTTAATTACGCAAATTAAGCTGTAGTTCTAATACTGACTGGAATTATAAAGAACGTCTCGCCAAGAAAGGTCATCAATATCACATATTGCACATCCCTTGCTATGTAGTATCAAGCGGCACAACAACTTCTTACTTCTAGGCTGTGCAGACGCTTGCAAGACGTTTCCCTCGAACTCCGATTCGCCCTATTATTTCCTTTTCAACTATCTTCTAAGACATTTCGCTCAGCTCATCGGGGTTGCTTCGCCCAACTGATATGAAAAACAGACTCTACTCTCCCGCATGACCTGAGCCTTGATCAGTTGCCAGCCCGCAGACTATTAAGTTCGAGCAATACAATAATATTAGAAGTCTGTATAGAAAACCTCACACTGCATTCACGGTGTCAGTTTTGGCCAATATTTCCTGGTATTAAAGAAGAATGCTTGCGCCTTTGAGACGCGGTATTACCATGACAACCTGATATTTATCATTACCCTTGATAATTTCAAATACTCTTGACCTACCTGAGCCATCTGTGGTCGAGTACACAGGGGAATAAAGGATGAGAACTGATATGATGTATATGTTCCAGAGACCAAATGTTCCGAAATGCAAGGCACCTAAAACGACAAAATTTATATCAATTGAATAGGCATAATTCAGTAAGGCTCATGTTGTGGAAGAAAGTTCATCTGACTTGCTAACTTTGATACAATTACAATTAAGGTTTATATTCCATCATCTATCTAATTTATAGGCTTACACTCTTGTTTATAAGAACACGAGCCCGGATTTTGCCCAGATTCTAAGGACAAAATAAGAACAA
Source organism: Chrysaora quinquecirrha (assembly GCA_014526335.1). Lineage (NCBI taxonomy): Eukaryota > Metazoa > Cnidaria > Scyphozoa > Semaeostomeae > Pelagiidae > Chrysaora > Chrysaora quinquecirrha. The sequence continues at coordinate 8,258,761 of JACTAT010000039.1, forward strand.
GCTGAGGCTGGCCTTTTCATAAACCCTAAAAATATCAGCTAAGTATGAAAGTAAGGCAGTCAAACTGAACGTAAAAGGCAAGCAAACAAAGAAATGGACAAGCATTCTGCATTTTTACACAAACCTAGTATCACTCCAGACGTTCACTGAAAAATATAGATGTCTAAGTAACCAAGGAATTAACAACAGATTAAGAACATTTCAGGCTCAAAGAGGCAAAAACTTAAGAACAGCCAGCCTCGATCAAAATTTCCTGGTTCTTATAAAAAAGAGTGTATTTTCGGTGCTTTAGAGCATCAGAGGAGAAATCTGTTCTAAATAAGTCTGAACTTTTTTGTCAAGAAACTAAAGAGGATAACGGCAAACTAAAGGGATATATAAATATATTCTCACTTGATAGTTTAACAACATCATTAATCGGATTGTCCTCGATAAATTTCCAATGGCCTTCGTTGACTTGATCCAATACAAAACAAAGAACGGTGCAGATTGCACAGAATAAGGTTATACCAACGAGAACACGGAAACGATAAATAACACCCTGTAAAAGAAAGACAATTTTAGTTATAATTTCAGTATTATTTTGGCCTAAGCAAGCCGGTTACACAATTCGTTTCATCATAGCAATAACGTCCTACCTTTAAATAAAAAATGCACATGTTCGTTTTGCAATGAATGATCCTTTGATGCAATCTATGAAGTTGCTTCATGTTAGTGTGAAGTATAATAAAAGTCCATAGGCCCTGATATGAAATCTAGCCTTAGAAATCTAAACTAGCCCGATAAGAAGTTACCTCATAATACAGTCTTCTTGCCTCTTGCATAACAGGTATCGCACGACCCTTGATGCTCATATGGCGAAATACTCTGAATATCAACACAGTGAAAAACAAGACAAATAGACCAGCACATATGGCGGCAAATATGATGAATCCTTTCTGTTGAAAACGTTAAGGAAATACAACAGCTGGGTACTGAACGGAGGTAACTGTTGGCTATGTTAGAATAGTTAGGTGAAAACTTCAAACTCCATTTATTTTATAACGCCTTAAAGACAAGTTAAATTCCTAGAAAGGATACGGCAGCAGTTTCTCCACCATCTTTCTTCCAGATCGTATGAAAAGGATTTCGAAGCTGTACGCCTCTGGAAAAATAAAAATATAATAGCAAGGATGTGGAGTATATGCCTCAGAAATTCAAAAATTCTGAAACCTGAAGTTCCTACAGGCCGAATACCTAAAGCTTAAGAAGCACTGAAGAGAAGAAGACAGATTTTGAAAGTTTATTTGTTTTCCTTCCAAATCGTGAAAGATTTGAAGGTTTAGAAGCATTCAAACTGTGACAAACAGCGAAAAATCTTGGGTCATACACGTAAAAGCTATTTCGTCTGATACTCCTCAGAGTATAGCAGTCATAAACAGGCCAGGATAGAAATCAGTTGACTAAGACGGTATGATATGCCTGAAGTCAGGAAGACAATTCAGAAAGACAATTCTCTGGTTTTTATTGTAGTTTTTAACTGACTTAATATTCAAAAGATGAAGATAAACGATTTTGAAAATGTGTATCAAAATATGAACAAAATAATTGCTTTAATATACCTCTCAACTAGATCAAATATAAGTAGTGAAGCGCATCCTAATGTCACAAAGCCAAGTTGCCATTTATAACATTTCCATGAGCCTCGTTTTTGCTGATCCTAAATCGAAAAAGAGGTTTGAAACCCGAGAAAAGATTGATTACGTAGCTAAATACAAAGACTGAAAAATTGAAGAAAATTGAATATACTGTAGGAGCGTACCAGAATGTGTTCTCCGGCAAAAACACACCAGAAACAAAGCAGAAAAGCGTAGAATTGGCCTTGACGTATATCAGATAATAATAACATGAAAGGCATATCGACGCTTAGAGATAACCAATCAAATGGAACTGAAACGAGAAGAGAAATATATTCTTCAAGAAAATTCAACTCAATAATTCAATTCAACAATGTTACAATATTAAGACATGGTTGCGAAGCTTCACCCAGACTGGACTTGGTACAAGTCTCGCTCTTGATCAATAAATGAACGGGAAGGGGGGAAATAATGGATTATCAGGTAAAGGAGAGCTCTCCTTCCCCGTTTATTGATCTTTTTTTAAATAATTCGACACAATATCCTAAGATACATGGTCTACAGTTAATCAAGAACGAGACTTGTAGCAAGTACACACCCAGAGCCACAAAGTAGGAAAAGGGATGCAAAACGTTATGAAATGAACATACTAACTTACATACTACTACCTTATGAAACGGTATGTATAAACATGCAGATTTACATGCATGCTTAGAATACAATATAAACATGCTGAAGAATACAATTTGAAATGAACATGCTGACGAATACAGAATGGAACGAATATGCTGACGAATACAGTTCGAAATGAGTTTGCTGACGAATACAGCATGAAATGAACTTGCTGACGAATAAAGTTTAAAAAGAACATGCTGACGAACGTTGGTTGAGCTTTTCATGCTGACGAATGAACGAAGATGAAAACGGTTTAAAAAATGGTTTGAAAAGAACGAGGCAGGCTTGTGAAATCAACATGCTGACGAATGATGTATGAAATGAACATCCTAAAGTGAAATGAACAAGCTGACGAATACGGTATTATGAAATGAACACCATGATGAATAGAATAGTACTTTGAAATGAACATTTTTGACAACTGAATCATACTTGATGCCTGCAAAGCCACTGCATTACATTTGTTAGCATATTAACTCAATCGTAATTCTTATACTTACAAACTAAGAATAACAGTGAAAATCCAAGAGCACCAGTAACCCTAGAAATGAAACACGATCAAGCATTTAACAAAGCAAGCTTGACTATAAAGAAACGGCGCACTTATTTTTGCAAGGCTTCCGAGGTTGCACTTCCAGACACTCATTTCCCTCAGATATCTACAGCTACACAAATCACTTAAATCAAAGTTATTAGATATATAATTAACATAGGCTACAAAACTATATCACTCAAATATCGACGACAAAAAGCAACAAAAGTTGCAAACACAAGTCAAGCTTACTTTTCAAGGAGTATAGGTGGCCTAGGTTGCGATCTCACTCGTCTGACAAAGAATATCAATGCAGCGATGAGAAATGGTGCCACAACTGTTTTAGCAGTGAACCAAGCCCAAGTATATGATGGATTTTGATGTATCTCCTGAAACGAAAAATGGGAATCTTTAGTATATTATTAGTATACAGTACAGAAGTGATTTGAATCGCCTGTTTGCATTAGTGTGTATTGTGTAGAATTATTTCGAGTGTACTATAGTAGGTGGAGTGGTCAAGGCCTCTGGTTCAAGGTCGATATGTTTTGGATTCTAGTCTCTTCAAAATCACCAGTCAGCTGAGTTGTTCATCTTTTTAAGGTTGGTAAATGAGTACCCAGGGTATTCGTTCTAGAATATCATTCTAAGGGCACACCCTGCACGTCACATCGCATGTACAGCTTCAAGAATCCATGACCTGCGTTTTAACAAGTAAAGATTGGTTGTTTTCTAGTTCCTCTTGGCACTTCTACTCGTACGCACAAATAAAGACTGGAATAATACTTTTAACAGAAACGGCACATAGCACTGTATGCACTCACTGTATGCACCCAAGATATGCAGGGGGCAACTCGCTGAAGAGGATTTCCCAGTGTTTTCATACGTATCTCTCCAGAACCTTTATAGAAGTCTCTTGCATAAGGGTTTCCTTCTCAGGCTCTGGTATCCTTCGTAAACCTAGTCGTTAGGCCCTGGCTAAACGGTCAAACATTGTTGGTCAAACATTTGCAGTTTGCTTCTCAAGCAAAATGTTTGACCGTTTGGCCACAATACAAACATTGCTCGTCCAACATTTTTTCACTTGATAGAAGCATAAAATGATTATGAAGTTTTTCAAAAATATTCCTGAGCGAATTCTGCTTGACAAGCAATGTCTTGTGATGTGGCCAAAGGGTCCAATATTGCTTGTAAAGCAAATCTCAGATGTTTCACCAACAATGTTTCATCGTTTGGCCAAGGCTTTAAATTCAAACATGTTTGAAATCAATGGACTTACTACAAAGTTTAGGCCTTGTAACGTTCCAAAACAATCCTCAGCGTCAGTCAATTGCAAATTGATCAGATAGAATGGATGGTGTGTACTTCCAAGCTCCATAAAATGCATGTCTTCACAAGTATAATAACCTGTATATTCTTCAGACGGGTCATCTTGCTACAAGAAAGATGGAAAATTCTCAAGAAAACTTTGGCGAAAAGACCTCATTAAACGTTTTAAAGGATCATTAGATCAGCATTTTGTACGTAAAAGTTTGCTAATTCCACTCAACAGTACTTACTAGGTAACCGAAACGAGTTTTCTTCTCGACTTGCACAAGCCTGGTGTCATATCGTCGGGGACGCTTACGACGATAAGAGTACATGTTTTTTAAGTATAGCGTCATCGACCGGACAGATCAGAAATAAACTGGTTCAGCATTTTTGAAAGATGCTGTCACACTCCTGTCTCTTCAGTGCATTTCGTCGATTTCTATTCAGTGCATTTTATCGCGCGCGCGAAAAAAGGAATGCTTTCGAAATACGCATGCTCATAGCCAAAATCGATCGCAAAAAATCCCGCGCGCGCGACAAAATTCACTGAATGGAAATCAGCCTAACGTAATTTTGGTTGATACGGAAGCATGTTTATGATCGTCGCCAATATGTTCCAAAATCATCGACAACAACTTCTTGAGGATTTTCTTGTGTCCCTGTCGTCTCCTGTCGCTTACGATTATATCGGAAAGAGAACATCGCCGTCACTACGGGGACACGACGGGGACGACGATATGTACGCAAGGCTTTGAAAAGGAATTTTGGCATTTTAATTTTCGATTTTCCTAGACGTAGAGCTTCTTTGAACTTCTTTAGGGCTAAATGAATTATCGTTCTTTAAGAAATATAAAGTATTCCTAGTGAAGGTCTTACTGAGTATCTAGTAAAAATGCATCGCAATGGTCTTTTCTCGTGTGATTCTGCATAAAATGCCCATTTATCTTCTTCTTTGGCTCTATAACCAACTTTTGCTTTGTAATAAATTGTACAACCTACAACAGAAGTTGTTCATTTGAACAGAAATTCACATGCAAGTAACATTCAGGGTTATGACCATAGCAATACAATACAATGCTGATACTCTTTTGCTTACCTCTCATCTTGCCTGTTTTCTCGGGAGACTGTTGAGAGTGATGTTCAATCTCAGCATTCATTGAAGCAACAAGAAATTGATGATATGGATGGAACTGAGAACCAGGGTGTGGCATGTGCACACTGAAAACATAACTATTCATTGATTTTGGAGCTCCTGCAGATGTAGCTGTTTTTCCAATTGTAACTAAAATGAATGATGAATAGATGATAGAACCTTAGCAAAACAGATTTTGACTTAATCTAATTTGCATTTTTACCTTTAGATGGCAGGGGTGGTTTGGCATTGTGCCTTGTATTTGAGTGGTTGTACTTTTACCCCCAACTGTCATCTTGCACAGTTATTCAAACATTACAAATTAGATTGACATTGACATAATTGCTTGAGATTTGGCATACCAGTTTCACAAGGTGCAGTTTTATCTTTCACCATCACACTACCATTAAAATAATCTCTTCGATACCATGCGTCTCTCCAAGAGTTTCCAGTTGTTTTGCATGCTGTTGCTATATGAAGCATAGCTGAAGCTGGTGTTGAAACTAGAAAAGAAGTTTAACCTTCAGTCTTTTGTTTTGTCCTATACTCAAGGGGTAATAAGACAGGGCATAAAGGCATGGCAACTTATGATGATGACGATGATGATGATGATAATGATGATGATGATGATTATTATTATTATGATTTGAATAATCATAATGACCTTGATTAAAATCATGATGTGAATGATCTTGTTGATCATGATATGAATGATCATGATTATCTTGATCATCATGATCATGATTATCTTGATCATCATGATCAAGATGCAAAACATGAGGATCGTGATGTAAATTATCATGATGATTATGATGTGAATAATGATGATGATGACTTGAATGATCATGATGAGATGATTGTGATTTTCATAATCACCTCCTCACCATACACTGACCAGACAGACTGAAGCCTTTTTTAAATGAAATAAAACTAAAATTACGCTTCTTTCATACCTTTTGTACCACCAAGTGCAAAAAATGTCACCAGTGCTGACAATGCTGCAAGTGTGAACAGTGAAATTTGTTTTCTAGACATCGACTCAAGCAACACACCAACCATTTTGAGCGGTGAATTGGCCTAGGCCAAACAAAACTCAAGACTATTTTTTAAATAATTGCCTTTTATAATAAAATATTCACAAATATCTAAGAGAAAAGTGAACCAGTTATTCAGAGTCGATGATTTAATTGCAGAAAACACCAGTCGAAGACACTTCAAGCCAGTTCAAAGTAAGGCCTAAAAAAGTCAAGAAGAATGTCACGGTATCTTTTTCAGCCTTTCATAGCACATCCTGTATTCACTTCCAGATAAGTGGCTTCCAAAGACTTCAAAGGAACCGCTTCGAATTTTTCTTTTGTCAAAAAGATTCTTCTAGACAATGGAGATTATACAATTTGATTGATTCAGGAAACCTATTGTTTTATTCAAAGAGCCGAAAAGACCTATAAGTTCCGTCCAGATGTGACGTCATAGTAATAACAAGAAATGTAATATATTAATCTCAATTGGTGATTAACTATAAATGCAGACAATAATCAAGATAAAGGATGCTTATAGCTGCTATAAACTCATCAAATCTTCAATCACTATTGAAATGATTAGATATGGAACGAAATATGAACTTAGAAACTAAAGTAGGATATCTTGGATGAGTGAAATATGAAAATAAGTAGAGAAATATTAGTCTTTATGGGAATTTTAATTTTTTCTAAAAAAAATTACCGACTGTATATTTTTGAAAAATCCAAAAAATTACAAAATTTCCGTCCGAACTTTTCTGCTTTCAGGTGCGCCCGCAATTCTCTAGATTTTGGTCAGCGGGCATTAGGTTGCCGTTACAGCTTGACTTGGCGCGAAAGGCGGGAAGAAGAAGATGATTTGAGAGTCATATGCTTTGATTGAAAAATAAATTATATTTTACATACAGTATTGAGGTAAATATGTGACAATTTTGTTCCTACCAACGTTTAATGTTTTAAACTTCAATTTTCAGTGCTTTTTTCCAACAGGCCTGTTAATTTTGTCGCAAACAAACAAGACCATTTTTGGCCTAGCCACCTAAATTGAGCAACATAGGTATTTTCTTCCAAAGAAAACCTTATAATCTTCAAAAGAAATAATATCTATGCTCAATTGTCTTGTTCCTTAGTTAGAAAGAAAAGTATATATTTCATATACCCTAGTCTCGTCGTCATGATGTACGCAAAGATACCACCACAACAGTACGCAACAAATAGATACCACCAACCACTGAAATTCAGTTTTCACTTTTCCAGAATGCCTCTACAATAGACCCCCCTAGACTTATAACTGGAGTCCCATGCTGCTGCAACAACCATAAGCTGTTGACGTTGCAAAGAACAACTCGTACTGATACTCAAAACCTTACAATACCAAAAATCAACCAGTTTTGCCAATGGCTGATTGCCAATGGCTGATTGCCATCAAAATTTATCTTTGCAATTCTATTTTTGCACAAGGTATAGGTTTCTAACTGTGCTTATCATGGGAAGTGAAAAGCCCAGGGCTAATCTAAGCAGTGCTGTCCTTCCTCTCAATTTCGCCACCTTGTGATTCCTATTGCATTTTTTTGGAATGACAGAGTGTTAGCAACTATGGTAGATAATAGATTGCAGACCAGACTCACTTACCATTTGACCATATAACAATGTCAAACCAATCTTGGAAGCTTGTCATATAAGTCTACCCCTGCTTGCCCAGACTTTTGCCAAATATTGGTATTTGTGCCAGCAAATTATAATTATGGTTATCATTCTAAGTAACAATATCATGTAATTATGTCTTTGTAGCCAATATCAGCCATGGAAAACTCGAGGAATAATCAAAGGTCAAAATGGAGAGTACTTGGAAGTCCACCCCCTGGAATGGGACGGTAAGTTGTCTCAATTTTCAGTTAAAAAGCCCAGCAGCATATGACCCTACTTTTTATGTGCATAATGCATATTTATGATTGAATAACTAGGGCTGGGTCACCATTTGTTTTGACCTTGCCAATTAGCTGTATCTTTGATGGCTAATTTCATTATCTAGTAAATGTAACATGCCTTTTGACTGCAATGCCAACCCCTACACAACAGTACGACCACCTTTCCTTCTACAAAGGTCTTAAGCCCCCTCTTTGGTACCCAGCCCCCTGCTTTCACCCTGGTCACCCGATCCCACATAAAGCTTGCAAACTTGAATGTTTCCTCAGAAAGCTTTCTGCAAGCAAGTCAGCTGTTTGCTTAGCCTTGAAGGTGCTTGACGTTGTGACCTAATCGATCTTGGTCATTGTGCCAAGTGCTTAGTAAGGTTGGTGTTTTGTCCCATGCCAAAATAGATGTGTCACAGATAGGGTTAGAATTTCATTAGTTCATCTTCTGAGCTCTTGGCTTGATATGAAATGAAAGCCTTATCCTCATCTTTTTCAGGAGAACACGAAAACCCCTTGGAATCAAAGTCAACAAAATGAATGATGGTCTTGATGCAGTTAATGGATATTTCCCAGAATCAGGTATTTAGAGAATTCAAAATTTCAAATATTATTCTAATTTATTGAGTTGTTATTTGCTGTGGCTGAAGTCAAGGACACTTATATCACTTACAAAAGCCTTGGGTTGGAAATTGATGGCAAAAACATAGGTGACAGGCAGTTTACACTCAAAGAATTCTCAATTTCAATTCAATTTCAATTCTCAATTATTTTCACAGAAGCAATCATCATTGTGTTTTTCTCATCAAGAAATGTTATCTCGCATGACCAAAGCTCAAACATTGTTTGATAAGGAAATTCGAAATGTTTGACAAACAATTTTTTACCATTTCGCCAAGGCCTTTATATTAAATTCAGGCAATTGGAGCTCATTCACTATCAAGTCCTTGGAATTATTTATAGCTGAGTATGCTGTAGGCTCGTTAAAAATAATTTAAACAGATTTAAAATCACTATCAATTGGTTGTCCAGTGCCTTCACTCTCTCAGTTATACATAATCGCCTTGTCCTACATAACCACTAAAAAGTCCACTTGCTTGCTTTATCTTCGTTAAAACAATCTTTCTTATTTCATCTAGATCAAGAAAGTGAATATGAGTCACAGTCAGCAGGTACATTTCGTTATTTAGTTATTGCTTCAATATTGTGACATTTATCAAACATCTATACAGCATGAATTGGCTGCCAAAAGTATTTGGAACACCTTAGATTTTTTGTTTCAATCACTGACATTTTCGAACAATCCAGCATTGTGACAACAGAAATTCCCCTGCTCCCCCTTGATCAATGTTGATTCTCTAAGCAGTCGTACAAGGTTGGAAATAGCTGGAAATTTTAGTTTTAACAACATTGCTCAAAAGGGAGGAGGGTAAGGGTTCTGAAATGATAGCAAACAGTGAAATAGAATTTAAGCACATGCCTTCCAATTCTTTGGGCAGGCATTGAAGAATCATAATAATTGGTGGTTATCTGTGATCTCTCATTCTTTATGACAAATGTGAACATGTTGTACTCTGTATCCTACACGTCTCCAATCCATGCCTGATGATCGGGGAAATTCTCTTATCTGATGGGATGGAAAGGAATTATTCTTCTGAGAAGAAGCGTATATGATCGTTGGGGAATGTCCCATGTGGTAAAGAATTTCAACGTTAAACAATAACACTTTTTGACATCTGAGGTTGTTTCTGCATTTGCCAAACACAAACCTTCGGAATTCCAATAGATTTGAATATGTCATTAAAAGACTTTCTGACAATAGCACCCCCTATCCTTCTTAAAAAACGTTTAATATGTTACCTGGCAATAGCAGACTTCGTTTAGGTTTAGCTCAAATACTTCCTGAGATAGCAGAAAATTTTCATCCAAATGTCAGCCTTCTTAGAAGGTTGTTCTTGTAGAAAAATATGCAGTGTGCTTTCACGATCATTTGAATCATTCGATGTCCACTTTCACTGTCAGTCTGTTAACAAAATATAATGCCATTCTTTATATACTGTTCACTTTCACAACATTAACTGTTGCAGTTACCAACACTGGCCTTGTTTTGATTAAAAATAAACCAGCACAGACATCTAACTTAATGTAATATACCAAATGTAATGTTTAAAATTGTCGTCTTAGATTCAGCGTCATTAGTAGAAGATTACGATGAAAGAGTAAATGAAGAAGAAATAATTGAAGAAAGAGTTGAAGATTCAGGACAAGATGATGATGATATAATTGATGACTATTTCGATAAAGAAGTATTTAAAATTGAAACAAACCCAAGAAGAAGCACAGAGCGTTCGTATAGAAATGAAACCCGAAATGCATCTGGTTTGGAAGATGCCGAAGAAGCAGAAGATCATGATGATTCGGGATCTCAAGGAAGTCAGGAAATAGAGCTACCTAAAAATAATCAAAGCTATCACAATCACAGTAATCATGATCATTCGAATCATGATCAATATAATCAGAATCTTAATAATCATGATAATTTTGATCGTGATGATGAAAACAGTCAAGAGCAAGATACACAAGAGCTCAATAATCAAGATCACTATAATCATAATGATCACTGCGATCAACATCATGATAATCTAAATGGTGGCTATAATCATGATCACTCTCAAGTTGATTTGCATCAGACATCAGTCAGAGACGCTGCGGTTTCAACTGAAACTAATACAGCGTATACAGACAGACATAATGTAACTGTCACAGTTGGAACGAACACATCTAACATCAGATACACATCCAATGATGAATCAAGGCAATCACTTCAAAATCACGATCAGTTTGTGTCTTTCCAACGAGGTACAGATTTCAAACGCAAAAAGTCCTTGGCTGGAAGGAAAAGAAGTCACATGAATCACAGAGAACATGATTATGATGATGGTGACAGCGAACGACAAAGCAAACGAGTGTCAATTCGACATGGGAGATATAGAAAAAGAAGTGAAATGTATGGTCAAGATTATTATGATGATGATGACGCTGGAAGACCTAAAAGAGCTGAATCGAAACGACATGGACGTTATAGAAAAGGTATTTTATACTGTAGATATGCTTGCCTGGTATGCAAGTACTCACTCAGGAAAGGCCTGATAGATTACTGCAGTTTTCGGGACGAAAATCCAGCCACTTTTCGAAGTGGCATCAGTGACGTAGACCAACCAAGGGTTAGCCCCAATTACCCCCAGAGGCAGCAGCAGGTATGGAAAAAGGTGCATTGGCACACTTACCACAGAGGTGGCAGTGAAGGGTGAAGTTTTGATATCAGTTGCACATACTCCCTGAGAGGATGGTCTCAGACATGACATGTTTCCACGACTACTCGCGTATAGATATATAGGGCAATCTAGGCGACCAACGAGGGTTTACAATTACTATGTAGCCAGGGTCTGATCTTGACTGGTAAACAATCTGTTGTTGTTTTCGGAAAAGAGACCATCCTTTCAAAAAAAAAGGAGAGAAGGGAAGCCATTTAAGATTTGGCACTTACAGTGGGTAGCTTTTGCTCGTGTTAATCCCAGATATCATATCCCCACTATAAGGACTTCCCAATCTGAATTCCTAACCTTTTAGATTTGAGGGTAGTGAAACCCCTTATGACTCAGTGATGATAATCTCACTGCAAACTCTCACATGAAAGGGAGCGTACGGTCTATACTTGGTTAGCCTGCCACTTAATGATTGCTTCATATTTTTATTTTCTAGAACCTGAACCTGTTGCGTGTTATGATCCATCTTCTTCAGAGGACGAAAGGTTTGTTATGTGTTTGATTTTTTTGAGAATCCGACAAGATACGACCCCCTGGAAAGCCAACATTAACATTTAAGAATCATCTAACAGTTCCATCTTTTTAAATGTTAATGAGTAAACAGGCCTTGAAGGCATGCAAACCGTTATCGCTATCTCGCGCATTGCCTGGCAACCAATCTTTAACTCTTTCGTTATTTGATAAACTGAATTGCTCGTTCGAAAAGCATGTTCTGAACGTAAGATGCAAATATCTTTTTTTTGAAAAGTTCGAGTCCTAAATGGTTTGTACTTTGATCTAAATACGGAATGAATCAGTAAAAATACCTATCGCCTAATGGTATACCTATAGACTGTGTTGGTACTAAACTGCAATCGTGATCAAATCACTCACAATCACAGTAATCATGATCATTTGAATCACGATTTGTTTAATCAAGATCACAATAATCATGATAACTATAATCTACAATCAAAATCAAGATACGAAAGATCACGATAATCACGATCACTATAATCATGATCATTATAATCAAGATCACAAAATAGCTATCTATCGTAATAAATCTTCCTTCCTTAGGTCCTTGAAAAACCCTTGAAAGATTTTTAAGAAGAAGAGATGCTTTCTTTAATCCTACTTTCTGCCATTTTATCTGTAAACAAACTAAATCTTGATCGACCATTTTGCAGAGCACCACGTCGAAGAAGAAATGCTCCGAGATCTGTGCAACATGGAACTGACAGATACTCGAGAACTGAAACAAACGACGTCACACGAAGAAAGCTACTCCATGTTAGATCCGAAACAAAACCCCGCGCACGACCCAAGAAAGCTCACAGACGAATCGGTCTACCTATGAAACGTCCACGCAAAAGCGTACAGTTTGCAGTGTCAACACCGAGCAGTGATGTTGTTGAGAATGCTGACATGGGGGTTCAGCCTCAGGACGAAGACATAGATGAATCACCTGAACGAACCAGGAGGAGCTGGATGCAGCAGAAACCCGCAACTTCGACTCAGAAACCTGAACGCGTACAGAGTAGAAGTTCTTCACTTGCTAAGGCCACTCCAATGGATAGTGAATTAAGGGAAAGTCGTAAAAATCAGGAAGAAAAAGCGTCCAGTTTGCAGTGACGGCACCAGATAATTTCACCATGGGACTTGATGCAGAAATGGAGGAGCTCTCTTATACACCAGTTTCCAATGAAGTGCAAGCTACGTCAAAGAACAGCAGAAGAGCTTCGCGGCGTAGTTCATTGAAACGAGACTCTGACGCTAACATTGACAGGCAGCCGAGCAGACAGCAGTTAAACTCCACACGAGATACTCAAGCTAGCGCTGAGAGAGTCAGCAGAAGGCCGTCTCAGTCGAAACACACGCTGGATGACGAAGCTAGCAGCGAGAGAGTAAGCAGAAGGCCGTCTCTCTCTAAAGAGACGCCCAATGCTCAAGCCAGCACTGAGCGAGCAGCCCGGCGGCTGTCTCAGTCAAGGTCGATGTCTGCTAATCAAGACAGCATCGAGAGAGCGAGTAGAAGACAATCAGTAGCCAAGACCACGCCGCTTTCTCATCCTAGCAATGAAGCCTCGAAACAAGTATCTGGCAAACAACCGAAGAGAAGAAAAAGTTCGAAGCTGAATTACAGAGCGAAACGCAAAAGCAACTTACGTAATGTCAAAGCTGAAGTAGAAAATGACGTCGCTGGGAATGGACTAGCTTCAGACGCAGAGAAGGAGAATGGTGAATTAATTGAGGACATAATGACAGATGATATTGAACGTGAAGATAATGCAAGCGTTAAAAGAGGCATCAGAAAAAGTGTCTTTGAAAATCAGAAAGCCGTCCGTGGTAAGCGTCGCCTTTATACTTCAATAGATCTTTTCAAAGAGGTCTGGTTCGACAAGACATATTTCTTGAAGATGGTGGACATCTTGAGTAAGGGAAGCATGTTCGGAGTTGCGGTTGCTTAAGGAGAGGTAGTGCGACAAATTTTTCTTCAATATCGTGAACAACCTCGTCCCCAGGCCCCAAATCAAATTTCCTCGAATCTCAACCGTCAAATCGATTTTGGCCCTGGTACCGGCCACAAAATCTGCCAAAATACTGGCAAGTTTGGCCTAGGCATAAAAACAAGATGTAGATTCCGAAAGCAGATGTTCTTAGAAAGGAAACGCAAAGAACTTCATGGATAACTGTAAGGCAAGATACAATATCTCATGTAGCATCATTTTTTTTGGTTTTTATAGATGTTTTTTACATAGTTTTCGGCCTATTTTGGTGTGAACTTTTGAAGAAACTGTAACGTCACTTAAAATTTTCATTGTTTGAACAGCCAATCAAATTGTGAATAGACAAGGCCGATACCAGGGTCGAATATTGACTATTCACCCTGGGGACGAGGTTGTATCGTGAATAATGGAAGACAAAGTAGGGAATGGAGTCTGCGACAATAAATAATGAAAATATTTGCAGAAACTCAGGGAACAAGAAGCAAATAACCCACAAATGGGGAAATACTTTTTTAATGCCTCTTTGAGCAAATAAGCTGGAACTTGCATCCTTTCTTGTACGTTTACTCCAATTCAACGTGAATTTGTAGCAAAATTTGCTGCACTTTCTCTCCTGAAGCGACTGCAATGCATGTCGTTGAATACAGAGAGGATCCTCTTAGTTCTCAAGACGTCAACCATCTTCCAGAATAATGTCACATCGAACCAGACCTCTTTGAAAAGCTCTATTGTTAAACATTCAATTCAGTTCGGTGCCTATTGCTGCTATAAGATAGTTTTCACTTTTTGCCTCTTTATTCAGTGATTTTTATTCTAATGACCTGTTTTGAGTTATCGTATTCTTCTCTTGTTGTTGCTATTACTTTTCAATTACAGCTTTTCAGTCTTCCCGTACACCAAATCTCAATATTGAAACACCACGCTCAATCCTGCACAAGAAAAACGTCAACACGCCGAAATCTCTAAATACTCCAGGTATGCAAGAATTTTTAGACATCTAAAATTCTCCTGCTCAATTCTTATGCAGATTTAGGCCCTGGTCAAGCGATCCAAAATTGTTCCTCAAACGTCTGAAGATTGCTTGTCAAACAAATGTTGTCCACGTTGCAAACATTGCTTGTCAAGCATTTTCTGCTTGTGACAGGTCGAAAACTTTTTGCAGTAGTTCAAAAACATCGCCAGGCAGTTCTGTTTGTAAAGCATCTCTTTTTGATAAACAATGTTTGATCATTTGGCCGCCTTTCCAACATTGCTTGTAAAACAATTCTTTCGTTATTGTCATGCTTCAACGACTTGCAACATTTGGGCACCTAGCAACAAGACGTTCGGGCTTGCGCATTAGCAAAGGCTTCGTTGTTCCAAAATTTTGGTCAACGATGTTTTTTGGACGTGGGCAAACGATCAAACATTAGTTGTCAAGCAAATCTCAAATGTTTGACAAACAATGTTTGATCATCAGGGGAGGCGATGCGCACCTTTGAGTCGAATCGGCAAGAAAAACAAGTAATTTGTTAGTAACATGGATAATAATAAATCAACAGCAAATTACTCTTCAAGAACCAGAATTGCAACAAATAACATTTTGTTTAGTAGAAATGAAATTAAAAAAGACAAAACCGGTAATATAATGATTACAACTATTGACTAGGCCAGTATTACGACCTTGAATTTACTATGATATTGAAATTTCCCGCCAAAATTCAAAAATACTTTTTAAAACAGTCAGGGAATATGCCTGCTTCGCATTAATTATAAAACTTTTATCTTACTCGATTATCTCCATACTATCTACAATTGTTTCTCTACAGAACGACGATTGAGCATCCAACCCTCTCTAATGGATGACGACTCTCCTGCTCCTTTGCCCATCTCCAAATGGGTCGGTGTGTCACCTCACCTTCCTGCAAAATTTGTTCCTGAATCACCCATGGATATACCTGCACCTAACACACCATCAGTTCAAGGTACATCGCGTAGTACAGGTATCATAAGAGCTGCAATTCGAAGAAGCATCCAAGAAACACCACTTGGTCAGCTTCCAACTCATTCTGGCTTCCCTCAGTCTACTCCAATGGCTAATTTGCTTCGTGATAGATCGCCTTTGCCTCGCCGTCCCTCGTTGGTACCCGGTAAGTCCTAAATAACTACATTTTCGCAATGGCACATGCTGTTTCTCTTTGAATAAGCGCCCTCCCTCGAATAAGCGCCCCCCCCTTTGAATTGAGCTGCTCATCAGGTTGGTCCCAGACACTCCTTGGATAGTGTGTATGCATTTCGTGATGGGAGGAATCAAGATACACCTTGTATTTGTTGCTGCAAAGCTTGGTTTTGGTCAGAACCTTATTTCATTCATAAGTTTTCAAATGACCGCTCGTCCTTGTGATGGATTTTTCAATAAGGGCTCCTGGCGCTTAATCGAGAAACTACGGTATATCACTGTAACACAGCATAGAATCTTTCCTGTTATTGTTAATATTCTTATTTTAAATCGTTTAAAATTTCTGGTCCTCTTCAAACAGTAATACATTCAATAGTAATCTACATCGATGATTTACAACTGTAGCCTAACTAAGGGACTGATTATATGAGAGTTTTCAGCCAAGGCTGGAATTTCAGCTCGGTTGGCCGTGTTGAAATTGACATGCAATAATATGAACGTTTCGAAATTATCTCATTTAATTGCAATATCAATTTTGCAAAGAGATGACTGGAGAGAAGGGCTGAGTTTGCAGCACGTTTAACCAGGCTGAAGTCCCAGCCCGGGCTGAAAACTCTTATATAATCAGCCTCTAACAAACTTACATACAACTGGTAAGAGCATTAACATTCATACAGAAAACTATCTTGCTTGTAAGCTACCACGAAGTAAATAAATTAAGACCATGAGCTAATAATATTTGCAAGACTTGGCTGCCACAAATGTAAAGCTTACTTCTGCTTGGATTCGAACCTGGGACCTTCCAGATCCAACTTTCCTTCATGAGCTTACCAATTGTTCATCGACCTTAAAAGTTGAAGAAAATGGCCTCTGGAGGCATTCCAGTTTGAGTCTTCTGCCTGCTGGGACATTCTTTAATGCTATGGAATAGTCACTTGACCTTAATGGTTCCAGGTTCGACTCCTAGCAAAGGTAAGTGCTAGGTCGTGTTACTTCTGTGTCGTGAATATTCGTAACACTGCTTTCTCTTCATACAGCTGCCACTGGTAACACTCCCGTGTGGAACGAAGACATGAACGGTCATAACACATTGCCTGGACGATCTGATTCTGACTGCTCTATGCCTGACCAACCTATGCCTGATGAAGAACCAGAACAGCCTAAACTGAAACCAGCTCAAATAACAAAGAAAAAACGTGGCAAGGGCAGATTGAATCCCAAAAAGAATAACGCAGCTAAGAAAAATAAAACAGCAACTCAAAATCGAATTTGTGGTTTGGATATATCTGATGGTACAAGGCAGAAAATATGTGAGTTCACTTTCTTTATTACCATCTATTTTCTTTTAACTTACTGTAAATGCTCTACATTGACAAATAAAGATTGCACGCTTGCTTGCTCGCCTCGCTGGACCCTGGGTTATTTAAGAGCAATGTCCTTAATGACTTGGTTTTGGGATAAAGCCAGTGCTAGCCTGAAAGAATTTCTAAATTGGGGGAGGGCAAAAGATTGAAAAATGTTTGATGATCTAATAATTGTATGGCTTCATACTATTTTTTATGATAGTGTGGAGGCTCAAACCTTTCCAGCTCCCCTCCTACAACGGGCCTAGGATGTGCAAAGAGCTGATAACTCATTAGAGCTTTTTATTGACTCTTATGCATGCTCCCAAATCCTTTTGAGCAACAATATGATTAAGGTAGATCACGACTGTTTGCATTTCTTTCTAGTGAACGAAGCTGGTGCACAAGAGGGACCCAGACGTGGCAATAGAACAAGAATTGCACCAGTAAGATATTGGAAAACAAAAGAATATGTTGATTATGAAAGAAGAGCCTCAGGTACATATTTAAGTGATTATCTTTTTACCTTGGAATTGGATGTATAACCTTTCTACAATGGTATCTCACAGTTCAAACAGTGTGATGTTGGATAACGTGTGCATGTTGATTTATTCAACCTTTATCTGCCATGCCACTGTCTAAGTCCGGAGACTTCATTCAGATCTCTTCCAGAGGTTCCTCTATCTATGGCTTCTTAGGAGGGTACCCCTCTTACCTACGGGAGGGTGATTGCTACTCTTCTTCCCTAAAGATAAGTGGTTGCCAATCCTCTTTTCTGAGATAGGGTAGTTGCTACTTGTCTTCCTTCAGGTAGAATGGTTGCTAATCCTCTTTCCTGAGGTAGGGGAGTTGCTACTCCTCTTACCTAAAGGAGGGTGATTGCTACTCCTATCCCCCAAGGTATGATGGCTGCTACTCCTTTTCACTTGGTAGAGTGGTTGCTAGTCCTCTTCCTTAAAGTAAGTTAGTAACTGCTCCTCTTCCCTAAGGTAGGATGGTTGCTTTTCCTCTTTTTTCAGGTAGGGTTGATACTGCTCCTCTTCCCAAAGGTAGGATGCTGGATGACTTTTGAACGGTGCGGTGGTTTCGATAGTTGGAAAGAGAGATTAAATAAGAAGGCTCTGGAACATTTATTTAGAAACATTATTCTTGTTTTTAAGGAGGTTTGGTTGTCAAAGAAGTCGTCAGAGCTGAGAAAACTCCTGTTCATCGACCGAAAAGGCCTGCAGCAAGTATGTGAAATTATGTTGTTTATGTAGAAACTAGGTGCCAGACTGTGCAGCTACGTATAGTAATAGCTAGTCTTGTAAAGTAGAGTTTATGAGGCTCGACATTTTCTCAAGGTTAGAAAATTTGCAGAGTTTTTTAACATCAGCAGGTTGAAGGATGCTAATTATTTTGTATCTTTTTCTTCAAAGGAAGGAAGACTGTTAAAAATGCTGCAAAACCACCAATGTCAAGCGAATCAGAGGTTCACAATATGATTGTCTACTATAATTCTTTCGAGCTTTTGGTAATTGTCAAAAATGTACCTTGGGCAAGTTGTCAATACAAATGTGCCTCTCTCTACCCAATTGTATAAATGGGTACCTAGTCGGTAGTTATGAGCACCGTGTGTGGCTGCACCTTGCTATATGCTAATGCATCCAGACCAGGGGTAAAGTGTAAAGTCAACTTAGTAGCCCTAGGTTAGTAGTGGACTCAAAATGGCAACTTTACTAATTTTCTTTATTTTCACCTTAGGGAAGGTGTATTTTTAATTAAACCTGCTCAACACGTCACTACCCGTTAACAATATACTAAACTAACTGAAACTCCATAACATGTAAAACTAATAGTTTGTATATTAAATTGTAGTCAGAAAACATGTTCGAAGACGTGAATCCTGTTCAGATGGTCAGATGGGATAATGACGAGCTGATTGAGATGAGTGGGTATTGGTTCTTTTTTCGTTCTGTTCTGCTCTGTATAGCTCTACTCATACTGATAAAGCTTTATTGATTTTTTAGATACCCTTATAGCTACTGCGCTACAGTAAGTCCCTGCTTTTAAGAAACAACTTTTGTTTCATGAGATTTTCTAGGCTGCAGTTTTTTTATATGGCTGTTCCTTAAAAGCGGGGACTAGGCCCCGTTTACACTATACCGTTTCAAAACGATAACGATACGAAGTTATACCAGATTGGCCTTCCGTTTACACCAAAATGTTTTCCTGACCGGAACGAAAGGAAAACGATTTCGAAAACTGTATAAATTGAAAACAGTATGAATAGTTTCAAGTGTAAACGGGTGAAAACAGAATGATTCCCTTCCGGATTGAAGGTGAGGCTTGAAATTTTGTTGACTATTTTGGCTGAGAGAAAATTTAACGCCTCCCTTTCAATCTGGAAGTGAAGTGACTTGAAGAAGAGTACTTGAATTCATTGATATTGTAGACCCTTTCCCTACAAAAATCAATCGCAGGGTCGTTGCTCCTTTGTTATTTAAATTCATGGATAGGGATCTTTGACCAAATTTTGTCGCCATTCTTTGTCAGGCGGTGTCGAGGGGCGATTCAATCCTTGCAAATCTCGTACACCTTTGCTGGAAATCCTATTGTTTTCTTGGAAATCCCTTGGAAGTCCTTTTGTTTCGAAATTTCGTACGCTAATTGACAGATGTTGATGTCCCTTAGGCGTTGCAGTATCTTTGTCCCCTAATGTGCAAAGAAAACTAAGCCGGTTTAGCTTAAAAGGCAGACTAGAAGACTTAGTTAGTTATTTAGTTAGTTAGTTAGTTAGTTAGTTAGTTAGTTAGTTAGTTAGTTAGTTAGTTAGTTAGTTAGTTAGTTAGTTAGTTTGTTGGTTAGTTAGTTAGTTAGTTGGTTATAGTTATTTAGTTAGTTAGTTAGTTAGTTAGTTAGTTAGTTGGTTGGCTGATTAGTTAATTAATCAAACTCATTTTGCCAAAATGGATCTTAGTCATCGTTTTTGTCATCTTAAATCGCTTTTTCTCTTTATTAAGGAGTCGTGCACACTCCTGCAATGCTAAACTTGGCTGCTCCTCATCCACTGCCAGATGGCACTGAATTGAAAAACATTTTGCTGCATAAATACTTCAGCCAACGTCTCTTCAGTGCTGGATACTTCGTTCTGCAACCAAAAGCTGAAAAGGGACTACAACTGGTTGAAAATGATACGATGGTATGTACTGCTTATAACTTTGTTGTAATTAAGATAGTTTTAAGTTAGTTCAATGTTTTGTTTCCGTCTGTTCATGGAGTTTCATTCTCTGTGTGGCAGACAAAAAGTCTCAATATCGTTGTTCTGAATCATGTTTCCGCTATTTTAGTTGTATATTGGAAGGACATTGACGAAAATCGATCTGCCTTAATTTCTTGTTGCTTGTTTTCTTGGTTTGTTTGCTTCTGTGTTGGTTAGTTGGTTGGTCGATTGGTTGATTTGTTGGTTGGTTGGTTTCTTTGTTGGTTGGTTGGTTAGTTTGTTTGTTTGTTTGTTTGTTTGTTTGTTTGTTTGTTTCTTTGTTCTTTTTTTATTGATTGGTTTGATTTTTGGTCAGTTAGTTTGTTTGCTTTTTTGTTTTGTTTGTTGGTTAGTTAATTAGTTAGTTAGTTAGTTAGTTAGTTAGTTAGTTAGTTAGTTACTTGGTTGGTTGGTTGGTTGGTTAGTTATGCAATTAGTTAGTTATTTAGTTGGTTTGTCGGTTATTTAGTTAGTTTGTTTGTTGTTAGTTTATTGGATAGATAGTTATTTAATTGATTTGTTAGTTGGTTCGTTTTTGTTTGCTTGCTTCTTTGCTTTTCTCTATCTTTTCGTTTTCACCTTCATTTTTTTCTAGCTCTTCATCATCGCCAGAGGACTAGTTGACGTCACAATTGAAGACTCAACTTTAAGACTTGGCAAAAATTGCACATTTTTCGTACCAAGTGGTAAGTCTCAGTCCGTAAATGAATCCATTTTTATATAATTCAATTTAGACTGAGATGTCACTTCCATGAGCTGTTAATCTCGTAGGAGTAACAGGTTCAAGTCCTATCCTGGTCCTGTTAATCTGGTAAGAATCCCAGGCTCAAGTCCTATCCTGGTCCTGTTAATCTAGGAGTCACTGATTCAAGTCCTATCCTGGTCTGCTGATCTCGTAGGAGTCACAGGCTCGAGTCCTATCCTGGTCCTGTTAATCTCGTAGGAGTCACAGGTTCAAGTCCTATCCTAGTCCTTTTAATCTTGTAGGAATCACAGGCTCGAGTCCTATCCTGGTCCTGTTAATCTCGTAGGAGTCGCAGGTTCAAGTCCCATCCTTGTCCTATTAATCTCGATGAGGTCATGAGTTTGATACCCTGGTCGCATCACTCTTTCACATTATCTCTAATTATTTATTTAATTACTTTGTTTTAGGCAGCGTGTACAATATAAAAAACATACTGGAAGAGCGAGCAGAGCTGCATTTCGTTCAAATAAAGGGTTAGTCACTGCAGAAAAAACTTTGAGGATAACATACTGTCCATACAAACAGATCTTAGAAAGCCTGGAGCAACATCAAATTTAGAACTTTGTCTTTAATGCTTAGTTCTTTTGTAAGGATTGACGCTTATTTTCGGTACTAACTTAGCTTTGCTTTTTACTTTGTTTTTAGTTAATCGATTTTATTTCATTCGTTAAAGAATTTTATAACGAACCCCACACTCATTACTGTAAATAAGCCCACCCGACCCTTAGCTAAAGTGCGAGCGACTTTCTCTCACTAATTAAGCCAGTTAAATCAAGCTATTTGACCGATTCCTTCTTAGTATATTTGGTAGACTTGGAAAAGTGTTTTCAGCTGTAACTGCCCTCTCCATCTGAGCGTTTTTGAGCGCGCAGGCGCAGCCCACATAGCACAGAAACGAAAAATTTGAAGGAGTTCGAAGAGCCTTAAAGAGCCCTCCGACGCTTAAAAAAGCACTCAAAGCTGACTCCATTGCTCATTCTCAGATGTGGCAAAGTAAAATGTATTCCCGACTCGTAGGGTTCTCAATCTAAAGCCAGCCTTATGTCGACCTACGATACGACAGAACTAACCCCAACTAGTTGTAAACGCTAACTTATATCGACTTGTCAACAACTAGTCAGAACTTATAGGATACAGTTGATCGCAGCTTCGAGAGCGCTCATGTCGACTGCGACTGACGGGAATCAGCTATCAACTAATCGCAGAAGTAGCTAGAACATGCCAAACATTCTGGAACTGTGCGACAAACTAGTTGCCGCCTTATGCCGACAGGTCGGTTGTGCCAAATTAATTCCAAAGAATTGCTAAATAGTAGTCAGCAAATATTTCTGACTGTACCCAATTTCGACCTAAGCCTGAGTTTATACTCTCAAAGGAACAACTTAGAGTAAGACAATTAACAACATCTTATCCAAAGACATATTTCTTTAAGCGAACTCATATTTATCCCTTGTAACGGACTCGTAAATCATGTATTTTCATAATGTATTTTAATTGTTTTAACGTGGAATTTTTCTCCAATTTGCTCTCTAAGTCTAATCTCCTGTTTTTTTTATTTATCTCTCTTCTACATTTTTCGACAGAAACATACGATAAAGCTTTTGAAGGTGATTAAGCTATCAAGTGTTTCAAATTTTCAAGCTTCAAACCATTCAGCATCATACCCTCGATAATCACTTGAAAAAAACCAAGTCTATAGCCTTGCCAAACAGCCGAAAATCCGCGAAATTTCTTCTAAATAACTTTCTCTGGGAAATACCTTTTAGCCCAGAAAATTGACCAAAATTAACACAAGAAATCCACCGATTTTTGCAAAAAAGGCAAGGCTTATACTAAGGCAAAATGGCCAAAAATCGCCCAAAATCCGGGATTTTCAAAATTTTCCAAAACCTACTAAAATACTATTACAAAGCTATAAGAAGGCTTTTTACCCATCCAGGGGCCAAAAATAATACCCGTTAGCCCAGAAAATTGACCAAAATAAACCCAAGAAATCGACCGATTTTTGCAAAAAAGGCAGGGCTATACTAAGGCAAAATGGCCAAAAATCGCCCAAAATCTGGGTTTTTTAAAATCTCCCAAAACCTACAATAATACTATTATAAAGCTATAAAAAGGCTTTTTATTGATCCAGGGGGCAAAAATAACACCTTTAAGCCCAGAAAATTGACCAAAATAAACCCAAGAATTCGACCGATTTTTGCAAAAAAGGCAAGGCTATACTAAGGCAAAATGGCCAAAAATCGCCCAAAATCGGGGGTTTTCAAAATCTTCCAAAACCTTCTAAAATACTATTATAAAGCTAAAAAAAGGCTTTTTACCCATCCAGGGGGTAAAAATAATGCCATTTAGCCCAGAAAATTGACCAAAATAAACCAAAGAAATCGACCGATTTTTGCAAAAAAGGCAAGGCTATACTAAGGCAAAATGGCCAAAATCGCCCAAAATCGGGGTTTTCAAAATCTTCCAAAACCTTCTAAAATACTATTATAAAGCTAAAAAAAGGCTTTTTACCCATCCAGGGGGTAAAAATAATGCCATCTAGCCCAGAAAATTGACCAAAATAAACCCAAGAAATCGACCGATTTTTGCAAAAAGGCAAGGCTATACTAAGGCAAAATGGCCAAAATCGCCCAAAATCGGGGGTTTTCAAAATCTTCCAAAACCTTCTAAAATACTATTATAAAGCTAAAAAAAGGCTTTTTACCCATCCAGGGGGTAAAAATAATGCCATTTAGCCCAGAAAATTGACCAAAATAAACCCAAGAAATCGACCGATTTTTGCAAAAAGGCAAGGCTATACTAAGGCAAAATGGCCAAAAATCGCCCAAAATCAGGGGTTTTCTATACTAAGGCAAAATGGCCAAAATCGCCCAAAATCTGGGTTTTTAAAATCTTCCAAAACCTTCTAAAATACTATTATAAAGCTAAAAAAAGGCTTTTTACCCATCCAGGGGGTAAAAATAATGCCATTTAGCCCAGAAAATTGACCAAAATAAACCCAAGAAATCGACCGATTTTTGCAAAAAAGGCAAGGCTATACTAAGGCAAAATGGCCAAAAATCGCCCAAAATCGGGGGTTTTCAAAATCTTCCAAAACCTTCTAAAATACTATTATAAAGCTATAAAAAGGCTTTTTATTGATCCAGGGGGCAAAAATAACACCTTTAAGCCCAGAAAATTGACCAAAATAAACCCAAGAATTCGACCGATTTTTGCAAAAAAGGCAAGGCTATACTAAGGCAAAATGGCCAAAAATCGCCCAAAATCGGGGGTTTTCAAAATCTTCCAAAACCTTCTAAAATACTATTATAAAGCTAAAAAAAGGCTTTTTACCCATCCAGGGGGTAAAAATAATGCCATTTAGCCCAGAAAATTGACCAAAATAAACCCAAGAAATCGACCGATTTTTGCAAAAAGGCAAGGCTATACTAAGGCAAAATGGCCAAAATCGCCCAAAATCGGGGTTTTCAAAATCTTCCAAAACCTTCTAAAATACTATTATAAAGCTAAAAAAAGGCTTTTTACCCATCCAGGGGGTAAAAATAATGCCATTTAGCCCAGAAAATTGACCAAAATAAACCCAAGAAATCGACCGATTTTTGCAAAAAAGGCAAGGCTATACTAAGGCAAAATGGCCAAAAATCGCCCAAAATCTGGGTTTTTTAAAATCTCCCAAAACCTACAATAATACTATTATAAAGCTATAAAAAGGCTTTTTATTGATCCAGGGGGCAAAAATAACACCTTTAAGCCCAGAAAATTGACCAAAATAAACCCAAGAATTCGACCGATTTTTGCAAAAAGGCAAGGCTATACTAAGGCAAAATGGCCAAAATCGCCCAAAATCGGGGTTTTCAAAATCTTCCAAAACCTTCTAAAATACTATTATAAAGCTAAAAAGGCTTTTTACCCATCCAGGGGTAAAAATAATGCCATTTAGCCCAGAAAATTGACCAAAATAAACCCAAGAAATCGACCGATTTTTGCAAAAAAGGCAAGGCTATACTAAGGCAAAATGGCCAAAAATCGCCCAAAATCGGGGGTTTTCAAAATCTTCCAAAACCTTCTAAAATACTATTATAAAGCTAAAAAAAGGCTTTTTACCCATCCAGGGGGTAAAAATAATGCCATTTAGCCCAGAAAATTGACCAAAATAAACCCAAGAAATCGACCGATTTTTGCAAAAAAGGCAAGGCTATACTAAGGCAAAATGGCCAAAAATCGCCCAAAATCGAGGATTTTCAAAATCTTCCAAAACCTACTAAAATACTATTATAAAGCTAAAAAAAGGCTTTTTACCCATCCAGGGGGTAAAAATAATGCCATCTAGCCCAGAAAATTGACCAAAATAAACCCAAAAAATCGACCGATTTTTGCAAAAAAGGCAAGGCTATACTAAGGCAAAATGGCCAAAAATCGCCCAAAATCTGGGTTTTCTAAAATCTCACAAAACCTACAATAATACTATTATAAAGCTAAAAAAAGGCTTTTTACCCATCCAGGGGGTAAAAATAATGCCATTTAGCCCAGAAAATTGACCAAAATAAACCCAAGAAATCGACCGATTTTTGCAAAAAAGGCAAGGCTATACTAAGGCAAAATGGCCAAAAATCGCCCAAAATCGAGGATTTTCAAAATCTTCCAAAACCTACTAAAATACTATTATAAAGCTAAAAAAAGGCTTTTTACCCATCAAGGGGGTAAAAATAATGCCATTTAGCCCAGAAAATTGACCAAAATAAACCCAAGAAATCGACCGATTTTTGCAAAAAAGGCAAGGCTATACTAAGACAAAATGGCCAAAAATCGCCCAAAATCTGGGTTTTTTAAAATCTCCCAAATCCTACAATAATACTATTATAAAGCTAAAAAAAGGCTTTTTACCCATCCAGGGGGTAAAAATAATGTCATTTAGCCCAGAAAATTGACCAAAATAAACCCAAGAAATCGACCGATTTTTGCAAAAAAGGCAAGGCTATACTAAGGCAAAATGGCCAAAAATCGCCCAAAATCTGGGTTTTTTAAAATCTCCCAAAACCTACAATAATACTATTATAAAGCTAAAAAAAGGCTTTTTACCCATCCAGGGGGTAAAAATAATGCCATTTAGCATAGAAAATTGACCAAAATAAACCCAATAAATCGACCGATTTTTGCAAAAAAGGCAAGGCTATACTAAGGCAAAATGGCCAAAAATCGCCCAAAATCTGGGTTTTTTAAAATCCCCCAAAACCTACAATAATACTATTATAAAGCTAAAAAAGGCTTTTTACCCATCCAGGGGTAAAAATAATGCCATTTAGCCCAGAAAATTGACCAAAATAAACCCAAGAAATCGACCGATTTTTGCAAAAAAGGCAAGGCTATACTAAGGCAAAATGGCCAAAAATCGCCCAAAATCTGGGTTTTTTAAAATCCCCCAAAACCTACAATAATACTATTATAAAGCTAAAAAAAGGCTTTTTACCCATCCAGGGGGTAAAAATAATGCCATTTAGCCCAGAAAATTGACCAAAATAAACCCAAGAAATCGACCGATTTTTGCAAAAAAGGCAAGGCTGTACTAAGGCAAAATGGCCAAAAATCGCCCAAAATCGAGGATTTTCAAAATCTTCCGAAACCTACAATAATACTATTATAAAGCTAAAAAAAGGCTTTTTACCCATCCAGGGGGTAAAAATAATACCTTTAAGCCCAGAAAATTGACCAAAATAAACCCAAGAAATCGACCGGTTTTTGCAAAAAAGGCAAGGCTATACTAAGGCAAAATGGCCAAAAATTGCCCAAAATCTGGGTTTTTTAAAATCTCCCAAAACCTACAATAATACTATTTTAAAGCGATAAGTAGGCTTTTTATTCATCCAGAGGGCAAAAATAATACCTTTTAGCCCAGAAAATTGACCAAAATAAACCCAAGAATTCGACCGATTTTTGCAAAAAAGGCAAGGCTATACTAAGGCAAAATGGCCAAAAATCGCCCAAAATCTGGGCTTTTTAAAATCTCCCAAAACCTACAATAATACTATTATAAAGCTAAAAAAGGCTTTTTACCCATCCAGGGGGTAAAAATAATGCCATTTAGCCCAGAAAATTGACCAAAATAAACCAAAGAATTCGACCGATTTTTGCAAAAAATGCAAGGCTATACTAAGGCAAAATGGCCAAATATCGCCCAAAATCTGGGTTTTTTAAAATCTCCCAAAACCTACAATAATACTATTATAAAGCTAAAAAAAGGCTTTTTACCCATTCAGGGGCCAAAAATAATACCTTTTAGCCCAGAAAATTGACCAAAATAAACCCAAGAAATCGACCGATTTTTGCAAAAAAGGCAAGGCTATACTAAGGCAAAATGGCCAAAAATCGCCCAAAATCGAGTATTTTCAAAATCTTCCAAAACCTACTAAAATACTATTATAAAGCTAAAAAAAGGCTTTTTACCCATCCAGGGGGTAAAAATAATGCCATTTAGCCCAGAAAATTGACCAAAATAAATCCAAGAATTCGACCGATTTTTGCAAAAAAGGCAAGGCTATACTAAGGCAAAATGGCCAAAAATCGCCCAAAATCTGGGTTTTTTAAAATCTCCCAAAACCTACAATAATACTATTATAAAGCTAAAAAAAGGCTTTTTACCCATCCAGGGGCCAAAAATAATACCTTTTAGCCCAGAAAATTGACCAAAATAAACCCAAGAAATCGACCGATTTTTGCAAAAAAGGCAAGGCTTATACTAAGGCAAAATGGCCAAAAATCGCCCAAAATCGAGGATTTTCAAAATCTTCCAAAACCTACTAAAATACTATTATAAAGCTAAAAAAAGTCTTTTTACCAATCCAGGGGGTAAAAATTATGCCATTTAGCCCAGAAAATTGACCAAAATAAACCCAAGAATTCGACCGATTTTTGCAAAAAAGGCAAGGCTATACTAAGGCAAAATGGCCAAAAATCGCCCAAAATCGGGGGTTTTCAAAATCTTCCTAAACCTACTAAAATACTATTATAAAGCTAAAAAAAGGCTTTTTACCCATCCAGGGGTAAAAATAATGCCATTTAGCCCAGAAAATTGGCCAAAATAAACCCAAGAAATCGACAGATTTTTGCAAAAAAGGCAAGGCTATACTAAGGCAAAATGGCCAAAAATCGCCCAAAATCGGGGGTTTTCAAAATCTTCCAAAACCTACTAAAATACTATTATAAAGCTATAAGTAGGGTTTTTATTCATCCAGGGGTCAAAAATAATATCTTTTAGGCCAGAAAATTGACCAAAATAAACCCAAGAAGTCGACCGATATTTGCAAAAAAGGCAAGGCTATGCTAAGGCAAAATGGCCAAAAATCGCCCAAAATCTGGGTTTTTTAAAATCTTCCAAAACCTACTGAAATACTATTATAAAGCTAAAAAAAGGCTTTTTACCCATCCAGGGGGTAAAAATAATGCCATTTAGCCCAGAAAATTGGCCAAAATAAACCCAAGAAATCGACCGATTTTTGCAAAAAAGGCAAGGCTATACTAAGGCAAAATGGCCAAAAATCGCCCAAAATCGGGGGTTTTCAAAATCTTCCAAAATCTACTAAAATACTATTATAAAGCTAAAAAAAGGCTTTTTACCAATCCAGGGGGTAAAAATAATGCCATTTAGCCCAGAAAACTGACCAAAATAAACCCAAGCAATCGACCGATTTTTGCAAAAAAGGCAAGGCTATACTAAGGCAAAATGGCCAAAAATCGCCCAAAATCGGGGGTTTTTAAAATCTTCCAAAACCTACTAAAATACTATTATAAAGCTAAAAAAAGGCTTTTTACCAATCCAGGGGGTAAAAATAATGCCATTTAGCCCAGAAAACTGACCAAAATAAACCAAAGAAGTCGACCGATTTTTGCAAAAAAGGCAGGGCTATACTAAGGGAAGATGGCCAAAAATCGCCCAAAATCGGGGGTTTTCAAAATCTTCCAAAACCTACTAAAATACTATTATAAAGCTAAAAAAAGGCTTTTTACCCATCCAGGGGGTAAAAATAATACCATTTAGCCCAGAAAACTGACCAAAATAAACCCAAGAAATCGTCCGATTTTTGCAAAAAAGGCAAGGCTATACTAAGGCAAAATGGCCAAAAATCGCCCAAAATCCGGGGTTTTCAAAATCTTCCAAAACCCACTAAAATACTATTATAAAGCTAAAAAAAAGGCTTTTGACCCATCCAGGGGGTAAAAATAATACCATTTAGCCCAGAAAACTGACCAAAATAAACCCAAGAAATCGACCGATTTTTGCAAAAAAGGCAAGGCTATACTAAGTTAAAATGGCCAAAAATCGCCCAAAATCGGGGTTTTTCAAAAATTTCCAAAACCTACTAAAATACTATTATAAAGCTATAAGTAGGCGTTTTATTCATCCAGAGGGCAAAAATAATACCTTTTAGCCAAGAAAATTGACCAAAATAAACCCAAGAAATCGACCGATTTTTGCAAAAAAGGCAAGGCTATACTAAGGCAAAATGGCCAAAAATCGCCCAAAATCGGGTGTTTTCAAAATCTTCCAAAACCTTCTAAAATACTATTATAAAGCTAAAAAAAGGCTTTTTACCCATCCAGGGGGTAAAATAATGCCATTTAGCCCAGAAAATTGACCAAAATAAACCCAAGAAATCGACCGATTTTTGCAAAAAAGGCAAGGCTATACTAAGGCAAAATGGCCAAAAATCGCCCAAAATCGAGGGTTTTCAAAATCTTCCAAAACCTTCTAAAATACTATTATAAAGCTAAAAAAAGGCTTTTTACCCATCCAGGGGGTAAAAATAATGCCTTTTAGCCCAGAAAATTGACCAAAATAAACCCAAGAAATCGACCGATTTTTGCAAAAAAGGCAAGGCTATACTAAGGGAAAATGGCCAAAAATCGCCCAAAATCGGGGTTTTTCAAAAATTTCCAAAACCTACTAAAATACTATTATAAAGCTATAAGTAGGGTTTTTATTCATCCAGAGGGCAAAAATAATACCTTTTAGCCCAGAAAATTGACCAAAATAATTCCAAGAAATCGACCGATTTTTGCAAAAAAGGCAAGGCTATACTAAGGGAAAATGGCCAAAAATCGCCCAAAATCGGGGTTTTTCAAAATCTTCCAAAACCTACTAAAATACTATTATAAAGCTATAAGTAGGCTTTTTATTGATCCAGAGGGCAAAAATAATGCCTTTTAGCCCAAAAAATTGACCAAAATAAACCCAAGAAATCGACCGATTTTTGCAAAAAAGGCAAGGCTATACTAAGGCAAAATGGCCAATAATCGCCCAAAATCGGAGGTTTTCAAAATCTTCCAAAACCTACTAAAATGCTATTATAAAGCTATAAGTAGGGTTTTTATTCATCCAGGGGTCAATAATAATACCTTTTAGCCCAGAAAATTGACCAGTATAAACCCAAGAAATCGATCGATTCTTGCAAGAAAGGCAAGGCTATAGTAGCTAAGGCTAAATGGCCAAAAATCGCCGAATATCTAAGTTTTATCGACCTTTCCTATACTTTCGATAACATTGTCTTTTTCTTTCATATTTTATTGACTTGATGAGAAAAATTTACTCCTCAATAATCGCAAAAATTCTAAGTGTATAGCCTTGCCATGCCAAATGTTCGAAAATTGGGCAAAGCGAGGGGTATCAAAGACTTGCATATTTATTCAAAATATCTCTTAAGTCTTAGTAGATCGGTTGGAAATAGTCTTAACCCATATGGATTATGGGTGTTGCAAAATCGGGCGAATGGTTGTCATTTGTTGCATTACTCGCATTGCCATGCCCTTACTCTTAGGTGCCAAATAAACGGGGTGTCAGAATAAATGTGGGGGTGGAAATTTTTCGAAAATTGTATAAACGGGGGCCTAATAAGGTCCGGGGTGGGTAAAATTTAATAAACGTAGATTACTCTTTTCACAAGTGAAATTTTTTCTTCAAAAATTAGTAAACGGGGGGTCCTAATAAGGTCTGGGGGTGGGGGAAAAAGCCAAAATTAATAAACTGGGGGGACGTTTATTTGGCACCTAAGAGTACCGTAAACCTCATGCTCAAAAAACTTGATTGTCAGACGTTTCAGAAAAGCAGGAAAAAAACACAATTGGTTGGTTTTTGACTAAACAGATAATAACAAATTTTATGAATCTGAAAACAATTAATATATACGATATTTAAAAAGGAAACTTTATACGATTTCTAGTTTCTAATTAGCTGTCAGCTAGTCAATCCTTAATACGAACTTTCTATTGTTTTTGTTAAGATGTTGATGTTGTTAAAAATGTCAAATCGCATGAGATTATAGATGGAACTTCTTTCTGCTTGTATCCATTTCTTTTCTCTGAAAAAATAATATTTTGAAATAAATTTCAGATCTTCCATACGGTAAATATAGACTTATTACCTGGGTCCCAGTGATCGCTCATGAAACCGAGGCTGACACTTAAATGAGATCGCTCAAACTGTAGTTGTAGCGGGATGTCGGGGTGGTGGAGAAGAGGAATAACGTCTCAAGCAATAAGTCTACAGTAAATACACGGCAAAATGTTACAAAAATCAAAGAAGATAATAAATATTAAAATCTACAAAGATAGGAAAAAATACTTTTTTGAAGTGAAGTACCTTGTGTATCCATTCATATTCACCAAATTTCGTATCAAAAGCACCTTTTTGTAACCAACGCAACTTCAGTGTGAATCGTGGTCCTAATTCTTGCAGTCCAACTTTCTTCTCATTTTTGAAAATGTACCTGAAAGGATTATATATTTTTAATGAACAGCGAACACAAGGATAGATTTTTGCACCAGTGGCATACCCCAATTGATGGGATTCCAACCCAGAGACTGCATAATCAGAGAGCCAACGACGATTCCACTGACCTAAAGAGCTAAATGAAACCGTAACTCTCCAAGTCATACAGGATACAGCTCAAGACTCTCCTCTTGTTTGGCTTTTGTGTTTCGGCTAAGTTGAGCCCTCTTCTTTATGATCAGAGAGCCAAGCAAGCTATGCATGTCAAGCAATTTTTGCGACATTTTTAAAGCAAATCTCAAATGTTTGACCAAAAAATGTTTGATCGTTTGGCCACGGCCTTAGATAGAGACAGATCGTAACAATAGTCAAAGATCGTTGAAGAACTTTTTAATGACAGGTATTTTCTTTGAACAGTTGGCG
This sequence comes from Chrysaora quinquecirrha, assembly GCA_014526335.1. Taxonomy (NCBI): domain Eukaryota; kingdom Metazoa; phylum Cnidaria; class Scyphozoa; order Semaeostomeae; family Pelagiidae; genus Chrysaora; species Chrysaora quinquecirrha. The sequence goes on from JACTAT010000039.1 coordinate 8,291,443, forward strand.
ATAACACAAGATCTTAGGCAACTGCAACAGAATAAATACCGTCAATACTAATACCAGATGCTTACCTGTGATGCCTGAAGAAAATATAGTCTCTTTGATTGTGAAAAGTAATACATCTTCTACCAACGAATTGCGGATCATAGGGAAACAATGCTGCTAGTTGCCGGCCGACTGAATGTCCCAATCGTGTGTTGAAATTGTTTAATATCAACTCAGGACGATGACTTGTGACTTTACCATGATTCTAGTGAATGAAATAGTGAGATTAATCAATCATCAGACTAACATTTTGGTGCCTGCTTTAAAAAGCTGTTCGTTCTTGTGCATATGTTTAGCTTATCTTCACTATTGAAAATCGCGACACAAGCGCTACCCAACCACAGAAGCAACAATCCTCGCTAAAAATGCTGGGACACTTCGAATTTTTTTTAAATTCTCGCTCTAAAGACGCATACTCCCCTCCTCCCGACTCAATGTTGTTGGTGTTCAGACTCGATGTTGCCAGTGGTCCCAGCATTGAGGGGGGAGGGGGGTCTAATTACCTAAATATGTTGTAATGGGATCGGGTGTTTAAGGTTAAACATACTTATAACATACTGTCCCCAATATATCTGGTGAGGATTGAAGAAGAAAGGAAAGATTTTATATTCTTGTGCTTTTGTTGAGGCTCGTTCTTGCTGGCGAGTGGGGTCCTCAAGGGTGCCGTGGCGTTGTGATCTAATCCAGCTATAGCTCGCGGGGTCAAGAGCTCAGCAAGGTCGAGATTGAGCCCCAGTCACGATAGCGTCAAAGCCAGGAACGAGGTCCGTTAGTTCATCTACTTTTGAGACCCTAGCAACTGGCGCTGAGTACCCCCTTTCACCTTCACCTTCATCTTATGCTAGCGTTTTTGTGCCTACGTTTCACCAGTGAGGACCAAACTGAGTTCCTTTAAAACAGTCATTGACCACTGTAACCATTGCACCGAATTACGAATCAATGAATCAGTCACTTAATAAACAAATCATCTACTCTGTCAGAGGAAATTCAATAAAATCAACCAATTACCGAGCCAATTAATCATTTAGGCGATCAATCAATCAGAATATCAATCAACTGAGCAATTAATCAACTAGTCAATCAGAAGATCTATCAAGAAATCACAAAAAACCAGTCTAGAAACTTAGGTTAAAGTAAATCTATACCTTTACAGCTTTTGATCTCCTTACATTTGATAATTTGAAGTATGCAGTTGGTCCCTCTGGCAAGTGACAAATTAAAATGGCATCTGAAAGTAACTCTATTAAGGATCATATAATGTAGAGTACAGAGCGACTACTTGAAAGCATAATAAGTAGCGCAATTGCAGATGACAATTTTATTCATTGCAATAAGCTGCGCAAGCTCAGAGCACGATCGCGCGACCATGTTCGTAGAAGTGAAACCAGCATTAAGGCTGATTTCCACGAGGCGAAATGACCAGTGAATTCGCCACGAATTCGCAGCGAAATATGTACAAACATGCGCAGTTTGACTCTCTTGCATTCGCGGCGAAAGCTTGACAAAGTAGAAACCTGATCAACTCAACACGAAGGACATTTAAATTAAGAAATTTGTTTTCTGTCCGCAGCTCATTTCTTTGTAAAAACAAACATCCATACAATGGCCATCCCATCTCTCTAGAACGGACAATAACATTGGTTTCACAGGTGTCGTGTCCGGTATACGGAAGTACAACTAGTGTAAATTCTTTTACAGCCAACGTTGTCCCTAGGTCGCAAAACGTGTTTTTCCTCAAATCTCAACAGTCGACCTTAAATCGGCGGAGACCGGAGGCGATCTGGGTTGGCCAAAATATTGGTGAACACAAAGAATTTCGGTGACATGATGAGGAACAATACAGTTTAGGCCTGTATGATACGTTTCACGAGATTCTCGAGACTGCAGTTTCTTATATGTCTATTTCCTAAAAGTAGGGGCGTTACTGTAGACGTCCTATTCGCCCTGGGAACAAGGTTGCAGTTATAGCGTTTCAAGACAAAGAATTATTTCTAAAAGATTATTTCTAGCAAAATTTTTGATGAAAAGGATACTAGCTTTCTTTCTATCTTCATTCACTACAACAATATCTGTAAATTCTCGTTCAATTGCTTGCGGAATCATCTTTTTTATATCAATGCCTTTTCTTTCATGATATTCACTGTTTGGTATCGAAGTAACTAGATCATCAACAAACTTCATTGTTTCCTGAAACCAAGAACTTTTCAGTGAATCAAATCAAAAATCATTTAATTGTGCAGTCATTTTAATGTTCAATAAATCAACCACTCAATCAACCAATCAATTAATCACAATAGCCAAATAATTGCATCATAGGATTAATCATTCAAAAACCAGCCACTCCTCATATCATCCTGCCAAAACAATCAACCAAACAACTAACAAATCAAGACTGAATCAGTAAGTCATACAATTAATCATCCAGTTAATCAATCAAAAAACCAACAAATCTCTCAATTACTTCCCAGTCAAGAAGTCAGCCAACTGAACAATTTCTTGCCTGATTTTTCAATTATACAATTAATCAACCAATCACAAAATCATTCAGTCAATAAATCAGCTGATTGGCTAATCATAAAATCAACCAATGACTCAATTAATCAATGAATCACCTGATCATTCAATGAGACAACCAATAAACCAATCAATCAATCAATCAATCATATAATGAACCAATCAAACATATAATGAACCAAATAAACAAAATGAGACAAATCAGCCAATCATCCCAGCAACTAAGTAATCATGCATGTAATCAATCAATCAATCAATCAATCAGCCACTTGATCAGTTAATCATCTAATCAATCAAGTAATCATGTAATCAATCAATCAACAAATCAACTAATCAGTCAATCAAAAAATCAATAAATCATCCTTGCAATCAGTTAATTGATGAATCACCTAATCAGTCAATCAGATAATCAATCAAACAATCAATCAATCACCTAATCAGTCAATCAAACAATCAATAAATTAATCATGCAATCAGTCAATGAAACAATCAAGCAATCAATCAATCACTCAATCAATGAATCACCTGATCAGTCAATCATCCAATAAAACAAGTAATCATGCAATCACTCAAACAACAAATCACATAATTGTGCAATCAGCAGGGCAATCAAACCAATCAGGCTATTGAATTTTTTTGTATTACAAAATTAGAAAATACTTACATATGATTTAGGTTTATCACTTGTTGTAATCAATACTTTTGGGGTTCTTTCACATCTGAAATATGATGCAAGTTCATCTGTCTGTTCATCTTGCATAACTTCTTCATCAGTTGGATTCACAAGTGTTTCATCAGCCACTCTCATGTTTTCTGTTGTTCTTGGAGTCTGTTTTTTCTACAAATATGAAGAGGAATAGAGATGATCAGGATCATTTTTTGGAAATCATTGGCATGTAGTCTTCACAAATTTTAATATTGGGTAGACCCCAATAGACTACTTGTAGAGCCCTAAAAGGGGGCAGTTGGGCATGAGGGTTGCAGTTTTCAACATTTTGAGAGCGGTTTTTCACCTTCAAAAGTATGGTTTTACGGTTTTTTGATTAGTGATTTTAGTGTGGTTGCACTTTTATGGTTTTAAGGGACAAAATGTACGCTGGTACGGTTTTTGGCTCAAAAACGGCAGTTTTACGGTGTTTGACCCCCACATGAGTCCCCAGAAAGCCCCAAAAATTTCTTCTACGCCACTACTTTTGAAGAATCTTTTCACTGAATAAATTTATTAAAGACTACTATTAAAAATTACAAAATTTTACTTCTTCTCGATTTTCATCTTTTTTCATCCTTTTCCTCCGTTCTCTTTTCTCCTTGTTTTTCTCCATTTTTTGGCTTTTATAAAGCTCTTGTCTTCTCAGTTTGTTCTTCACACCAGAAAGATCAATTTTAGATTTCTTTTTCGCCTTCTCCAGGTCCACAATCGCGTCATTTTTCCGTTTCTTTGAAGAGGTCGCAGCTTCATGTTCGTCCGCCATGTTTCCTATCTCACGCACGCAAAAAATGAATAGAAAGTACCAGTCGTGAAAATTATTTTCGCGAAGTGATTTCGCGATACAATGAGGGCAACCGCGCAAACGAGGCATTTCCAATATGCTGTGTACGTGATCTAGTAGGCATTTTAGCAGGAAGGTTGTTTGTGACAAGATGAGTGCTGCCAGTGGATCAAAATCGGGCAATAGCAAGCATAGTTCGAAAGAAAAAGAAAAATCAAAGTCCAGTCATATGCTTTTTGAGCTTGAAAATCAATTCATCCTGAGAATCCCTGAGCAATATGGCCTAAAATTAAAAGAAGACTTACACAAAGGGAGTCTGAAAGACAAGCTAAAAATAGATATCCATGGAGATGGGAGATCTGGTACAGTCAAGTACGAAAAGACCACGTTCTCGGCTAAGTTAATGAATCTTCCATGTATTGTTGAATCATGGAAGACTTTAGACAAGAAAAGTTTCTGGAAGACTGCAGACATCGGTCAGATGTTGATTTGCAAAGAAGAAGGGGAAAGTGATGAAAGTAGCTCGGATGATGATGATTCTAAGAATGTTGATCCTTATAAAAAACAGCAAATTAATCAAAGGAAATTTCAGTATCCACATGGAATAACGCCACCTTTGAAAAATGTTAGGAAGAAGCGGTTCAGAAAGACAGCTAAGAAGAAGTATGTCGAAGCACCAGAGATAGAAAAAGAAGTAAAACGGCTTCTTAGAGCAGATATTAGTGCAGTTGATGTGAGTTATGAAGTGCTACAAGACGAAGATAAACAAGAAGATGCAAGAAGCAATGCATCAGATTTAGACGTTGGCAACTCAATGGTGCCATCACCATCAAACTTCAACGAGGAAAGCCTGCAGTCTCCGGTCTCATACATGGAGAATGAAGAGTCAAATGCAATTCTTCCGGATATCAGTAGCAGTGAAGAAGAAGTAGATGTCAACGATTCAAACGAATACAACAACAGCCAGCTTTCTAAGGATAGTATGTCAGATTTGATGATGGCAGGGAGTTCTCAAGGATCCGAAGAAGTCTTGAAAAGAATTTCTGAGCTGCAAAGTGTGTTGGTTGATGTGCAAGCAAAACGTGCAGAGCAGGAATCCAGAGTTGAAAGTGCATCAAATCCGTTCCTGAAACAGAGATTTCAAGCATCGTTAGATAGTTTGATACAAAGAGAAAACATGATAAACAATGAGCTACAGGAGTTACAAAATTCATAGACAAAATTACAGACTGTACAATATACTTTTTCAAATAACTTGATACTACAGCTTAAGATAAAAATTGGTAAGCATCATTTAACAAAAGCTTCCTGCTGACAACTTGTTTTGTTTTCTAGAGCTATTGAAACAAGTTCTCGTGAACGGCATTGAAAATCTTAATATTTCTAGCAGATGCAAAAAGACGATTAGGGAAATAATGGTGATCCTTGTACACATGATGAATGATGGTGAAAATGCCCCCTTACTAATGCACAATAAAATGGGTATTCATTCAGGATGATGCACAATCGAGCAGGTGCTCTCAGCAATACCCTATGTTATGCCGTGTATACATAAAGGCTTGTTGCTATGCAATTCCGCAGTATTCCAAAGCTTGCAAACAGGGTCTACCATCTTTTCCATAATCTTCTGTTCAGTTAGGCATACAGAGTACCTAAGTGTGATATCATCAAAAATCTATTTTTAGAATTTCAAAATTTGTTCTTCATTTTGTGAATAATAATGCGTAAACATGCATAATTAGGCAAATATATCAACTATTGGCTGAGATATGGCCATCCAAAGAAATAAATTTCAATAGCATATCACTGTATTTTTGCTATGGCTCATAACGTTTTGAACAAGGTGCAAAATACAATCATTTCTATTGAAATGTATTTCTTCGGATGGCCATATTTCAGCAAATGATTCATATATTTGACTGATTTTGCACTTTTACGCATTATTTTTATGCTCTTTCACAAAATTTTGAAATTGTCTAAAAATAGGTTTTTTGTGACATCACGACGGAGGTAATCTATTCCAACTTCTTTGGTCAATAAAAAGGTTTATACTATCTAGATTTTAACAAACAATACCTTATCATCCAATTGACATAGAGTACTTTGCTTCCAAATCTCTGTTGTCAACAAGCAATGTTATTTTTTACAATAAATAAAAGAGTTTTTATGTATTTACATTCTTGTTTTCTTGGATATTCTCTTATTATTTTCTTCACTAATGTCAGTCCCAATTCACATTGAACCTTGTAACTCTTGGTTGTGATGCAAGGATGTTTCTCTGCAGCTGAAATGAAATGAAATTTCTTTTTCAATACTCCTCTAATACTTTAATACTCCTTGGAGGATAAACACCAGAAACAGACCAAACAATCAACTAATAAGGTAGAATTCACACCTAGATGTGGATTGAAATGCATGAATCAGAAAAGTAGAGATGAATTGGCATTGTGTTTAGGACACAAAGAATACATTTTGAAGACTCTAAAAGTACATCTTCTCATTTCCATGCTACAACAGCTTTTTACAAAACTTCTGCTCTCCAGAGATTTCTTAAATAGGGAGGTGGGCATTAAAATGGGGGGTCAATGAGTCAGGCATTAAACAAGAGGGTGTTGATATCTAGATGTCTCACAAGTGGAAGGAAATTAGAGAAAACTTGGGCAGACATGATTTCATTAACTTCCATGCATAGGTTTCTAGTCAACTTGCCCCACTAACAACTTGCCCCATTGCCAACTTGCCCCACTTCTAGGACAACTTGCCCCACTTTCAAAGTCAACTTGCCCCACCTTCAAAGTCAACTCGCCCCACAAACCCCCTTTTATCATGCTGATAGATTCACTCAATTTTGTTGTTTTCTATTATTTATTTAATGGTGGGGCAAGTTGACTTGACAGATGGGGTGAGTACGAACACGTGAGGCGACATGACTTGAAAGAGGTCCGACTTGACCATGTTAAGGCAGTGTGTTCTGCCATTCCTACTACAAGTGAGGAACTTAATATAAAGCATTCTAAGCATCACATAACGTTTAGTAAAGCAATCATTACCTGTTCATATATAGGCGTTGCTGGTGGATTTTCTTTTAATTCAGGATCAACATATTCATTGCTAACAAAATATCCAATTCTAACAAACTGCTCATGCTTATAAGAACAAGTCAGTAGAATGACTGTTACACCTACGGCATCTTGTGGAGGTATTTTCTTCTCATCTGGACATTGTGCCTGCAAAAACATACACAAGGTAAAATAAAGATGCCCTTTTGTAGTCTATTACAAGCCTAGGGCTACTTGATGGACTTTAAACTTTACTTTTGCTTTGGATTTATTTATCATATAGCATGATGAAGCCACATATGGTTCACGTAACTTGGATAAAGTACCATTTCAAAACCTGGGTAGAGGGCAGTTTTTGTAATTTTGCTCATGAAATCTGGAGAACTCTTCGTTTAACAATGCAACTTCAGGCCTCGCCTTTTAAGGCGGGCGATCGCCCGTGCCCGCCTCGTCACTCCCCTCGAATGCTCGAGGCGAGCTGTCATCGCTCCCCTCGATATCAAATAACGGAAAAATCCGCCCACCTTCGCTTTTCTTTCTTAATTACCAGACAGACAGGAAATCTCCGGCATTAATCTTTAAATGGACTAATCTCCTTATCACCTTTGACTTTTCCTGTTTTAAGTTCTGTTGACGACTTTTTGATGACCATAAGGGTCACAGTTGAAGACTGGATGTACTTTTATCGTCATAAAGATTCTTTTATTTCTTTTTTGTTTCGAATTTTAAAATTGCTTTCAATTAATTTAAATAGGTATTTTTCTCCTTAAAAACTTTGTTTTCTTCCGTTTTGTACCATATTATACCCTTTAACAGTCACTTAAGGAAGATAAAAAACCGCCCGCCTGAATTTTTTGAGGGGAGCGATTACCGCCCACCTACTAAAATCTTCCTGGCGAGGCCTGCAACTTTTTGCATGCCTTGGAAGATGTGGGCATGTGCAGAGGCATTTGCATGTGGTTGCATGCTGCTAGGGACATTTTACCCCAATTCTCATAAATACCACGTTCCAAAAGCATCTATCTTTGACAAGAAACTCTTGGTGGTATGGAATCAAAGTGAAAAGAAACTCAAAGGGCACAAGAGCACTTATTGGCTACTCTGAGGGGCACTTAGCCATGGAACATTTTCCTGAGACCAAAAATTTGCTCCCACATTCACCCCACTATTTGAGGTTGGCACTGCCCCTGGATCAGACTGCAGAGTATGGCACTTGCACACCCAAGATTAGCAATAGAACAATACGATAGAGCAATCGAAAGTGGTTCTTGCACACTCAAAGATCTCGTTGAAAACTGCCTTGGTTGGAAAACATGCTCACACTGGCAACTAAGCTTGCACCTCTCCTATTGTTTGATCTATTGTTATGTTAATTAATCTATTGTTTTCTTAATCTGCTTGCAACTATATGTAGGCCAAAACGTGCATGTTTTAAGTCTGGAAAACTGCCATACTCTGCAAACTGGCCCCAGGATCATTTAGAAAACAATAGCCCATTGTCTACAACAATAGCTAGAAAGATTCATTTTTTCTTTGACATGAAGTCAGTCTTTGTTGACCCATTCTCCCCAGGCTGGAATCTTTACCCACCGTGCAAGGGGGCTATTGTTTTCAAAACAATAGGGACAATTGTTTTCTATTGTTCTAGCTAAACAAAAAACGTTTCCAAACAGGCATTCTCCACCATCACCCTGGCTGAACAATTGAACTAGAACCAGACTTTACCTGGAACACAAACATGTGTTTTCCTTCTGGAACAGGGCCAACATAAACAGTATCAAGCTCTTGATCATGGTCTTCACTCTCTGCTGAGCCAACGTAAGTGAGTTTCCATTCCAGATCTAAAAGAAAAATTCAAAAATTATTACTCTTCACATTTCTGAATGGGCTAAAGCAAAGTGAGGAAGGCCGACAACAGCTAGGGATATAAACCCGATCGGGAGGAAAGTAGCTCGATCGGGATGAAAGAAGCCCGATCGGGATGAAAACAGAAAAATTCTTCTGCAAATTTTCCTCCCGATCGGGATGAAAATGCCAGGAATGTCTATTTACGTATTCCGGGGGATATTTTAGATGCCATTTTCGAAATCTACGCCCCAGAAAACCCTGTTATGTGTAAAAAAATTTTGGGGTTCCCCGTGTGGATTTTCCAGAAATTGCGACTTTGTTAAAATGACGTCATTTCCATTGTTCTACAGGCAGTTTATTGGAAATTTTGCGCGAAATTGCGTGGAGCACGAAAAAATGATGATAATTTTCACAAAAAATAGTTAATTTAGAAAGAAAGTTCCAAAACATTAGGCCAGGTCAACGGAAAACACGCAAGAAGGGTGCAGAACAATGGAAATGACGTCATTTTTAACAAAGTCGCAATTTCTGGAAAATCCACACGGGGAACCCCAAAATTTTTTTACACATAACAGGGTTTTCTGGGGCGTAGATTTCGAAAATGGCATCTAAAATATCCCCCGGAATACGTAAATAGACATTCCTGGCATTTTCATCCCGATCGGGAGGAAAATTTGCAGAAGAATTTTTCTGTTTTCATCCCGATCGGGCTTCTTTCATCCCGATCGAGCTACTTTCCTCCCGATCGGGTTTATATCCCTAGCTGGACAAAAGGGCCAAAAAGGGTGAGATTTTAAAAAAAATTACTCTATTCGTACCTTCAGGCAGATCTTCGAGGCACTCAAACGTTATTTGAAATTGAAATGGGTTGAAAAATCTCGCTGGATTATCGAGAACGGTGACATTCGTAATTCTGACTTTCGCCATTTGGATGAACTGAAACTACCGCCAAAAATGGACTTTTGGGACACAGGTTCTTTTAGGCCTTGATCGCTTTGCCTTGCCCAGGTCTTCTTCCGAGTTTATAACTTTTCTCCAGGCGTTTTTGAGAAATCGGTTGACCAAATAATATCACGACCCAAACTTGTTGCTCAAGTTCACCTGAAAAACTCAAATTAGAGTGAAATTTCAAGTTAGAAAGCGAGTGATTCGCGTCACGGTGGAAAATTCCGTTTTTGTGAGAAAGGAAAATGGCGCCAAAGTGAAATCATAGGTACTCCATACAGGAAGTCACGAATTAGAAATGGTGACAATATGGAGTGATGACGTCATGAAGGGTTTAAGGGTTCAAACAGGACCTCGTCCACAGCCCCATGAAAAAAACTTCTTTCTGGCTGGCGCACGAAAACCGTCATCTTAGCAACGCACAACGAAAATGCTTTGGTTTGCCCTCCTACATATACACCGACAATAAGTAGAAACTAGTTCTACTGTACACTTTTTTTTAAATAAGCAACCTGACTTTTGTCCAACCCTGAAAGTTGCTTAGAATCTCAGACATTTTAGCCCTCAAAATTCCAGCCTGGGCTGAAAACTCTAATATAATCAGCCCCTAAGGAAACTGAAAAATTGCGAAAACCTGAAACAAGATTTATATTTCTATATTTCTCTATCAATATTATTAATATTTCTCAACACGATCGCATTAAAATGCATATGTATTCAATTCTGCTTTAAAAACAGATTATTTTTCGTCGACTTTTGCAAGGTTTTCTCAAACATAAATCTCGAAAGTTTTTGCACAAGATTTGTGGAAAGATTTAAAAGCCAAGAAATACCAAAAACTGTAACACTGATAAAGATTACTTAAGTCTCGTGCTTAAAATAAAGCGTCCATTATTTTAACTTTTCTAACGGTCGCAGCTGCCTGGAACAAAGTCGGCACGGCGCGGATTTTTTTTACCGCGAGGTATAAATTTTCCGCTCAGTTTACCTCTAGAGCGCGCAGATTGTTATGCAACATCATCAACCCCCCTATGGTTATCAGTGAAGGAGACTTCCAACAAGCTGTTGGTCTTATACAAGGTTAACATTGCATTGCAAAACATAATCGTCATACTCAAGCAATTCATGTACTGTATTTGCATTGTAGGTTGTCCTACAGTAAACACCTACTTACAAGAAAGTCAAGTGAAGTAGAATCGCTACATACACAAGCCTGTGTTATGCCATGGTCCTGAGAACTGATATATCGATATATCGCTAATGACAGTCTTTTGCAAGGCTTGAGCTGTGACTGGTGTAGTCAGTCAGTCTACAATTAAGGAAACTTTAGCAACTTTTATTCCCCAAACCGAATTTCGCTGCATATATGTGGAGGAACCGTACAGCGTTTCTTTGAATATGCGACCATTTTCGAATAAGCGCCACCAATGGCTAAGAACTGGGTTGATCCATGACTGCCTGCTATCAATCAATGTTGGGTAGTTGTTTCAAGAAAAAGCACAGAACCTGAAATTAATTTTGAGCAAATGGATAAGAAACAGCTAAGCGTAAACTAAAAACATAAATGGATCGAGAGAATTAAGTTTTACGGGGATAAATGTCTAGGGAATGAAGATTTCTGTGTAACTAGTATAGCTAACTGATTATAACCTATCCAATGAATCAATGTACGAAAAAGTGTTATATTTTTCACTAAGCATTCAGTGTCAGAATTTCACTGATTTGCGCAAAAAGTAGCACTATCAAATCAAGGATGTAACAGATTTTGCCCACCCTAAAATCGGCAGTGCACTTTGAACAAAAGAACTTTTCCTGCCCGAAGGTCCGGACAAGTAGCGGGAATTCACTCTACATAGTATACCATACCTAGTATACCATCCAATGAGCTATGAGCTAGTATCACTGATACTTGACAGGTGCCTCTTTTTGATTCTGAGGTTCACACTAGTTTGCAGGTGGTGTTTTATAACTAACATTCAGCATGTTATCTTTAGCAGGTTTTGGTAATTACGGCCTTAAAATGAGAAGAATCCGAAAATTCACCGATATGATTTGTTTTGAGCAGTATGTTTTCAAGTAAATTGACGCTGATGACCCGCAGTTGTTAGAAGCAGTAATCTACAGATTTAACGACATGGAACTAGTTTTTTACATTGTAGAAGCGCAGCTTTTAGGTTGTTATTTTAGTTGCAGACGTGAGCAGAGAACGCTTGCTACAACGTTAACGACACATCTTGAATGTAGATGATCATCAAAAGCTTTCTTCAGCAGCTGCTTGACTTCAAAGAAGACCACTACTAAACCGAAGGCTATCATCCTATGAAATCGAAAGCCTACATAAAGATCAACCATACATAAAGATCGAACTAACAACCAAAAAATCGACAGGACATTTTGAAAGATTAGATTCAGGCAGATTATCAAAAACAATATTATCACAGAACTCGATGCAACCGTACGCGACTCTAGAGTTATGGAATCTATCAAAGTTATCAGCGAGCCAAAGGAAGAGATATCGAACTCAGTTCCCCGCCATTTAAATCGAGATGCAAGTATCCTGACTATAGGCCAGAAAAATAAGAAGATAAAGATTAACGTTGGAGGGGAAGTTCATGAATCATTCGCTAGTACGTTACAAAACATCCCCGATTCACCACTGGCTTGGATTTTGGATGAAAATTACAGAAAAGCACTTGACTACGAGACTGAGAATGGCGAGTTGTTTTTCGACAGACATCCGGGGATTTTCGCACAAATATTTGATTATTTCCAAACGGGAAAGCTGCATTCCCCGCGTAATGTCTGCGGGCCTATGTTTCAAGAAGAGCTGCGTTTCTGGGGGATTGAGGAGCAGCAAATGGAGTGCTGTTGTTGGCATGACTACACACGTCATCGCGTGACGCAAGAGAATCTAAAGATTTTTGAGCCAGAGAGAGGAGATTGCAAATCTGCGGAAATCCTTGATGTCGAGCGAGGCCAGTCGCAGAACTCGGATGAATTTCAAAGGTTTTCAAAATGGCGGTTAACTAAATCAAGAATGTGGCTGGTGCTTGATCAGCCTTCATCATCAACTGCCTCAAAGGTCAGCACTTGTAATAAATACTCCCCTCTTTAGCCCTCCCTCTAGCTACAGAGCAGTGTAAAACAAGCAGCAGCAGCAGCAGCAGCAGCAGCAGCAGCAGCAGCAGCAGCAGCAGCAGCAGCAGCAGCAGCAGCAGCAGCAGTAGTAGTAGCAGTAGTAGTAGTAGTAGTAGTAGTAGTAGTAGTAGTAGTAGTAGTAGTAGTAGTAGTAGTAGTAGTAGTAGTAGTAGTAGTAGTAGTAGTAGTAGTAGTAGTAGTAGTAGTAGTAGTAGTAGTAGTAGTAGTAGTAGTAGTAGTAGTAGTAGTAGTAGTAGTAGTAGTAGTAGTAGTAGTAGTAGTAGTAGTAGTAGTAGTAGTAGTAGTAGTAGTAGTAGTAGTAGTAGTAGTAGTAGTAGTAGTAGTATTAGTAGTAGTAGTAGTAGTAGTAGTAGTAGTAGTAGTAGTAGTAGTAGTAGCAGTAGTAGTAGCAGTAGTAGTAGTAGTAGTAGTAGTAGTAGTAGTAGTAGTAGTAGTAGTAGAAGTGGTAGTAGTAGTAGTTTTAGATCTCCGTAAAACGCCTCACGTCTCTGCAAATCGGGAAAATTTCTTCCATATAACAAGCCCACATGGTCGTGGGGACACATGATAACAAAAACTAAGAAACACCAGTGACCAACAAATGGAACTGGGCTCAAGAAACCTCCTTGCGCACGCAAAATTAGGCGTACAATACAGAAAAACAACGTGAAAGTTGAATGAGAAAGCTACAAAAATAACATAATCTTATAACTCAAATAGTAACAAACTTACAATTTTTTTGCAGTTGTATGCTTGGATATCCCTTGCTTTCATTGTCTTATCGATCGTCTCATTCACTGTTTTCACGATGGATAACGTCCCAAAGTACAATGCAACAGGAACAGCAACATCAAATGGGCCTAACAACATAACATCAAGCAATATGACAAATCATAGTGAGTAGAAATAGGAACCTGAAAACGTTGTTGACTTACCTATCTATTCTGAATTCTTCTTTTTTCGAAATTTGCCACCTTTGCTGTTTTCTTTGCTTGTTTGGCGGTGTTTGACATGACATGACGTCGAGACGGCATCTAACCGAATTTTGACAAATTGTGCTGCCTTTGGTTAAAGTTACAAATGTTGCCTATTTGCATGACGTTGCGTTGACTAACTTTCTGAGCCTTGGTGTTTAACTGTTTTGGCATTTCTTGGCTTTTAAATCTTTCCGCAAATCTTGTGCAAAGCTTTTGAGATTTATGTTTGAGAAAAGATGGTGTTATCCTTATTTGCGAAACTTTCTGAAATGCTTTTTCTTCTTTATGTTTTTTGTCAACCGCTTCTTTCTTTGCTGTGCTTCCTCTCGAGAAACGCTCTTAGTCACGTTCTCAAATTTAAGCTTCTTTAAGTTCCTTATGCTTGCTTAAGAACCTAGACTGATTACATTCCTCCCACTCTTTCGGAAACAGCTCATAACAACTACAACAACATAATCGCTGGTTCCTCAGAGTAGTTGGAGCGGGGTGGTGGGGTGTGGAGGAGCGTAGACTACGACGAATGTAATAAGTCTATTAAGAACCTAGCAAGAGCTTAAGAAGAACCAAGCGAAGGAATGAAGTCGGAAAGCAAAGTTAAGGCATTTTATTTGGGATAATCTGATGTGAACAAGTAGTTGATAGCTGTTTTAGCTAAGCATCAAGCATCAAGCATCTATGAAAGGGCCCCACGTTAGACTGCTTCAGATCGAGCGAGTATTATAAAGAAAGGGTCCCTTAGAACTAGAAGTCTGAATACGATAACGAATTCAATGGGAAGAAAAATGTGAAACTTTGGAAAGAGAAACTTGCTGCAAAAAAGCATTATGTTTCAATAACTGCAAGCAGAGCAAAATAGATTAAGGATTAGTATACAGTAAAACTCTCATCACAGAATATTTTTTCTCATTTCAGACACTACGAAGAATCTAAGCTGTACACAATCAAGGGAATCAAAGTTGTGGTTCGTTGTTCTGCCTATTGAAAGCATATGTGTGGCGTGGTTCACTTTGGAATTCATCCTAAGGACAATATGCTCGCCAAACAAATTTGAATTTCTCAAGAACCCATTCACGATTCTCGATGTCCTTGCTATAGCTATGTCATACGTATTTCTGCTCATAGCAAACAAAGACTCTGACGTCATCGGGATACTCAACATGGCGCGTTTTTTCCGCTTGTCACGTTTCTTCAAAATCATTTACTCGCTCCAAGTCTTGGGCAGAAGTTTAAAGGCCAGCGCGTATCATTTTCTCATACTGCTAGTACTGTTAATCATTCCCGTCATCTTATTCTCAAGTATAATCTACTACACGGAGCAAAGCTGGGGAACAGTGGAATCCAAAACACAAATGGCAAGTATCCCAAGAGCCTTTTGGTGGGCCGTTGTTACCATGACGACAGTTGGTTACGGAGATGCAGTCCCTAACTCGATTCCAGGCTTCTTTGTCGGAGGTGTAGCCGCGGTATTTGGTGTCATCATTCTATCATTGACAAGCTCGATTCTCGGCAGTACGTTTCAACAATATTATAACTTGGCGCAGACGCAAAGGAAGATCCCGAAAAACCGCCAAAACCAAGTACACGTGCCGCTTGAAAGTTTGCACGAAATGGCTGGACTACCAGCTCAAGATCTCTCAAAATCCAGTATCAACTCCGGCAACTCAAAGTCAAGTGGAAGAGACAGTGGTTATGGAAAATCTCCTGTTACCAAAAAAAAATTCCTAAGATCTGTTAGCCACCCATCGGAGTGTCCCAAACATCAGCATAAATCTCCAAAACGACGAAGTCTGAAGCTGAACAAAATTAACATGAACGCAAACCCGTGAATGTTCATCGATTATCAAGAAACATAGTAGACAGTATAGCGTTATGATTACAGCACAATATCAACTCAGTCATGCTTTTCTAAGCTACTTCATTTTGCTTTTGTTCATGATTATTGTCAATATGTCAATCATAAAGTGTGGCATATTCGATTTAGATTAGTTTCTTTAGAAGCTAGATTGTAATATAATATAAAAGAAGATGACAAACAAGTAGCAATCAGAAGGCCCGTAGTTTAAGTTCTAGATTAGTTACTCTGATTTTCACTACTTCAGGTTTAACCTATTACGCTTGCTCTGGTCTGCTACATTCTTCTCGTATGCCTTTCCAATGTTAAACACAATACAAATTTAGATAATTGCAATCGCTTAAAAGCGCCTAAGCGACAACGGTACCTCTTCCAAGCGAGTAGAAGACATGCACCTTCTTCTGGCGGTAAAACGCGATGCCATTTTTGCTATTTCGAACACACTTTGAAGCAGATACTCTACGCCACACCACCTCGCTTCCTTAGCCGAGTTTCAAAGAAGAAAAAACACTGAAGCCGAGTTTTCTCAAAAAAGTGTGCATATTGATATGCAGTACTCGAATACATCGCATATCTTAGGCCAATCATGCGCACATAGTAGACTTCTTACACGAGTCGCAGACTCATTACATAAATCCCACTCTTCGTAAACAGCAACGGCAGTCATTAGCAGCAGCACCAACTATTTACTTTAAAAATTGAATTGGATGGCCTAATGCTCAGAGTGGTTTTGTGCCTACCTATCGAAATAAAATTGGCCTAAAAACGAAAACTACAACTCATGAAATAAGTCTACATGAGCCTAATTTTCGCTCCTTAGGCCATCTGATTGATAGGTCCCTCAATAACACTGAGCATTAGTTTAAGCACCAATTTAATTGTGTGTAAACAGTTGTTGTTGTTGCTCAAGGTTGCTAATTCTATGAGTGATACTTAAGTCTATGCACACACTCTTTTTATAAAGAACTGGTTTTTGCACTTCGCCCCAAAACATTGTTTAGCTACTTATTGATAAACGCCCCAAAAAATTGTTTATTCATGGTTTACCTTGGTAAGCTTACATTGGGGGAACTGTTCATTTTCAAAGCATTTTGATGTACTGTTTCTATTAGTGAAGTATTCTGAAGGTGCGATTATCGCGATCTATATGCATTTAAAGACGGTGACTCGCTAGCTGTGCTTCAGCACTCGCCCCAGGCAAATTGTTTAGTTATTGTTTAGAACCCTTTTTCGCGGTATTATGCTTCTGCTAAGCTTGCGTATTTATCATTGCAAGCAAAATGTACTCTTCAATAAATTACGCTGCTTTAGCTACAGAGCTTTAAACCAAAAGAATGATATTCAACATTCGCAGATTTTTGCTTTTCTTCTTGAAGTTAACTAGCAACCGGGACAAAAGTGAATACATTGGAAACACGTTGTGCAAGCAATTGTGCTTTGGATAGTACGGCAGACTCTTTACATTTTAGTTTATCAATTTACAAAGTGACATGTGTTTGTTTGTATGACAGGTTGTTTACTTTCCCTATCAGCTTAATACTGAGTTGTTTTTCTGTAATAGAACAGAAGAAAACATTTTCATGAAATACATCGTTGTTGCATAACAAATTCGTGGCGAATAACGATGAAGAAGGTGAAGGTGAAATGGTGAGCGCCAGTCGCTAGGATCTCAGTTATAAATTAATTTACCAAGACTTCAACCCTTGCTGTGACGCTATAGGGCTCGAACCCCCGCCTTGCTGGTATACACACAGATTTTGAAAACTTATCTTTGTTGAGCAGTAGTTTTTCATAAAAGAAGGATTGAGGCTATCCAGTCTCTTAAAAACTTAAAATGATACATGACTAACCGATTGAAGTTGAACGCTTGTTTCTTCGTTTTTTGCAAGCAATGCATTTTAAGAATATATATATAGTCTGAGTATGTCTGAGTACACATAGTCTGAGGGGCTGAGAACGGGTAGGCATGAAAACAAGACGTGAATTCTGAGAGAAGTTGGTCTATGCAATGAAATGCAAGAATTTCATTGGCTGAGACCGATTCGGTATTGTTTCAACTCGTTTGAGCGTTGCACTTCAAACTTTCTCTGTTCTAGAAACACAAAAGACGGAACGATGGAACGGAACGATGATTGCGTGTCTTTATCCAAAATCTAATCGAATCTACAGAACTATTGACCTTGATAATTTTGCCCTCTCAACAAACAAATTTGCTCAATTCAATTCAACGATTCAACAGAGAGTTAGATTACGCTAAGGTCAAGGAGTTTGATTACCCTTACAATGCATAAACTATTAGTTGGGTTTCTTCTATAGGCAATAGGTCAAAGGCGCTGGAACTTCTTATGAAATAAAGACTAGAAGGGGGGCTATTAGGTAGAGAACCATTCAGCAGTAGCCATTATTCAGCAACGTTGAGGCCTTACTGAATACGGTATGAACTAAAGACTTTGCTAACAGTATAAACATTATTATAAGCACAGTGAACATTTGACTAATGTAGCATGAAAGAAACATGCTGACGAATGCAGCATGAAATGAACATGGTGTCAAACGCAGTACGAAGTAAGAATCTGACGAATACAGTACTACGAAATAGAAACGCTGATGAATGCAGTATGAAATGAACATGCTGACGAATACAACACGAAAGAAGAACGCTGACGAATGCAGAATGAAGTGAGCATGCTGAGGAATACAGAATGAAATGAACATGGTGTCAAATGCAGTACGAAAAAAGAATCTGACCAATACAGTACTACGAAATAGGAACGCTGACGAGTGCAGTATGAAGTGAGCATGCTGACGAATACAGTACGAAATAGGAACGCGGAGGAATCAAGGTCAGAATAGCAAAGCTAATGAGTGCAAGATGAAATGAAAATGCTGAACAATAAAGCAAAAAAAATGTATATGCTGACAAAGACAAAGCTGACGAATGTGGTTTTAAATTGAACATACTGAAGAATAAAGAAAATGAAGGATGCAAAAAATTATTTAAAAGAAGCTTTATTATTGAATTGGACATTGCGACTGCACGCATTATTTATTGCATAATTTATAGGGTTTAGGATAGCTTTCGTTATTGTCATTGCTTTTCAAGAGTAATAGCGCATTCAGCCTTATTTATGTACTGCATTAAGCAGAAGTGAAATGAAAAAGTGTGCTAATTTGTGGTAATACATTAGTCATTTACAAAGAGATATGGTATTTTCAAGCAGCTTGTACTAGTATTGTCTTGACAGCAATGCAATATTGAAGCCCAGGCGCCCACTAAAAACCACATATCTTCTGCAAGCATAAATATAGGTCATATAGAACAAGTAATATATCTAACTCTACAATAAGAGGCAGAGCTGTGGTATACCGTTAACCAGGACAAAACAGGCCAAACAAAAACGTAAAGAAAATTTAAAACATTCATCTTAAACAAACGCATTCAAGGAGTGCAAGAAAACCTTCAATGTACGATGTTCTTCAAAGTGAAAATGCTAACTTTTCAAAGAATGGTGAACACAAATTCGGCAATAAATGCGTCCATATATGGTGCAGAACGTCAGCTACGAAATGTTCTTTCAGTTTTTTAGGGCTGTATGATACGACCCAAAAAACCTTCCCTTGTTACACCTCTGAATCTATATAGTTATTGTTGTCGAGACAAGGACAGGACAATTTAGAAATAGAAGCTCGTATGCAAAATATCTATAAAAAAATCATAACAACACAAGAAGATTACTGTTTTTACATTTTATCAACCATTTCTTCGATACTTCGAGTTCGACTAAAGCAGAACTCACTAAAAAGCACATGCTATACTAGAAGTCTAGGTTTAGAGGAAGGGTGTGTCATAAAATGATCAGTGGTCCAAGCGAACAGGACCCTGGAACAAAACGCGGAATGGGAACTTTACAACAGTTATTTTCTTTAAAAGAATTAGTAAGACATAATTAGCTTTCTCCAAATACGCGCTGCTGATATTAGTAAGCTTCGTCATAGTACTGTGTATGTAAGAATAGGCAAGCGGGTTTGTGATGTGGGTTATAGAACGAATGACCGCATAGTTCTACCCAGATGTCTCTAGATCACATATCTTAGAGGCAGATATCAAGCGATAATACCACTTATCAAATAAATATAGCAGTTAGACAGATAATATATGGGTTTTATGGTTTATTATGGAATCTTACTGTCATTTTGTGTACTTTTTTAAACAGTATCCTCTCATCATGTTTACATGTGGAACTACGTTTGCCTATAAGTAAAAAGGGTTTGCCAGACGATTTTTTTCCTATATACAGCTCTGTATAAGACTCACGATGAAGTGAACTGACCTGAAAAGGCCAAGCCACCAGCCAAATGAGAAGCTGCGCTCCAATCGACAGATCAAACGATGGCAAATAAACTGCAGAAACAAACGCAAAGAGTAAGCCAGTGAACGATCTGAATAGGGAGGCAGAAAACAGGTCTGAATAGGGAGGGGAATACTGCAATGAGTACAGTCTAAATTAAGTTTGGATGGAAGTGCCACCAAACACTATCAGCGCGAGACGTCTACCATGGTTGGAAAGGGTCTGTGGAATGGATAAAAATATGATTACAAGTCAACTGAGGAGTTGTGGAAGGGAATATGAAGAGAGGAAGACTAAAAAAGACGTGGAAAAAGAAAAGGTGCCTGATGAAGGATCTCAAAGAGATGGGTGAGACATGGGAGCAAGTCGGAGTCGAGAAAAGACATTCTGCAAGACTGAGATGATTGGAGAAAGAGGATTGCTCGATGTGCCAGCGGGCATGGCAGGAGCTAAGGGCTGAGTGCTGAGGGCTTGGCTGAGTGAAAAGATATAGGTACAGTCTTCTGAGGGGTTGTATAGCTGCACTTTAAACCTACAAGACGTAACGTAGCGAACCGTAATAAATACCACATAAAGCATCTTACATTGACTTACATGGTGTGTCCGCAAAGATGAGCGGACAGGTTCATTATAACTGTGGTCCGTATCGAGTTAAACTTGCTTTGCTGAAAATCGTATTAACTTACAGAATGAGAATTTTACACCTGTATGTAGATATATCTCCGCTGTACTTAATGATACAATACTGCGTCTCGTTTACTTAAGGTGAGCCTGTTAAATCTGATAACATAAACAGCGCAGCAGCCGACAGCAAAGTAATGATCATCAGAGAAAAGATAAAGTTGATAAATCACGAGGTGTAATCTATAATTCTCTGATTTGATCAACGAAATACCGAGAATGCACTGTTTAATTTGTTTAAAACCCTTGTGAGGAAGGGCAAGGCCAAACCGTGAGGTAGAAAAAAATAATGATGAGGATGGGGTCATGGGGATGATGTTTAACATGTTTGTAAAGACATATACATATTTAGATGATTTATCAGCTTGAGAATAAAGCAAATACAAACCCATTTTTAAATCATTGAGCGAAACAATGATTTTCTAAGAGAAATATTGCATGATAGTAAAGCGATGTGCAGCTGAGCACACAAAATCTAGAAATATCATTCAAGAACATAACCAAACATAGGCGTAGGAGGCAGTGGGCTTGGAGGAGAGGGCTGCAGCCTCCCAATCTGGCCCTATTGAAGCCAGGCTTAACCCAGCTGACATGATATAGGTGTAACTCCGTTTTTCATTATGCTCTGCGCGTTCGTCAAAATCGGCCCGAATTACGTCAAAAGTTTTAATTGTGCGATATCAATCAGAACAGCGCATTTGCTACAACGTCGTAACATAAATCTTGAAAAAATAAATAGTCGAAACGTTGTTTAACAATAGACTTTGCATATGTAATGATTTATCGACGCATTAATACATATGATTGTGCAATAAATGAATAGATGTCGCCAGATTTGTGTTATTCAGAATCTTTGAAGGACTTAGATTTACCACACCTTGATGTTAACAGATTGTGCTTTAGGCCTAATAGTATGTAAGCGGAAAAATCAACTGACTATACATTTACGAAGATAATAAGGCTTTTAGGCACACTAGTTTATAAGCGGATATATGTTATAACTAACAAATTAACTAACTAACTAACTAACTAACTAACTAACTCACTGACTAACCAACTAAATAACCAACAATCAAATAACTAACTAACTAACTAACTAACTAACTAACTAACTAACTAACTAACTAACTAACTAACTAACTAACTAACTAACTAACTAACTAACTAACTAACTAACTAACTAACTAACTAACTAACTAACTAACTAACTATGTAACTTACTAAATAACTAACTAACTAACTAACTAACTATGTAATTATCTTTCCAACTAACTACCTAATTAACCAACTAATTAACTACCTACCTAACTAGCTATCTAAATAACTAACTAACTATCGAACTAACTTATAAACTAACTAACTAGATAACTAACTTGCTAATTAACTAACTAACAAACTAACTAACTAACTAACTAACTAAATAGCTAACTAACTAACTTACTAACTATCTAACTTATCGAACTAACTAACTTACTAACTAACTACGTCATTACCTTACTTACTGCCTAATTAACTTAACTAACTCACTATAACTAACTAGCAACCTATCTAACAATGACAACAGTTTCTTAACTTTGTGTAGTTTTTAGAAATGTAGAATTAGTATAGCTTTTCTGTATAGTTAAACAAGTCAATTATAATTTGTCATAATAAGATTTCAGGAAGGGTGGAGACAGACCTCGGTATCCCCTTTTGAGACATTTGTAACCAGTTTATACTTATACTGTTAGTGTATCTATAATTTCCCTTTCGGACAGGTTTTTTAATATAATTGGATACGAAGAAATTTACAATATGTTTGCTTATTAAGGAAGGAAATAATTCAGTGCGTTAACAAAGGAAAATGAGACTCAGAATTTAGTTGTAAAGATGGCAAGATCAATAAGAAGTAGTATCAGTTATTTGCTGAGTTGGTTGTTCAGGGTCGAAGTTGAAATCTTCTGAGCATCGAGAACAACTTCGTATGGTAATGAATTCAAATTCATTCATTTTTACAAGATTATTTTTGGCCAAGAGATGCACAGCTTGTGTGATGCCATGATATTTCAAAAAACATCGACTGAGGCAAGGCAGGTATTTGAAAGGCAGGATTAGTAATGCTTTGTTAAACATACGTGGCCTAGATAGGCATTAGTAATTTCCAATCGCAAGTAATATTATCCAAGCCTGTTTTAGTCTTTTCGGTGATTAGCTATCTCACTACTTAAAAGAGCACAAATAAATGCGATATATAAGATCAGTGAGGACAGGTGCCTTTGAAAAAGGTACTCTATTAATTATTTATACGCGATCGTCAAGTTCATACCGTGTGCAGGTCTCTATAGAATCTGGTTTAACGTAAAGCAGTTTGCATCTTGTACGCAGATATTGTCTCCCGAAAACAAGATAATTTTCATCGACATTTTGCGAAGAGAGTTATTCAGAAGGAGATTGTGTAATTCGGTTGGAGATCGATAAGCAGAATCAGTGCTCATTTGTAAGGGAATTTTATGTTGGTTTTCGACGTAATTGGATGTTATATTCATAATTTGTTTTTGGTGATGTGTATCTTCGTGTTTTCAAATGACATCTTTTTCAAGGATTGAATCACGTTGATTTGGCGCGACGAAAACGCAATGTACGTGATGCTTTGATCAACGATAAACGCCTTACAATGGTACTGGATCATCCGTCCTTCAATGCTGCTTTGACACAAGCTACCAGCTCATTTCAAGACAGTCAAGGGAAAACCAAAGACCGCGTTGTAATCAACGTCGGCGGAAAGCGGCATGAGACTTATATAAGCACAATCAGAAACTTCCCTGACACGCGACTGTATTGGATCGCTGAAACGGCAGCGAAAATGGTCGATTTTGATCCGGAGAAAAATGAATTCTTCTTCGATCGACATCCAGGTTGTTTTGAGAATATCCTCAATTATTGCCGTACGGGTAAACTCCACTGCCCCAATGACGTTTGTGGCCCCCTTTTCGAAGAAGAACTGGCATTTTGGGGGATAGATGAGCTTCAAATGGAGCCTTGTTGTTGGGGTAATTATACCCAACATCGAAATGCCCATAAACATTTGAGAATGTTTGATAAAATCAGAACAGAAGGAGCTGAAGGTGATGACGATGAAACTGAACAGGACAACAAAGTAGGATTCCAAGAAAAAAGCCGCATTAGGGAATTTTTAGCGCGATGGAGACCGGTTGTTTGGTCGACGCTAGAGCGGCCGTATTCTTCAAAATACGCTCAGGTAGGTGATATAATATCTCTATATATATTCCATACATTCTCCATAGCACGTAAAACTTTTATACTATGAGTTGACGAGCAGATATCATAGCGTGGACCGTTGAATTAACGATTCATGGTGTTTCAATTAAGCAATTTTCAGCAGAATCGCGATTTCATACTGCGGTTTTAGTCTGCAGTATAACAATGCGCGCGTCTTATATATTACATCTTCAATTTGTTATGAAGCATATGCGAAATGTAATTCAGGGTCGAGCCGACTTTAATTAAGGACATTCTCGCATTTCGAAACCTAGGCATGCAACTGACGTTCGCCAAAGGATGCGGATACTTTTTTAGACATTCAAGGCACAGTCACTCGACATATTTAGCATCGTAACTGCATATAACCAACATCAAGCTCCCGTTTAAACAATCCAAAATTTTAGCTTCCTCACTCAGCTTGGCAAACATGCTGGGTCACCCACCTTTGATGTTTCTGATGTTTGCAAAAATTCCCTCGACCGATATTAACAATTTCAGGCGAGAACGCCCAATAATTCCTTTTCTCAAGGTGTCAGACGAAATTTTTGACGAAATTGTTTGATATGATGACCAAGGAAACTCAGCATTAGAAGTCGGGGGGGGGGGGGGGTTCAGGAGTAGGAATATCTATCGAGGTTTTGAGTCATTGGGGACTTGAGAAATTGATAAATTTCGACTCCCCTGTCTATTATACACATACGTAATCAGGAAAATGGGCAAGAGAAATGAAAGAGTCGAATGTCCGAAAATATGTTGGAAATGAGTTGTTTCATCGTTATACTCCGGTTAAAAAAAAAGAGTTTTAATATCAAAGGTTTCTTAAATATTTTGATGTAGGGTTGCATCAGTTTTATGACTGTCTAGATCTGTTACAAACCAACTTCGTACAAGAAAAGTGTGGCAGCTCTTATCGAGGGGCAATTCACTTCTTGGAAGTATCCTATACCTTTGCTTGAAGTCCTATTGTTCTTAAGGAAATCCCTTCAAAATCCCGCTGCTTTAGTAGAAATCTCGTACGCCTTTTTGAAGAGGGAAATGCCCCTCAGCTCTTACTTTGACGAATCTGTGCGCCAAAGTTGCTTGCTGAGGCTAAGAATGGTGAGGCCCTCCCACCCTGTAGAGGCAGATTTAGCTCACCGGCTCACTCCAACCTTAAACTAGCCAACTTAACATACCCAAATAAACGCTTGCTTACAAGGTGAAAAACAAAAACAGGCCTAGCGTGAGCGTGAATCATGAGAACGCAATAGTTTATCAATATTAGCAAGATAAGGGCATGAGCTTATAAATACTTTCACAAAACAAATATCACCACGTTTCATACCATACACAAAAGGAACAGTAAATATTGCTCTGGTAACCTGCAGATTGCAAACTATAACAGCATCAATCTTTCACGAAACGTGAAGAAATTACACTCTACATGGCCTAAATTTTCAAGTCTTCACAGCTTCCATTCCATTTTCTGTAAATATGAGTGTCGAACAAAGCATAAAGGGATGGGAGTGAGATTCAAAACAAAGCGGATGGGCTATAGCTCTTTGCACTTAGGATAAAGTTAGCTTGATTTTTTGAGATAAGAAAAATTTTTTTCCTTGAGTACCAAGAAGAAGAAGATGTACATCACGTTTCATTATTTTGTATAAGAGTAAAGAGAGATTATGAGTAAGAATTAGCTTTGTCCAATGTTGAGGATAATTATAAGAAGAATGAGGTGCTCCTAAACAAAGAAATAACAAAGCTTTTTAGTCACGCGAGAAGAAGAACAGGACGAAAAAGAAGAACAATGGCAAGAAATGTTAAACGAGGAAAAAGGAGAAGAAGAGGAAGAAGGAAAAGTAGTAGTAGTAGTAGTAGTAGTAGTAGTAGTAGTAGTATAAGACAAAGCAGAAGAAGAAGCAGAAGAAGAAGAAGAAGAAGAAGTAGAAGAAGAAGAATAAGTGAAAGAAGAAGAAGAATAAGAAGAAGATAAAAGAAGAAGAAGAAGATGAAGAAGAAGAAGAAGAAGAAGAAGAAGAAGAAGAAGTAGTAGTAGTAGATTAAGAAGTAAAAGAAGTAGTAGAAGAAGAAGAATAAGTAGAAGAAGAAGAAGTAGAAAGAGAAGTAGAAGAAGAAGAAGAAGAAGAAGAAGTAGAAGAAGAAAGAAGCAGATAATGGAAGACGATGATGATAAAGATGAGTAAGAATAGAGTTATAACAGCAAGGAAAATAACGTTTAAGAAAAAGAAGCAAAAAGAGAAATAAGAGTAGAAAAAAAGAAGCGGCAGAAGAATTAAGAAGCAGAAGAAGAAGAAGTAGAAGAAGAAGACGACGAAGAAGAAGAAGAAGAAGGATAAGAAGAAGAAGACGAAGAAGAAGAAGACGAAGAATAAGATGAAGACGAAGAAGAAGAAGAAAGAAGAAGAAGATGATGAAGAAGAAGGAGAAAAAGAAGAAGAAAGAAGCAACTGAAGAAGAAGAAAATCCGGAATGAGATAAGAGTATGAGAGAAAGAAGCAGATCGTGATGGTGATGTTGTGATGTTGAGGTCGTGATGGTGATGTTGAAGTAGTAAAAGAAGACGACGGCGAGAAAAAAGAGCCTCAAGATGAAGAATATCGAGAATACCAAAGAAAGGCTATGTCCTCCAAAAGCCACGAAAGCACGAACACATCCACTAGCATGTTTCCCACGAGAAAAAGATGCAAAGAGAATCCAAAATCGAGAAACCAATGAAAAAGCACAGGGCATACATAATGAATCACGTTTTAAATCTAAAAGGAAGCGTCAAGATTGCTTTTTAAGAACTCAAAGTTTTCTCAAGCAAAGAGATAAGTAGATTCAAATGTACTATCCCAGGAAGCTTAAAAAATAATTCCCAAAGCTTACCAAGGGAATTTCATTGGCTGACGGCTTATTAAAGGATTGCGCAAAGCAAATGAATTTGAAGATGTTCTTAATTTAGGGACATCAGCAAATGAGCCAGCAAAGTGGCAAAACAAATAGGATACAAGTTAGTATGCTTGCAAGAAAAAGTCTGTATTCGTTGAACGTGTACACGCTAGCTAATCTATACGCATTACTGTGGTGGATACGCACTACTGCGGTGGTATTGTTTGTGTACTGTTGTGGTGTTTTTTGCGCACTGTGGTGGATACGCACTACTGTGGTGGGTTATTATGCTTGATGTGGTGGGTTATTATGCTTGATGTGATGGTGCTTTTTGTGTACTGTGGTGGATACGCACTACCGTGGTTGGTTATTATGATGCTTGATGTGGTGGGCTATTATGCTTGATGTGGTGGTGTTTTTTGCGTACTGTGGTGGATACGCACTACCGTGGTGGGTTATTATGCTTGATGTGGTGGGTTATTATGCTTGATGTGGTTGATTTTGTGGTTTTTCTTGCTTAATCTATAGACTTTAGCTATGATTTCGTACCACCAAAGTATGCAAAAAATACCACCACATCAAGCATAATAACCCACCACAGTATTGGTTACCCACCACATTACGCAAAAATACAACCACAGTAGTGCGTATCCACCATAGTAGTGCGCAAGATTCGCTAAGTATGGCATTGGACATGAGATAAATTATGTATTTCATATAAAATCTACATTGGTTGATTGGAATAATAAAATATATAAAAGTGCAAACAAACTAGCCTGCGTAGCCGTCGATGTTGGGTTCAAATAAACGCAACACCAGAAAATACCGCTCTTTGTAGGCTGTAGAGGCGCATCTACTGCAATTAGGAAAGGCAAAATTTCGCTTCCCGTGCACTAAAAGATTTGAAAACATCTGTGCTAAAGAGAAAACCGAGGGGCAAATCACTCCCTAAAAAGTGTACGTGATTTTTAATCAGGGGTTATTTTTGTGTGATTAATGTGATTAATTTGTGATTAATGTGATTTTTCGTGATTAATATGATTTTTTTATGATTAATCTTGAAAGTGTATGTGATTTTATTTTGATTATTTTATGATTAATTTGGTTATTTTTTTATTTATTTAATTATTTTGTGATTATTTGATTAATTTGTGATTATTTTGATTATTCGTGATTAATTTGATTTTTGGTGATTATTTTGATTATTTGTGATTAATTTGATTTTTTGTGATTAATTTGTTTGTTTTATGATAAATTTGATTATTTGTGATTAATTTGATTGTTTTTGCGATTAACCTGGAAAGTGTGCGTGATTTTGATTTGATTATTTTGTGATTAATTTGATTAATTTGTGATTAATTTGATTATTTTGTGATTAATTTGATTATTTTGTGATTAATTTGATTATTTGTGATTAATTTGATTATTTTGTGATTAATTTGATTAATTTGTGATTAATCTTTAAAGTGTACGTGATTTTAATCAGTGATTTGCCCCTCGGAGAAAACCGTTAAAACACGTCTAGCTGAGAACGAACCACAAAGCGGACCATGTTCTTTGATATTTCTGATTTTCGGGAATCTTTGTTCTGGACAACACTGCGTCATATAATTGTAAATGTATTACAGCGCTTTTTCATGGAATAATTATGGAAATAGGTCTTAAGGCGGACGCAAACCATGCCAACATTGTTGGCAAACATGTTGGCTGAAAATAGGCCAATATGTTTGTTGGCTAAAGTGCAGATCGAGGTGCAGATTGTCTTTGTTTTGTGTTTCTGGAAGGGTCACGTGACTTAGCCAATGTCGCTTTCATTCATGTACCAAGTATGCAGCTAAGGTGACCAAGAATGAGTAAAAATCAATAATTTGGAGCGTAGAGTTGTAGAGCCCCGATAGAGCGAAGTTCAAAACATCCCTCCAAAGATAATTTCCATTGATATTGTCAACGGGATTTCAGGATGTAGCTGCTTGTTTGTTTTTTTGCTTTAAAAAACACCTGTGTAAATTAGGCGATATTTTTAGATAGGCCTAATTGCAATACAAGGCACTCGGCATGACGATCCGTTCCAAGTTGTTGTAAAGTTTTTCAATAGACAATCACGGAAAAAGTTATGTATTTCACGCTACAAACGCTAGGAAAATGCTCCAGCTACGTATAACAACAAAGCTTCAGGCAAACATAGTTTAGGAGCACGGTAAACCGCGCGGCGAAGGAACGGTAGCTTGAACACACGGAGAAGACCCTGCATGGCTTAACGTTGTAGCGGCATATTTAGCTTTCGCGGCAAGAAAAGAGCGCGTGTGGAGAAGGAGGATTTTTGATTGAGGAAACGGCGCAACCGCCAAAGTCCAAATTACTGAATGTTGGCGAGCAAAATTTGGGCCTATGAGAAACTGGTCAAACATTTGAGATTTGTCTGCCATAATTTGAGGCTGTTGTCACTAAATTCCGTATGATCAGCTGATGATGATACGGACTGTTCAGTTCTGTCGGTGTAACAGGGTCGCATGAAAGAGAGACGACATTTGTAGCGTCCTATTAGTTTAAAAAGCGACTTGGTTGGTTAATTAGAAAAATGGGATTTGTTAAATCAAACAAGAACCCCTTTGAAGCTAATTGCCGGCCAGAAGCTTATTTCTAAGCCAAATTTAACGACGATAACTCGTTTGTAAGCTAAAATATGCATGGAAAAGACATCAGAACATTAGGGATAATGTCGATAACTATATGGAGATAACCAATATTTATTAGTAAGCTTGAAGGATAATAAACTTGAGCTTCATTCATCTAATCAGGTTTGTTTTGTTGCTTTATCATGGGTGTGTTTTTAACTGGGATCAATTACGATAACGGCAAACGTGAAAGACCCGTTGACCAAAATTTCCGTTTGGCGCGAGGATTCCGAAAATGGCATACGTTGACCTACGCTTAACAGACGTGGAAGGTCTTAAATCCTTTCTCTCTAACGCCCTGACCAAAAGATCAAGCACTGTTTGTCAAACATTTGAAATTGTGCTTGTCAAGTAAATGATTTACCGTTAGGCCACGTTGCGAAACACGAGACGATGCCCCTGAAATATTTTTTGCTTTTGTCGAGCAAAAAAGGTTTTGAACCTTTAAAAACATTGATTTTGAAGCTTTTAAAACAACGATATCTGCACTGTCCCCATGCCTTCACGCGGAAAAATGTCACGCGGACCCAGATCTCTGGCAAATAGTTTGATGTGCAATATCTATGACCACGCTAGACTTATAACATGAGTCGTAGTTTTCACTGCCTTAATCTCAGTTCAATTGATTGCAAAAATCTTAAAATCAAAAAACAGATTTTGTTGTTGTTAATGTGTGAAGTGGTTTGGGAATGAATGTACGACATTTATAGTGAGTTTATGACCACGTGACGAAACCAGTGCCGCGAGTTTATGGGTGAAAAAAGTAATTCTCCGCTGTTTGATTTCAAATCTATTTAAGTTTGGAAAAAATACGCATTTAAAGCAGTGTGAGGGGATCTAACGTTTATCGCAATAAAGGCGCTTTATTATCCTTTGGCTGCAAGATTTAGTAATGATAAAGAAGCTTAATTGATAATTCGACACACCTTATTATTGCGGCAATACGAAAAGCAGCTTCAAGTTATTAAAAAATACGATTATGCGAGAGAAAATCCGAAAAGAAACAAACATAGCCTTCTCATCATTTAAGTCAAAGAAGGCATGCGAACTTATATACCAGGGAGTGCGAAGCGCTAACGCTATATAACATAAACTATATAACTTTTAATCACTAAAGAACCAACATCGTAAGGACTATAGAAGCGTAAAAATTCGCCTCAACTCAAATATAAAGGTGCTGGATTCGAATCTGAAGTCGAAATGTTTCTATGACTTAATTTTCAATTTTTCTGAAAACGAGGCACTTCGTTGAAAAGGTGTATATTGCAACTCCCTCGCTTTCCTCCAACCCCGGCGTTTCGGTACCTAAAAGTACTTGCGTCTGACCTTAGTTGCTTACAGAAATCGTTTATTCAAAAGAATCGCGAAAATCTTGTATTGTAACGTTTTTAATTTGCGAGATACGCAAAATAAAATCAGCTGTTGATAGTTTACTTTGATAATAAATAAAAACATTATTGAAAATAGATTATTGTATCGACAAGGCATAATCAGAAGCGAATAATTCATATGGTCAGTCGCACACAGCTGCTACCAAAACCATATGTAGAGCTATACAATATGAAGAAGCTCAAATAAACATGGAACTCAATAATGCGAGGTTCTGTAGTTCAAGTGTATAGCTACAGACTAGAGTTACAGACAAGGAAGGTTTCCTGTCTGTTAAACCTACACTCAGTATTCAGCACCAATCAAAAACGAATTCCGAATCTGCCGAAAATCTTCAGACCAGATATTTGGAACATTTCTTATTCAAGAGAAATACGGGCCTACACGCTTTTTTTTATAAGGAACCACTTTATAAGGAACCTACATGTAGAAGGCCCGAAAATTTAAAGAACTTATACTACTAGAGAGAAAATTATTAAGGAACTTTTGAATGTTGAATACTTTTATCACTGCAAATAATGAAGAATTAGAAAGCCGGTTCCATTCATTTGCAGTCGAAAATCACATAAATTGTACGTTAAGCATGTATCCAATGTTTCTTTGAGTATGCTGGGGCTTTGCTCACATGCAAATGTCTCTCTTTTATTGTTAAGACCACTGTATGTGCAGTTAAAGTTAAGGAACTATTAAGGAACTTTTGGAACTACAATTGCCTCAAAAGAGGCCCAAAAATAAGGAACTTTAAGAACTAGGCCTTGAGGTAGGTTCCTTATAAAAAAAAGCGTGTATTCTAGCGTTTTCTTTCATTGATAACTCCAATTCCCTCACTTCAACCCCAAAACAATGCTGATGTAAGTGTAAAACAACTTTTTAAAAGATTTAAGTCTTCTATTTTTAAGAATAGTTCCGACGAAACACATCCTTAATTACTAATTACTAAATAAGCACATTTCAAAGACATTGAAGTACCACTGCGTCGGGATGTTTGGAGCAACCTTTTCACGGAACAATAAGGTAGCAACGGGATAACATACAATTAAATAAAAAGAATAAAACTAAATAAGAAAATTCTCAAAAAAATCAAATTAATCGTAAGCTAATGAAGAAGCTCACTATGAAGCCCAACATATGTTCACCAGTTAATATGTTGTTCCGAATTGTAAATTATGGGTTTTTTAATTGGAAAAGCGTAAATAATTGCCGAAGCTACGGGAGATGGCGAAACGAATATCGGCAAAATCAAGAGAATGAATAATTAAGGTGGTTTACAGACAAAATTAATAATGTGCGGTTAATGCGTGCGTCATACGCGTTGATTAGCGTCTGAAACGACTATATGTTTCGATTCTTGTAAATCTCGGATTACTAAGGGTGACATTTAAAATCAGGTTAGGGAAACCATAGTGAAACATTACACAAGTCGTTAAAAAGTTGAATTGCTCCAGAAACTTAGATTGCGCAAAACTTCAAAATTGCGAGAAATTGCGAGGATTAGCCCAAAGATGTTTCCGGTAATTCTCGCAATTTTGAAGCTTCTTAAATTATCAAAAAATTAACTCTTGATCAGAATGAGACTCTTATAAGGACTGTTATAAGGTTTGAACCCAAGGACAAACAGGAAACGCTATTATCAAGTGAACGGATTTCGCATTGAAAGCAATAGATGCGAAGAAAAGACGAGGTAACACGCGAGGAAACACGGGTGTGAAGCGCCTCTCTTCCAAACTAACATATACCAAGCTGGAGCAGATCAAAGATTTAAGGAAGCGGGCCTAAATCAATGGGCCATTATCACCAATCCGCCATTATGGCCTAGCCCGATAGTTTTTAGTTACTGCTCTGCACTGAATTCAGTCTGATCAAACAGTTAGCAGGTCCCCGCTGCGAATTCAGACTCATCTAAAACTCAACTCTACTCAACTTTATGACGCAATACCATTGACTGTGAATCAGCTCAGTTTCTCTTGAAATATAATTCAACTGAATCAGAAGTCAAATATTTAGCTGAAATAAAGAGAATAACTACTGCACGCCATGGGAAAATACAGTATCGCTAGAAAGCTGCAAAAGGTTGTATGCATAAGTAATCACTTTAATTACGTCAAGCTGTACGCTGTAGCTATGTCGCTTGATAGCAAAGAGAATATGATGTTCAATGATATGATTTCGTAATGCGGGTTTCTTTCTTGTTCTGTGCAACAGTGTTGCGTCTCGTTCTGTGCAACAGTGTTGCGTGAAAAATTGTACATCATAAAGGTCAAATTTCGCAACGCCTGTTACGGCGAAATTTTGCAAGATTCTGAATCGCTTGCAACATCAAACGTGCAACATAGTGAACTGTTTTAATGCAACACTATGTCACACAGACTACACTACACAAATTAATGATGCGAGGTGCAATAAAATCTTTGTACCTTGCGCGTGCAATAGCTACCTTTCCGACAATCTCAGTAACATTGTGGCGCGTGAAATCGGTGCTGCGGACTGCGGACCGCAATATCAGCTAAAACCGTTTTAATGTTAGTTTTTCCAAATATATCGTCAGCTCTTCCTTGCACTCTAGATTTTAATATTTTAACAACCTTACCTTCTTTATAGGATAAATACTGGGCACTTCTGGCCGCAAAGCTAGTCACTATTAGTAATTTTCTTATTATGCTAATGAGCTTTCCATTGTTTTTCTCTCCGTACTGAGCATTATCAACGATTGTGCACGGAAGGCTCCGGCGCTGGGCCATCTATAAATGCGTTTCTTGTTCTGAATGAAGCCTTTCTGCTCAGAAGTGCGTGCAGTATTTTTTAAAAACTTATGAAACCCATAACTTATGACTGGGTTGAAATTTCGTTTTTCACTTCGTTCGAATTAGTTTTAGTTTTAATATTGTCTCGCCAAGCCTAATCTGGTACTTCTTATTGACTGCGTAGCAGGCTGCACGATTAATGTTCAAATTGCGAGAAAGAGCGGAAAATCTCTGGAAAAAACTTAAAAGCTTTTTCCTTCTGACACTCCTCGGAGTATAAACGTCAGAAATAGACCGACACAACTGACTAAGGCGGAATTTATACCCAGACGCGGATCGAAATGCACCAACCAGAAAGTGAAGCCGAAACGGAACAGTGTTTTAACACCAATCAGCTTGCGGGATACAGCGGGAAGATGAATAGAATTAATTGAAGGGTCCAAGTGAGAAAACTAACTCTTTCTGTCAATTGTTTCGGTTTGTTTCTGACGTTTATACTCTGAGGAGTGTCAGACTAAACAAGCTTTTAAGTATGTCCAGAGATGTTTTCGCTGTTTCTTGCAATTTTGAAGTTTCGTACTACTCAAAGACTATTAACCTAATGTTTTCCTTTCTCCCTAAAAGGTCTGTGCTTTGGTCAATTTATTGGTCATCATCCTGTCTATCGCATCATTCTGCATTGAAACCATGGCATTCGTTAAAAATCAACGGAAAATGTTCGTCGTGCTGGAATACTTCTACTGTGCTTTCTTCACCGTCGACTTCGTAATTCGATTATGTTGTTGTCCACACATTGGCAAATTCTTCCAAGGCCCCATGACATGGATTGACTTGGCGTCGATAATTCAATTCTATATTAACTTCTTTGCAAATTCAAATGTGCTGGACTTTCTATTTGTGCTTCGCTTGGTACGCATATTCAGACTGTTTCGATTCTTCAAGAACTTGAGTGGCATGCAAGTTATAGGACAAACACTTAAAGCCAGTGCCAGAGAGCTGTTTCTTCTCATATTAATTCTACTGATTCCAATGGTTATATTCTCTACATTGGTGTATTTCGCAGAGAAGGTAAAACCGTTATACATAGAATTCTACATCTAATCTTTAGGCCTTAGCCAAACGATCATACATTTTCGAAGCATTTGAAATTTACTTGTCAAGCATTGACTGTTTAGCCATGTCGCAAACAATACTCGTCAAACATCTTTTGTCTGCGTAAGATGTGTTTGAGCTTTTCAAAAACATCGCGCAACAAACTCTGCTTTTACATGCTTGTCAAGCAATGTTTTGTGAAGTGGACAAACGTTAAAACATAGCTTGAAAAGCAAATTTCAAATGTTTGGCAAACATGTTTAATCGGTTGGTTAAGGCCTTAATTGCTGCCTTAATAAGCTTTAGGACATGCACCAATGATCAAACATTAATGGTCAAACACTTGAGATTTTGTTTGGAATAAATGTTTTACCGTTAGGCCATGTCGAAAATCGTTGCTTGACAAGCAGGAATTTGCTTCGCATTGTTTTTAAAAGAGTTCTTAATCATTTTCTGCTTTTCATCAATAAAAAATGTTTGAGAAACAAAGTTTTCTGAAAAAGGCCAAACGGTCATGCATTTTGCTTTACAAGCAATCTCAAATGTTTAGCCAACAATGTTTGATCGTTTGGCCTGGGCCTTAGTCCCTGCCTTTCATCCCCAAATACATCCACGTTTGCCTGTGCATTACACAGAGCGTAACATTGAAAGAAGGGAGAACGTTTACTCTAACTTCTGAAGGTATAGAATCAAACCCAGGACATATCACTAGCTTTCCGATCCATTGACAACGTCAAGAAGGTACTGTAGCTAAAAGGATACTGAATTGCATGAATGAAAGAAAAAGGGTGAAAAGCCGAGGCGCAAAATTAACGGGTTGGAGAACGTGTGCGGTGGTGTGGTCGAGTGGTTAAGGCGCTCGTCTCGCGATCGTAAGGTTGTGGGTTCGAATCTCGTCGGGACCACTTTCCACAAACTCACAGTCAATTCAGCTGTCCATCCTTCCGAGGTTGGTAAATGAGTACCCAGGGTATTCGCTCTAGAATATCAAACTGGGGGCACAAGCTGCAGGCCCCCCACCAGCTGTACAGCTGCCTCATATCTCGACTTGCGTTAACAGTGAAAAATTGCTTGCTTGCTTGCTTGATGAGTGGAGGAACTAGAGAAATTAAGCGTTAGCTAAAGAATAATTGCAACTAGTAACGGATTGTATGAATGAATAATAAGGCTAATGAAAGGATTGATATATCAAGCAAAAACGTAATAGGCTCGAGTGCAGTCGTCGGAGTTTGCACTTTCCCCCTCCCAGAATGCTGAGGTAAACAAGTGGTTCTATTGCATTCTATGTCATCCAGTTCTATTCTATATCATTCTAGCTATAAATATTTGTAGCTACATAGTTACACTAGACAGTGAGTGATCAGTCTCCAAATGACGAAAAATTGTTCATTGATAAAATATAAGATATCATGTAATGAACGTTTTTGCCTACAGATTCTGAAGACGAGAAAAAGACCCCAAGATCAAGACGGCAGGCAATATCTGTTGCATCATCAGGATTCTCAATGAACAGCACACCAAAATTCGGAAAGAAATCAGGTAGGCATACCTCTTTACTGTATATCTTAGAGCAGTGTCTTTATACATTTAGAAGGCGCCGTGGCGTCGTGGTGTAATCCAGCTGACTCGTTGTGTCAAGAGCTCAGTGTGGTCAAGGTTCGAACCAAGCCACGGTAGTGTCACAGCCAGGGTCGAGGTCTTGATTAGTTAACCTACTATTGAGATCCTAGTGACTGGCGCTAAAGCACTATTTCACCTTCGCCTTCACTATATTATTATTATTATTATTATTATCAATTTATTTACCGTAGGTATTATTAGTAATAGCTAATAATTAAATAGCTAATTAAAACCTACCACGTAACTAAGAATAAATTAAAGATCAAAATAAATTGTACATAGTTATTCAAACAAAGATGTAGTTGAAAGTTTATTGAAAAGTATACCGAAAGTTTAAATATGACTAAGTGAAGAAACCAATTTGAGCTATGTATGGTGTACATAGTTTACAACTGCATGTTTCACCTTTCCAGTTTTTAATAAGTGTTTTAAATTTGCAAATAGTTTCAGAAACTTTGACCTCATCCGCAATCGTGTTCCACAAAAGCTCCCAATATAAGCTACACTTTGTTTACCGTAGGCAACAGTTTTATACTTCGGCACTTGCAGCCGGTTGTTAATTCTCAGATCATATTGTGAAATTTTTCTCAGAAAATTTCTTTCATAAAATTGGATTGAGGTCATTATTTGTTTTGAATATCTCCGTGATCAGCAGTTGTAAACTTTTCTGGTGAACGGTCACTGAATTGTCCTTTTGCAAAAGAGTTAAATAGTAAAGAGTTAAATAGTGCTATGCGAAATACACTGACGCCACACGGTGCAATTACACCGCATATTGTACAACAGGATGACCAACATATACAAATTGCTGGTAATGTCTATGACTCAACTGTGGATAGCGTTGAATCGCTGGATAATTTTAAAAAGAAAAATAACAACAATAAGTCGAAGAAGAAAAACAAAAACAAACGCAATGACAGTTTGAGTTTGAGCGATAGAAACATACCGTCCAGGGTACGGAACGGCAGCGTTTCAAGCCCTCTGCTGAAGAGAATCGCAAGACTAGGTAAATCTAAAAGCAATAAAAATCTAATGAGAACAGACAGCGCGGAGAGCGAACATTTACTACATGTCGCAAGCGGGAGTCAATCAGTGTACGCGGCGAATAATGTGCCGCGCGTCGATTCTTCTGTGAATATTTACGTGACAGATGCAGATGTGGAGTTAGGATGTATTGGGCCTTCTGGTTCCACTTCTAATGATAAACAATTAACGAATGGACGAAATAGTTTTCCTGGAAGAACAAGAAGGTCTATTTCTCTAATGGACAATCCATTTATTGAAACTAGCCATATATAGACAGTAAAAATATATAATTGATCCACCATTATAACAATAACACTGGTATTAACTGAAGTACCATATGCGACGATGAAGCGATCATGGTTGTTACTTTTGCAATTCAGGCTTCTACTAATGGCAGAGGCTTTCGGCGGCGATGGAGGCTGTTTCTGCCCTTCGTTTTCTTCAAGGATTTTTGAAGAAAATTCTTGGAATAATGTCCATAGTTTCGTATTCTGCACAGCCGCAACTTAGTATAGATCATCCTGGTTTCGTTGTTATACATTCGTTGAATTCTCGTAGCCAAGGAAATTATTTCCAGAGTTCCTTTCAAAAATCCTTGATAAAAACAAATGACCTAGGAATGAAAGAAACAGCCACTATCTTAGATATTTCTGAAGCTTCTGCCTCAAAGTCTAGATATAGTCTTACAGATAACGTTACATTCAGCAGCAAAGTGCCGAGAAAGTATTGACATTTAATAATCAAATTCACAATAGTTATAATTAATTTGCACTTATAACGGTCATCCGTGGACCATGAGGTATGCTAGACCGTCAAATCGATCTTGGCCCTGATACCGGCCACAAAATCTGCCAAAATACTGGCAATTTTGGACTAGGCATAAAAACAAGATGTAGATCCCGAAAGCAGATGTTCTTAGAAAGGAAATGCAAAGAATTTCATTCATAACTGTCAGGCAAGATACAATATCTCATGTAGCATCATTTTTTTGGTTTTTATTGATGTTTTTTAGTTTTCGGCCCATTCTGGTGTAAAATTTTGAAGAATCTGTGACGTCACTCAAAAATCTATTGTTTGAACAGCCAATCAAATTGCGAATACACAAGGCCGATACCAGGGTCGAATATGGACAGCAGAGTGTCACGTAGAGGCCTATTCACCCTGGGGACGAGGTTGGCTCCTTATGGGGAAATCAAACAAAATCCGAATTTCGTATTGCCTATACCTATACTTTTATTGCTGAACCAAGCTGAGACCTATACCATATACCTATACCAATACCTATACCTTTAGCAATACCAATAGCAATACCTTTACCTATATTGTTGAACCGTTCCGAGACCTACAACCTATAACTATACCTACACAAACACCAATGCCTATACCTATACCTTTATTGGAGAACAATACGGTGAACTTTATCCTATAACTACATACCTATACTTTTACCCTATACCCTATACCCTATATTGATACCTATATCTTTGGCATTGAATAATATCCATACAAGAACAAAACCTTATGTCCTCTCTCCTTACTGTATGGATGACACCAGCAAAGGAACGTTTACTTTCAACAAAAATCTGTCAACATTGAGCTATTACTGACTAAATTAGACCTCGAAATCAGTCCCTAATAACATTATAACCGCCAAAACTTAAAAAAATAACCGTGATTGTCTTAATATTCATGAAAAATGGAAGCATGCGACGATGGCATTTGTGGATGGCTCATGGGCTACACTCTTTTTTTTAATAAGCAACTGTTCAATAAGCAACCAGGGCTGAGATTGTGCTAAAATTTCTGGTGAAATAGCTTTCTTTATACTGTACATCCTTGCAAACTTGTCAGTTACATTGAGAAGCCAGAAAAGAGCCAAAATAAGAGGTTTTAGGGGGTACCAGGCGTTCTGCGACGGCTGAAATCCTAGATATGTTAAGCAACTCTTGAGGGCTGGATCAAAGTCAAGTTGCTTATTGAAAAAAAAGTGTATCACGGATAACAATAGTATTAATGGAGTTTTTGTTAACGACACGAGGATTCCCCCAAATCATCCACACAAAATAAAGAGGGAAGATAAGTTCATTAATTCACATAATTTCACTAATATAAACTCGTAGCAACTTGTATAGCTTTAACATATATTATATTGGACTTACATTGTATCGAATTCACATTTGTAAATTTTGTTATTATATTTAATGTGTTTAAATTGTCATCAATAGACTCTTAATAATCAGTGCAAATGATTTTCTTACTTATGTATGTATGTATGTATGAATTAGAATTACGTTTGATACAAACAGTGGTTTGTTTTAAACGATTTGATCTTGTGGGCATTGTTGAAGAAAGATTCACATAACAGAAAGTTCAGAATAACATAAGGTTCAGATTCAGGTTCAGATTCACACAATACGAAATGGGTTAGTGGGAACTGAAAACAGATTTACATAATAGAAGGTTCAGATTCACATAAGATTCAAATTCGGGGGTCAAATTCACATAATACGAAGTGAGTTAGTGGGTATTGAAGACAGATTCACATTATAGAATGTTCAGATTCACATAAGTTTCATATTCTCATAAAGTTATGCTTCAGGTTGAGATTCACATAACAGGAAGTGAGTGAGTGAGCACGGAAGCTAGATTCATATAACAGAAGGTTCAGATTCACATAAGGTGCAGACTCACATAGAAGGAGGTTAGTGAGTGGGCACTGAAGACAGATTCACATAATATAAGGTTCAGATTCACATAGGGTTCAGATTCA
Organism: Chrysaora quinquecirrha; assembly: GCA_014526335.1. Lineage (NCBI taxonomy): Eukaryota > Metazoa > Cnidaria > Scyphozoa > Semaeostomeae > Pelagiidae > Chrysaora > Chrysaora quinquecirrha. The sequence goes on from JACTAT010000039.1 coordinate 8,331,780, forward strand.
GGTTCAGATTCACATAATGGAACGTGAGTGAGTGGGCACTAAAGACAAATTCAAATGATAGAAGGTTCAGATTTACATAGGGTTCAGATTCAGGTTCAGATTTACATAATAGGAAGTGAGTTAGTGGGCACTGAAGACAGACTCATATAATATAATATTCAGATTTCCATATTCAGATTCACATAAGGTTTTTTTCAGGTTGAGATTCACATAACGGGAAGAGAGTGAGTAGGCACTGAGGATAGATTCACATAGTAGAAGGTTCAGATTAACATAAGGTTCAGACTCAGATTCATATAATATGAAGTGGATGCAGATACTAAGTCTGTACTCGTTAAAGAAACATAACAGTTTTGAATTTTGATATGATTCAGCCGGACGTACGTAGAAACAAACGTACGCTGGCCTATGCTTCCTTTCCAATTCCTACGGAGGCAAGCGAATTTAACTCGTTTTGTCACTCATATTTTCATAAATAGCTAAGAGTGCAGACACACCTATACAAGTTAGAACATGTACAATAAAAATAGAAAAAATAGATGCGTTAACAGTTGAAGAATGCAACAGAGTTAAATGTTTTTATTGGTGTAAACGGTTACCTGGTAGTCATTATCAACTGTGAAGTAAACCAGATAACCATATGTTTAAGTCATGAAGAACCATATAAACCGTTAAATGAATTCACGAATCAGATGTCTTCGGCTGAAAAAAGGTAAAAAGGTAATCTTAAAGCAAGAGCGAAATTTTTGACGCCGATGACGTAAAAAATCGCCGTTGTGATGCGCTATTTAAGCAACAATGAATATGCCAGTTACGTTTTAGTTCTATTCCTACATGTACTCTCTTTATAGACTACTTCTTAAAGAAGGCTATGTCAAAAACCAACGTATATTTATATAGGAAAAGGGAAACCATAGGACAATAGTACACGGCTACATGATAACTCATGGCGCAGGAAAATTCAGACGCCATACCTGTAGCTACATATAATGTTGAAGGTGAAATTAATTACAAAGTTTGAAGGATATGGGCCAATGGTACCCACTGCCAAATACCAAACGCTCAAACGGTTTTAGGGCGTTTTAAGAGATGACAGTGTTACGAGAGACATAGTGCGAAGAACTTGACAAAAGAGGAAGTGACCAGGGACGCACAAACTGGCGACGCAATGTAGCTGTCTCGCAAGCAATCGAGAGGTCAGAGGCATGAAAGGGGACTGTGGCTCTTGCATCTAAGAACAAGCGGTCTTGATTTACGGGTGATAAAGAAGGAGAAGTTGCTTACCTTTTGAGAAGCTGACTCTGTTGTTTAACAGAACGTTCGTCTGGATATGGGTCATGTTCATATACATGGTTTCTGGCTGTGCCTGCAAGGACACAAAGCGGAGTATTTAGACAATCTTCTCACAAGCAAAACAATCAATCAATCAATCAGTCAATCAATCAGTCAATCAATCAGTCAATCAATCAGTCAATCAATTAATAAATAAATTAACCAGTCAATCAGTTAGTCAATCCATTGCTTTATAAATCAATTAATCGTCAAATCGATCAACCGACCAATCAGTCAATCAAAAAGTTAATCACTCAATCAATCAATCAATCGATTAATCAGTCCATCAATCAGTCAATCAATTAATAAATAAATTAACCAGTCAATTAATTAGTCAATCAATCGCTCTATCAATCAATTAATCGTCCGATCGATCAACCAATCAATCAGTCAATCGAAAAGTTAATCAATCAGTCAATCAATCAATCGATTAATCAGTCAATCAATCAGTCAATCAATTAATAAATAAATTAACCAGTCAATCAATTAGTCAATCAATCGCTCTATCAATAAAATAATCGTCCGATCGATCAACCAATCAATCAGTCAATCGAAAAGTGAATCAATCAATCAATAAATCGGCCGATCAATCAATGAATCGCTCAATCAATTAATCATTATGCTAATGATTCAATTTGTCAGCCATTCAGTGAAGTGATCAGACTATTTTTCAAGCACTGTATGATTTAGAAAAAGACAACACTTGAACCATCCCAAAATTAACCAGCTAAATCTACCAATCAACATGTGATGAACTGATTGAGTTTTAATCAATCTAATCGAACGTTTCAATCGATCTCATAAATCAAAATATAACAATCTCACCATATAATCTTCATAGAATGCGTTCCCCAATGCTTTCTTCACAGCATCGTCAACATGAGGAAATTTTCTTATGAAAAACTAAAATACAAAAGGTCAAAGATGAAATGGTGTTTTTAGCTCCAGTCGCTAGGATCACAGAGTGGACGAACTAACTAACCCTGGCTGTGATGCTACTGCGGCTGAGACTCGAACTCCAGACTCACTGAGGTCCAAGTTAGGTCGATTAGACCACGACGCTATAGCACCTTCATGCATCATCATCAAATGTATGAAAGGTAAAATGGATCGTGATCTCGACGTTCCGAATATATATCTCAAAAAAGATTGAAAATCAACGTACTTGAAGAGATATGCTGGCTTGTCTCTGGCTATCTGCATGTTTATCATTTCCCATTGCATAGAGCAAACCATGTATAACATCAAGCTGAAAATTAAAGAAATAAAAGCATTCACTTGTTTGCAGCTCTTAATCCTAGAGTCCCTATTCTGAGAAGAAGGATACGAAGTCATGGGAAGTGCTATGAGATCTTGATCCTAATGCCTTTTGACAACTGCCTGCAATCTAAGCCTCCCTTTACACGAAGCCGGATCAATTTGAATCCGAAACAAAATTGATACGGATACGCTTCCCGTTTACACGAGACCAAGCAATCCGCATCAACATCAATACGGATAGCCAGATCAATTTTGATCGTTCTAGCGAGACGTTTTTAAAGTGATGCGGTCTCGCTCGTGTAAACTGCCAATCCGGCTTCATTTTGATCCGTTTTTGAAATTGTTTATGCGCAATGCGTTCACGCCCACATTCAGAGGCGGACTGGCAGCGAATCTCAAGGGTTGCTATTTCCAGTAAAAGGGCCTGTTTTCACTATAGCAATTTGTCTTGTTAGTTGCTTCTAGCGAGCTCCTGTGTAAAAATCAATTCAAGGCAAGGGCTACTGTTCATGTTAATACTTCTTTTCTTATTTGGGATATTTCGATGGCAAAATCGTCTCCCTTTTATACATATTTTCGCATTTCTATATTTTCTTGCTTCCATATTTTTGTGCGCATATGCTGATTATCTTTTTAATTTTACTTCTTTCCAATTATTTGCATTGAGAAACAATGTCTGTTATTTCCAACTGTTTTCAGACTGAGCGAAACCCATCCAAATCTCTTCGAAATCCCAAGAAATCGAAGAGATTTGCTCAAGAAACAACAGAAACAGTTTGTTAAAGACCCTATAACAAGAAGGCCCGGGTTGCAATAGAAGACAGGTATTCACTTACCTCAACAAATGACCTAGCATCAATCGCCTAGCATCCCTGCCAGTCCGCCCCTGAGAAAAGTTTTAAAATTCGTACTCTGGAGAAAAGAAACTCTCAATTTGTCTCCAATTTATCAGATTTGGATGTAAAATACACTTTTCAAGCATAACAAAGAGTTTTTAAGCCTATATTGATTGAAATTTAGCCTGTACTCACTATGAATTCGCGATGCCACATTAAATTCTATGTTGCGCTTCCATGACCGATTGGGCAAAACCGGCAACAATTCATAGTGAGTACAGGCTAAATTTCAATCAATATAGGCTTAAAAACTCTTTGTTATGCTTGAAAAGTGTATTTTACATCCAAATCTGATAAATTGGAGACAAATTGAGAGTTTCTTTTCTCCAGAACACGAATTTTAAAACTTTTCTCATATAGGCCACCATTGAATTTAGAGCGGTTTTTGCCCCACTTAGAATATGGCATCATGAACCCCGAAATGGTCTATAGAGTAAGGCCATGGTTACATACGATGGGAAATAAAGCAAAATTGATAGAGCCAGAGTTTCGTTTAATAGACTAAAATGCCTTCAGAAATGGGCCTGCATTAATCATAAACGTGAATTTCGTAATTTTTCAAAAAATTTCCATACCCAATGCATTTGGCAACAGCAGCTTGTTGAACAAACAATGGCAACTGTGCTAAAAGGAAGAGAAAATGCAAGTTTATTAGAATGACAGGGTTGGAAAAATCAGAGATTGTTCTTACGAAAGGGCTCTTTGAATTCTACTTTGAAAAGCTTATCTTAGTGTAAAATTATTAACTTTTTCTTTTTTATCTTTTAAGTTAACGGCCCGGGCTAGATAAACTCTGCTTCTCTTGGGTCGTGGAGGATCCATTTTTTTTGGTAGTTTAATAAATTGATGGACTTTAGGTTTTTTGTATTCTACAAAGAAAATAATTGAATTGAAAATAATTGAAATTGTTAGAGCGAAACACGTTTCACTTTCCAGAGAAAAATATTGAAAAATACTGATGTGTAGAGTGCACCAGTATGAAACAGTATGAAACACGGTCAGCTAAAAAGAGCAAAATTAGTATATTCTCACCATCCAGCTCTGAGAGGCCACTTTCTGCAAAGAAAGAAAAGGAAAGGTTTTTTTAAAAGTTTATTCAGAAGACAAAATTAAACAGAAAAGAAATAAGCACATCTCATTTTGCACCGTTTTTCACTCGGTTATTCAGTAAAATGTTGAGTCTCTTAGAAACAATTGGAAAAAGAATTAACCACAAATGAGGGTGTTTCTGAAAAGTTCCAGAGCAGGGACCTCTTAATATTGCAAAAACAATCATGTGAAGGAATAACTCACCGTTGAGCGATTCTGTCGATTTTTCCAAGTCAATTTTCGAGGGCTTTAATAGAGACACAAGACGCTGAAGAATGTCACGCTGAATATCATACTTGACAAGATCTTTGATCAATTCATACGCTTCATATTGAACCTCAACATGAAGTGATCGCAGTAAAGACAATGTTGGGTCAACGATACTCAAGCTTGCCTTTGCAACGATTCCCTAAAATTGAGAAGGATTTACTGTCACCCACTATTTAGAAGACGTTTGGCGTTTGGCTCTTTTCTCGTTAACCCACCTGCGTAAGGCCTGATTACATAAGGCGATATGACCCGATTTGGGCCAATATGCCGAATTGGTACTTTTCCCTTGACCCGTGTTTGTATGAAAAAAAAACCAAGCTGGTCAGCCTTGGTTCGCCAACATCACATTTCTATAGCGTCCACCCGTCTCGTTTGCAACTATATGGGAAAAGCTGACCCGTTGGCTAGCTTAACTTGACTTTAAGAGCCAACTCGCCTTATGTAATTAAAAACTGATTATAACATGGTTTCCTACTGAATGCTGGATCAGAGATAACTTGGCAAATTGGCCAACCAAGGTAGGCTCGTCAAAAGAGCGGTCTCCGTCTTGATAAGCTCTCACAGAAGCGGCCCTTGTCTTTATTGTTGCCCAAACGGTCCTTGATCTCTCCAGGCTCTCTAGTTTGAGGGATATAATTGCTAAGTTCGTGCTAAGTTATAAGGTACTAGAAACAGTTTTAAATACCTAATATAATTACCTGGACATATCTGAGTGTCTGTGCTGCAAGTTGCTGTGCCTTAGGTGATGCACTGCTCAGTAGTGATATCAAAGCCTTGTAGACCTGGCCTTCATACCTTGGATTTCCCTAACATGAGAAACTTTCAATTAATAAAATGATAAAAAAGATAGCCAAGGTTCTTGACAAACGATCAAACATTGCTGTCAAACATTTGAAACTTGCTCATCAAGCAATGTTTGAGGAATTGGCCACGTAGCAAAACATTGCTCGTCAAATATTTTGCGTGAAATTTTTCGCGTGAACTTTTTAGAAAACATCGCGTGTATACTTCTGTATACTTCTGGCCAAATAATGTTTCGTGACGTGGCTATACGTTGAAACGTTGCTTGATAAGCAACTTTCAGATGTTTGACAAGCGATATAGACAATATTAGCAAATGTTTGACAAGCGATAAGCTATAAAAGACATGATATGTGAAACTTTTTCGTTTTATGATGTTTCGAATAGAGAGTCTGAAGCTGAAGCTGTTTAGTCACCCTGGGAGAAATGCCGAATACAATTTCGCGCAAGAAATGTCTCCTAGTTTAGCCATAGCTTAAAGGCTAGCCATAGCAGGTTAGAACACATGATGAAACAGTACTTTCCCTCAAGTATCCGTCATAATTCATTTCGGCAAAGAGAACATCAACCTCACAATCAATGACTCTACTTAAACAGGAACAAATCCAAGAGGATCCACATGGTTCCAAGATAAAAGTGTCCATTCTAAAGTCTACTAGCTCTTTAATATAGAGACTTTCGAAGACTTTGAAAACCAAAGGAATGTACTGTATAATGAAAAAGTTTGAAAATTTCTCACTGTGGCAAGATCCTGGAGGAGATATTTCGCATGATCCTGGGTATCAATTGAGTTTGATTTTGCAAGGCATTCAGCGACTGCTCTCACTCCTAGAATAACAATACAAATTAACAGAATTGTCAACAGTTCATCCAAAGCATATTACTACAGTATTCATATGTATACATGTCGTGAATGGCGAACACTGGGATAAATTCTTCCACAAGTGGCATAGTACAATATATGGGATTTGAACCTGGACTGCATGACCACAGAGCCAAAAACACTTCCACTGAACTATAGAGCTCAACCAAATTGCTGAGTAACTCTCCAAGTAATACTGCCATGGCTCTCCTCCTGTTTAGTGAAGAGCCATACCAATACAATGCAAAGTTTCTTACCAAAACTTTCACAGATCAGTTCTTTGTATTTTCTGCCAGTTGCTGCTATGCAAGCAAGAAGTTTAAGGCTTTCAGCTTTATCTTCCTGTAAGAAATATGGCTATTCATTGAGAAACAAAATTTAAGCAGGGCAGTCAAAACACTCAAACACCCACGGGAAGTGAAATTCATTTGAGCTTACAAGGTTGCAAGACATTGCTTGGAAATCATGAACAACTGTGCTGGAAATTCTTTTATTTTGTTGGAAATCCCTTGGTAGTTCATTTGTCTAAATAGAAATCTTGTGTGCCTTTTTGCAAAGCAAAATGCCCCTTCATCTCTTCAAGTACATACCTCTTTAGCTTGTTTCAGCCCAAGGATTTCAAGAAGAGTCAAAACTCCACCAACTTCAAGAAATTCAGCAAGGTATTTGTGCCTATCAAAGAAATGTATTGTATTGAAATTAACAAACAACAGTAACAAAATGAATAAAAAAGCAATTATTTGAATGAGTTGATGACATGATATTCTTACCCACTTGATGCACCAACAAAAATTGTAATTGCTTCTAACTGAAGTTGAAGGTGTGTGTCTACCATGTAACTGCATACGAATCAAGGAAAGTATGGACATAGAGTGATAGATTATTTTTCAATGGTGGAAAGAGGTTGGCTGACATTTTCTGCCAAGGAAGTTGTTCAGCTGCTTAATGGATTCTTAAGGGCTCAAGTTTATGGGCCAAATCCAGTCTGCAGATTAGAATGTGAGTGGTATAACCAAGATATTGTTGTTGAAATCATTTAGAGCACCAAGTTTTTATTAATTTTCTTTTTAAAAACAGAAAAGTCTTTTCGTAAAAGTCATTTTTACACAAGCATCCAAGATCTCCTGTTGTCTACCCTGTAGACTAGGGTCCCAGGCCAGACTGGATTCTTTGTGCACTCTAAACTGAAAGCTATTGTTTTCCAAACAATAGGGGAATTGTTTCTATTAAAGTTATTTGGTGCGTACAGCAAATTTTCCAACCTGAGACCCAGGGTGGAATCCATGTAGCCTACACCGGAGAAATCCACATCCGGCATGGAGTTTGGAAAATCTTTGGTGTACTGGTGTGAATTTTTCAGAAAACAATAGCAAACATTACTATTTTTCCTAATAGAACAAAGGATCTATTGTTTTGTTTGGCGTGAAAGCAGTTTTCGTTGGTGTGATCTCTAGCGTAAAGATAGCATGGATTCCACCCTGGCCTGAGATGATTTTTTGAAGAGTTAGGGGGTCTCAGCCTCCAGTTTGGTGCAGTCTATGCCTATGGGTGAATGCAATTCAGTGCTGGGTCAATAAACCTGAAGCAACCCCCCTTCCAAGTGCATGCAAGCTTCAACCTCCGGCACCTAAGACATTGCTTGTTTTTGAAAGCAATGCAGAAAAGGATACGTCAATCTCAGCCATGCCGTCAGACGAGTTAAAAACAAGCTTGCAGCTCTTGAGAACTGGTTCTCTAATTCAGGAGCAGTCTTGCCTTTGTTTTCAGCAATAAAGTTTCTTAGAATTTCTGCTCTGCTAGACTTGGTTCCATGATCCCAAAGATGTAATAAATGGGTTACATCAGAAATATTTGCAGAAGGCATGGTTTGTAAATATACTCTTGAAGTCTGTTTTACGCAGTTGGTCTTAGGTTTTACATAGACATGATAACGTAGATATGGTGATGAACCCATATATGTGAATGATTGTGAAGTGAAGGGCCTAAAATAACTTCCACGTCTTCATCCTAAATTTGCAATCATTTAATCACAATCAAGCCCCTAAAATGTCTTCGATATGTTACCTAAAGAATTAAAACCTATTATTCTCACCTAAACACGTTATTGACTCTATTTCACATTCGAAAACCAATTCCAATTGGAGAGCTGAGTGAATTTGCTTGCAATCTTGCCGCCATTGGCCTTGAATAGACGAAGATAACATAAACCGAACCCAGGCAAATGGCCAGCCGTCTCTTTGGCAACCAAGTCTCCCTCCCACCTTTCTAAACTTTGTACATTGCAAGAAAAGGCAGAGTTATTTTTCATTTGCAGTGATTACCAATTTTTCCAGCGATTTCTCAAAATTGTGCAGTTAAAATTTACTTTTGGTGCACTGATAATTTTCATTAGGATCAAATACAATTAAGCAAAAACGACCCCCGAAAATGCCCCAGAACAGTATGCTTCCTTCCACCTTTACGGAGATCAAACGTCACACCACCCAAAGAAACTCATGCATGTTATTTATAACTATCGATTACTTGGTTATCATGACAACCGAAGCGGTTGCTATGGGATACGATATCTTTCGAATGAATGAATGAATGAAATGAAACAGATTGAATGCCAAGAAAGACAACATAAAGTTTTACATCTATTGTACTTTTTACTATAATACTAATATACAAAGTAATAAGAACAGAACATTATCGAAACATAACATCAGTCCTTACAAATAGTCTGATAATCTGAATAATTTTGACTACAATATATTCTAATCTTAATTCTAAATATTGCAATTATATATACCTAATGAAAATAATGAAATGTTAAAATGTTGAAAATCTCAAACTAACACCGTATATTTGGGTGGAGGAACTAGAGAAGGGGGAATTAAAAGGTTGATGATTTAATGACTCGCTAGACATTCTTTAACAACTGTCATGATATTAACAAGAGATATGATTAACTCCAAAAATGAAATCAAATTTTAAAAGTTAAATGTCAAAAATGAAATAAAATAACATAAAAAACAATTCAAATAAAAGGGCTGAAGAACTAAAAAGAAATGTAAAATACATACAAAATCAAAAGGCTAAGATGTCCAAAATCCCACATTGTAAGAAATCCCTTGATTGGTGTTGTAAAAGATTGTCAGAAATCATTTTTAATAAAACGTAAAGAATAATCCACTATATTTGAGCACTTGGAAGTGTCCACTGACCATCATACGACAAATTGAAAATATCATCTTTGCTCTATAGTAGAATCTGGACATAGTCTAGCAGGCTCAATTCGTGCTTAATTGAAGTACAGTGTACACATATAGTAGGTACATAATGCTCTTAATATTTGATCAATTCTATACAGCCCATGTATAGACTCAGGATTATTCTCTATTACTGACTGTTAAATTATCTACCAAATATTCCCAGAGACATCAACTACAGTATATATTTCATAACGTCTTTGCCTATAAATCCTGCATAAAACTGTTTTTGACCCAAAAGCTTTGAAAAGTTCTGTTCATACTGTATATAAAGCTCTTGCATACAAAAATCTGCTACAAAAAAGGTCTGTGAAGTTGGCCATATTCCAGAATATATATAAATGATATAGTACCAGTCTGTTCACACAGTGATGTTGGGAGTCTGTCTTCCAAGATCCAAGGCTGCAAACTCCTGTAAAAGACAGTAAAATTAAATAATCTCTGAAATTTTTCCATGGGAGTTCAATTCAGTCAAAAATTAGGTCCTATTCAACAAGTTGCATTGGGTTAAAACAATGCTATGCTTCACAGTGCAAAATTTTGCTCACACATAAACTTGCAAATTGCCCCATGGTCCAAAGGGTTGTTCAGCTTGAAATAGTGTGTTCAAATGGTAGCTAGGGAGAAATTAGCACTAGGTATTGTCTGATGGTCATTTATTAGAAAGGGGTGCAAAGAATTAATTTGTAGAATATGGAGGTGGGTGTGGCAGCCACAATCCAACAGTTTCATAAAAAATTTTCCCATTCCTTCAGATGTCAAAATAAGCTTTTCCAAATGGGGGCACTGCACCTCCAGCATCCCTTAGCAATGGGCAAGCCTTTTACCAGAACAAATTTTTCTACTGAATTTTATGTAGAGTCTTACCACATGAATCATGAAGGCAACATTTCATGGAGTCTATATCTATCCCTGATGTGTGGTCGAACATCTTGGTTCAATTCTGCCAGTTTCTCCAAGAAAGGAATCAATTCCAACAATTCACAGTCATGTTTGTCAACAAACCAACTCTCAATGGGAATACCATTAGACAAATGATATGCAAAAGCTTGAGGGGAATTGTCTATAATAAGTGTTTTGCTCAAGTCTCTACCAAGAACAGTCAAATCTTTGATGTAGTTTCCCTCAATGTAAACACAATGTTCTCTGTACAAACGATGTCTGAAGAGCTTTTTGTTTGGGTCAATGATGTTTAGGAGTTTCTCAGCGTAAACTCTTTGTGACGCAGTGAAGAGGATCACTTCAAAAAGCTTTGAAACTCGCTGTAAGAACTCGTGCATATGTGGACGGGTTCTTACAAAAACTTGGTAGAGAACATCTTGGTACATGACATCAAAAGTGACTGCAGCATCTTGAAGGGCTGTTAAACTGCAATGAACCAAAGTTTCATCGAGATCCAAAACCAACGACATTTCTCGTGATCTCCGAGTCTTCAGAGGCAGAATCGGCGCCCGACATCTTTGCTCTCTCGGTGGGGGAGGAATGTTTTTGATGAAATAATACGGATCAAAAACATCCGCTTCTTCTTCGTCGTAGTCATTTCTGTTTTTTACAACTTTGTAAACATTTGAATTATAATAAGCATCAACGGAATCTTGTTTTTCGCATGATAAATCATTTTCGGTATTGCTATCTTGGGTCCCACGTGTCTCGGCTTCATCGCCCGTCGATATTTCATCACTTTTGACGCCATTTTTTCCAAACAGTGAAAAAACAGGTGAAAACAACGTTCCTAAAATCGACTTCCTCTCTGGTTTTTCCTGATCAGATTCCTCAACACTTTCATCGTCAGAATAATTAACGCCATTAGCATGTCCGTTTCTGATTGCCCTAAATCTCCTTGCATAACTTGAAGAACTCGGGGAAGCAATCTCAGGTGTCGACGTTATGAAGGGTTCGTTTCCATTTTGATCGATACAATCAAGACGCCTTCGTTTCAGTTGTTTCGGGGTCTCATTGTCCCCGGTTGACCAGAGGAAAGTTTTTATGGAAGAGAGTATTCCGTTACCTCTATCGTCGTTTGTTGTTTCCTCAGCAGTTGGTGTTTGTAAATCTTCGACTTCCCGATCACGTTTTCTTGACTTCAAAGCGGGTGACATAATGGCCTAAATTTAACTGGAGGAATCCTTTGAATCAAAATGGCACTTTTTCCCTTGATATTTCTTCTGCTCAGGTTACCAAAATACGAATCAACTTTTCCTATTTTCTATTGCATGTCACGGATCGCATTTTACAGCATAAACATCAAGAAATCTTGGAGAAAATCTTCGATCAAAATGTATGAAAATATGCTCACATTTTTCAAAAGATTCCAAAAGAATTGACGACTTTGGTAAACACGCTGAGCATGTCAATCAATGGCTGCTCATTTGCATAAAAATGGGCGGGAAAAGAAACCTCAAATGGAAATCTGCTCTGCTCAGAAGTCACTCTCGCTCTCCATCCTCTCCCTTTTCTCTTTTTTTTATATTTTCAGATTTTCACATTTTCCAGAATATTTCAAAAGTTACCAAAAAATCCCATGTTCTATCACATTCAATTTATAAAGGTTTGATTGAAAACTTGAAACCAAACCAACACAACCTTCTTTCGGAAACCCAGGCAACCACAGAAACCCTTCTCCAGAAAATTTAAGAAACTGGCTTTGGGCCGCTACTCAGGCGAGTAAAGAAACTCTGCAAGAAATTTCTAGTCTTCTAGTCTTCTAGACTTCTAATTTGATGGATCAAAGATTCCTATAAAACTGAGTGAAGTGTTTCGACCTTTCGCGGGGCGATTCACTCCTTGCAAATCTCATGCACCCTTGCTTGAAAACCTACACGTTTTTTTATATAAGAACACTGAAATTGAAGAGAGCCATGCGATGTTCTTAATTTTTCCGATTTGAAGGCTCAAAATGTTCTTAACATGTTCTAATTTTCTTGCTTTTTAAAAAGCTGTTGTTCTTCAAATTAGATGGTAACTGCTATGAAAAGGGACGCACATATAATAATGTCACATATAGTCACAATGATTGATAGTTCACCTGTTTTTAGAGTTGAGAACAGGACAGCACCACTAAAAAAGTAACTTCTAATTTGTTTCTAGCTTCACAAAGCCTTGTAATGCTCTTAGCATGTTCTTAACTTTTCAGCCTCTGAAGCCTTATGTTCTTATAGACTTTGTTCTTATAAAAAAAAAACGTGTATTGTTTTCATGGAAATCCCTTCGAAATCCTTTTGTTTTAATGAAAATCTCGTACGTGAAAAGAGTGGAAAGCCTCAAATGTCCTAATGTGTTTACCAAAATGAAGACTCCTTCAGGTGGTCAAACTAATCAAGAAAGGACAAATTAACAATTGCAAGAAAAATATTATCAGTCGCCAGCTGCGTTTATACTGCTGCATGGCAATAAACTGGACAAAAAAAGATAATTTCTTTCATAGTCAAACACTATTATTCATTACAACGTTACATATTTCATTGCCTATGTTTCATCTCGTCGTCCTTTTATTTACCTATATTATTTATTTATAAAGGCTTCGAAAGACCAGGAAACATACAAAAATCAGGATCCCGAAAGCAAATTCGAGCTACTGTAATTATCCATCTTAGAGTTTGTTCCCCTGCAAATCAATTTTTCTATTCTAAAGAGCGTTTTCTGTTGAAAACGCATCCTTATATTTGTGATTGGTTTAATTTCGTTTGGAAGAGAACTCAAAATTTGTTGACATAAGATTAAGAGGGGGGAAGGAACCAAAAACTTCCCCAGTCGCAGATTTGGCCTCCCTTTGAAGCAATGTCTCCAATCTCTATAAAACATGGACTCAGAAACTCGGGGAATGAAAGAACCATGGAACCACGGAATACTTTTTCTTGGAACGAGGAAGTGAGGAACGAGAATGCTCAACACTGACGGGTCATACAGTAAAAGTCATACAGTTTCTATTCATTTAAACGCGTTTTCGCAGTTACTATAACTTGAAATTTCCCAGGTACCGCCGAGGTACGGGTTAACGATTGATTCCAATCCTCAAAAAATTTTGGCAAATGTTAATAATGAACTGTAAGGAAATTATTCAAAGTCCCATAATTCAATGTTTTAACCGTTCAGCAGTCTGCATTTTACAGATAGCCTTTATGGTGGTCATGGTAACAGATACTAAGGAAGTAGGCATGCGCTGCCCTGCTGTGAGACTTACTTCTAAGACAAAAAGGCGACGACCTAAAATTTGTAATTTAGAATCCATCCTGCGTATTAAGAATCAGACTGTCTGGAAAAGACGAAAGTTGATAAATTTTACTCCTAATTAAATAAGCTTATAAGGAAAAATGGGATTAAAAGTTTTCTTTACCAATCTGTGTACTCTTTCATTGTTTTCAATCCCTTCTATTTTATCAGCCTTGATGTAAACAGATACCATTTATTTATAGGCAACAGAACGACATCACAGAATTCTTATGTTCTGTCAACAATTAAATTCCATGTTGTGCACTTTTGCTCCTTCAGTTTGTTCTTCATAGTCAATTACCAGGCAAATACGAAAATATCTTGCACTTATTTACCTTGGTTAATCTTCTCTTTAAAACTAGAAAAAGATTGGTATGCTGTTTACTTGATATGTATTACATATCTGTGTAAACAACAAAAAACCCGCGATGATAAACATTGACAGCCGGTCCAAATAAAAGCCGTTCATTTTCGCGAGAGGTGCAAATTGCTTCAAAGCATTTCATGGCATTCACATGCGAGTCAAGGTTTGATATTTGAAAAGAAACAAGGACGGATCACATCATTACTTCACTGGGAAGTCCAGAATACATTCAGTGTCGACTGAAAAACGATTGAATGGTCTCGAGGTAGGTCTTTGAATAGACTTGTCTTTGAAGCACGCTGTCTATTTTTATTGAGTTAGCGGCTAGCTGAAACAAAGAGCTAGCAGGCAACTTATATGATTACAAACATCTCGTAAATTCAATGCAGTGCATTCATGTTTTACCTGCTAACTTTACATCTTACATGCACTGAACTGAACTTGGAGGATATTTATTAGGAAAAATTATAAACAAATTGTTGACAAAGACAGCACTTCAAAAAGCAGATGCCAGAATTGATGCTGGCTGAATGCTTATTTCAGGAATCATTGTCGGAGTTCACTTCCTAGCAGCAGTCTCTAGCAGCCTGCAGATTATTTTCAGATCTCTAGAGGTATTCGAAAATTGGTAAACAATTGTCAACACAACTTCAACACTTTGACCAAAAAGCACAGAATTTACACACCCATAATGCTTTATTTCAGGAATTCAGGACTCGTTCACGTTCTATACCTACCAGCATTCGCGTGAAGTACACACGTGAAGCAGGCTGCAGCACTGTGTTTGCAGATTTGTGGTCTTTAGAGACAACTTTATGGCTCAGCTATTGGATATTCTTCACACTAACATGGTGAGTTGAATTATTACTGTTGTTTTACGACGAAATTTTTGGTGGACATTATTGCAAGAAAATTATTTTATCTTTTCCACACGTTCTGCTGTCCCCTCTTCTCTAAGAGGCTATAAGAAACTAGGTACTTAGTTTGTTAAAGCGGTTGAAGTGTTTTAGAGTTGATAAGGCACTCGTGTGTTGGCAGGGCTTCTTCAAATATTTATATTTTGTTCTTTTTGCATATGCAATTCGATGCATGTCAAGCAGCATTGAAAATGCAACCAAGAGATGTTTTTCTTAATTTCAACACTCGTGCTCGCACTCGTACACGAGGGCATTTACTTCAGTCTTCGAAAAGGCCTACACGATTTCTATTAAAACTAAAAGGATTTCCACGAGATTTCTATGAAAACAATAGGATTTCCAGCTAATTTGCATAAGATTTCCAGGGAGTGAATTACCCCTCGCTCGTACATATTTTTTCAGGCTGTTGTTGCATGGTAATTGCTTCATTCAGTCGCTTGTACAGTATGTGGCTCTAGCAACGTCTTTTAGAAAATGTAGCAAGCAGTAGCAAGTTACAGTAAGCAAACAAGTTTGGCTAGTACATTTACAAAGAACATTATCAATAAACTTTAGTAATTCCAGAAAGAGCACGCAAAACGAAATGAAGCTATTATCGTTGCTATAAGAAACTCTCGAAGAACCAGAAAGAATTTTATTTAAACGGAAAATTTGAAAATAAACATGAATTTTAAAAAAGACCTTAAAAGCAAAACTAAGGTAGCCAAATCAGTGTATTGTCCTTTACTGATAACTAAATTCGATTCACTTGGTTATTTTTGTTTAGAGAATTAGCAAGACTTCAAACGATTTCAATACTTTTCCATAATTTGATAATGAAATCAAAATAAAGTCATGAAGATGAAATGAAATAATTGAGCTATTTTGAAAGCAAACTTGGTTTACTTTGTGTGAATCATAATTGATGATAATCCTCCATCGGAACATTCTAGGTTCTTGAAAAGAGCACAGCTCTTCATGCTGTAAACATTCAAATGTTTTGATTGCAAATCCATGTGCTCCTCCTTGCTACATGGCCGAATTATCTCCACGTGCGCTCGGTTCCTTCGCTTTAAAACAATGCCAGAGAAAAACTACTTTTCTGGCGGGAAAATTTTGGCGCCAATCATACTAACCTCTGTAATTAACAGACCTTTTCAACGAAAGACCGCCGAGAATGAAATTTTTCAAAACGTTGAGTTATCGAGTTTTCGATGCTAGAATCGTATAAAGTATCTAAAACTTAGTCTATAAATGCAAAATTTCACAGTCCTAGCGATTGCGCTATTGATTTTATGACCCTTCAAAGGTTCAATTCTATAAGGGCTTTGAACGTGAAGCTTTCATCCTAACCATCGTCATGAGAAGGAGATCTTTCTTTTGACTATGCCCTAACTGGTCAAATTTTATTGTTCCAAAACGGGTAAATGACCCTTACATTTGAAAAATAGAGGAAGCAATACAACCTAGCTGTTTTTTGTGAAAATGGACATAGACACTCAAAGTGCAAGCACAGAATAGAAATTTGTAGTGCAGCAGAAGTTCGTTACTCGAGGCTATATTTCTAATTGCAAAGATTGTTGAGATCTGCGAGTTTCATTTTTATCATATTGGAAGACTGAAAGTTTAACCAATATTGATCTCAGCACTGAGTTTCTTGTAAACGAGTTTCTTATTTTAAAAAAAGAGTGTAAAGTTGAGGAAAATTAACACCTGATCGTGTAACTTTGAAGTTCAATCGGTTTTACTGGAGGATCAATTCTTCAATAGCTACCAACCTTTAATCTTCATCTTCATTACAATCCATTACTCTATTACTAAAAACTAGAAGATGCATACTACTGCGTTTATAAGTGTATATTAGTATATTTCAAGTAAAGTTTTCAAAAAATCAGACGTTCTACAACTTTGCAGCATTCAGACTTGCTGGTCGGTTAATTCTCTTTGTGATTTCTTTCTGGCTTTTCCTTTCAAGACGTACTTAACGTTGTGATTAGTTTAATAAAACTGAAAATTTGCACTCTAACAGGTTTTAAGGGCTGCAGATATTATCTTAATTAAAATTATTACCATTGAAGGGTAAATCAGCTCGGGGCGTCGCTTAGATATTAATTTAAAGTTCGAAAACACGCTAGAAAAATTCATTCAAGTGAGCAAGAATTGAAATTGAATTAATTGAGAAAGAGAAAATTTCATTTCTTCTACGCCACTACAGATTTTGAACGCCAGGTGTACTTGGAATTCTTATAGAAAAGAGGTTGAAGAAATCTGATTTTCTTAAGTACTTGGAACCAAGGCAGTCTAGATCCTTTGAAAGAAACTTCTTTAGTATACCTGCTTTTGTAGATATCGATCTAACTCTAAGGTTCGGAATAATTAAGAATCTAGAGAACGCTACGAAGGAAACTCCGGTGTGATTTTTATGTACTCTTCATGTGTACAATTCTCTCTAATCTTACTTCAAGTCTAGATCCTTTGAAAGAAATTCATACAAGCAAGTACTTAACTAGAAGTATACCTGCTTTGATTATCAGGTAAAGTCTGACTTTAACAAGGGTTTTGAAGAAAGTCTTCTGTATTAGTGGTAGCTGTAGCTGCAGTATCGAGTCTTTATGGGGCACTCAGGGCACTGAATCAGCTGTTTTGAACACCCTTCTCGACTTAAATCTGTCATTTTCAGCGAGGGGCGATTCATTTTTCATTTCATTTTTCATTTTTAATTATTTATGCACGGTAGCCCCGTCAATCCATCAGGACTGCTTTTCAGGGGGCCTTGGAAGTCTCGTACACCTTTGCTGCAAGTCCTATTGTTTTCTTGGAAATCCCTTGGAAGTCCTTTTGTTTAAATAGAAATCTCGTACGCTTTTTCGCAGAGTGAAACGCCCCTCGATTTTCAGACCCTGTTTACACGGGCATTTCGCTTACACGGGTACACATGGATCGGTTCCTTTTTGGGAACGGGATCATATTGCTTGAGAACGCTTGAAAACCGAATCCATTTGGATCCGTTCCTAATCCGTTCCTGTTTAAACGCAATGAAACTATGCTCATATCGCACCTGAAATGCACGATCTTTAAAGGTACGATCTTTGTTTCTTTTTCTCTCGTGTAAACGTGGCCTTAGACCGGATTTGGATATGGATGCTGGTCGATTTCTTAGCGTTTACACGGGACCGGATCGGGACGGATCAAAATAGATCCACTTTTCTAGCGTACCAAAGAGATGCGATCCCGAAAAAGAACAGATCCATGCGTATCGTAAACGAAAAGCCTACCGTGAGCTTTTGTAAACGGGGTCTTAAGGTCCCTAGACATACTTACGTTGTTTTGAACAATCCCACTGTACCACTTTCTTAAAACCTTTCTGTTGCAAACAAGGCATATAGAGGCAAAATCAGCTGCCTCTCATCAATGTGATGAGATTAAGTAAGTTGATAAATAAAGGAAGGTAACGTAAAAAACATATGTATGTATACAAAGAGTAAATCTGCAAGCATTAGCATGAAGACTATGTAAGCTAATTGGCTTCCCAGAGATGAGGCAAAAGATTAATATTGCACTGCAATTTTTGCTCCAATGTTCTTGACTGTTTCTTTCGTCCCAACCACCCTGCAGTGTTTCTACTCACGATTGTTAACCAACACGAAATACTTTTTTCCAGGGAGTGAAATGTCTCAGACCTTCATCGTTGCTTATTCGTTTTTTCTTGGTTGAAAAAGCTACCTGTTTTTTTTGAAATGGAACCATATGATAGTGTCATGTCAGACCACCGCACGATTTCAACGACGATTCTAATCGCAACGCGTTGTGGGAAGCGGCCAGTAAAGGGGCACAGCTCTTTCTTTCCAACAATGGTGTAATTAAGAAAAATGACGTCATCAGGCAGTTCAATTTTATAGCGGCAAATATGCGCAAAAGCTTGCAAAATTTGGAGGACCAACCCCCTGCTACTCCAGGCTACCCCCTGCTTCCCCACGAGGCATCTGAGGTAACGCTGCGTTGAAAATCCTTCAGTAATGACAAAGCATAGCTAAAGGTGTTTCACAAAGGATCATAGTCGTGATTTCAAATGTCATAATTTATCGACTTTCTACGATTTGAGCAGAGTATTTGAAAGACATTCTGACATTACCTTAAACGTTGCAGTTTAAAAGCTTGTAGTAACGCAAACTTAGAGCACACGTGCTCTGCCAGGGCACGCTAAAATGATACCACTAAAATTGACAGATGCCAGGTTTTTAGCAGGTATGAGTCAGGTTCTGGTACAATTAAAAAGATCATTGTTACAAAGAATATGTACTTTAATTATAGCCGAAATGTCGGAATTGAAATCAAAGAGAACTGCAGCATTGAGATTTTGTAGTAAATTTCTTGTATCAACAAAGAAGAAAATGTATAACAGATTTGTTCATGCTCTTTGTTTTATATTAATCCACAGTGGTCATTGAAAATGTTCTGGGGGTTATTGTAAGGAAAATGTTACACGGTTTTTGTAGATACTCAAGCAACGCGCTAACTGTATAGATGGTGCAGCTGAAGAGCTTCAGATCGCGTAAAGGGCACTCCCTTATCTCAGCTGACAAGTGAAAGTGAAGGTGAAATGGTGTTTTAGCGCCAGTCGCTAGGATCTCAGAAGTAGGTTAAATAATCGAGACCTCGACTCTGGCTGTGACGCTACCGTGGCTGGGCTCGAACCTGACCACACTGAGCTCTTGACACCACGGGTCAGCTGGATTACACCACGACGCCACAGCACCTTCACGACGCCACAGTACCTTCTAGTATTAGCCCCCGTGTGGTTTTTCTTCAAATATCCTATTTGTAGTATCAAATTTTCGCCGTTATTCTTTGTTTCTGCAGTGGAACCCCCCCATGGACCGCCATACAACGGACACCTGTGAACAACGGACAACACTTTAGTCCCAATGGTAAATTGTTTGTTAAAAACCCCCATACAATGGAAACCCCATACAATGGAAACCTCTCTACAACCAACAACGAAATTGGCCCCGCATGTGTCCGTTATAAATTGGTCTTCATGCCATTGGCTTCCCAGAGATGAGGCAAAAGATTAATATTGCACTGCAATGTTTGCTTCAATGTTCTTGACTGTTTCTTTCGTCCCAGCCACCCCAGAGTACTTAATATCGGCTTACAACAGTAACGAACGAGAGCAGAAATAATTAAGGGCAAGCGAACGAGTAGTGGAAACCAGGCTCAGTGCTTGTAAGAGCAAGAGAACGACGTACTTATGATAGTGGAAGTCCGCCAACCACAGCTAGGCTTAAAGCCCGCTTAAAGCTGGTAAGAGAAAGCGAACGAGTATAGTGGAAGCCAGGGAGCCGTGGAAACCCACCAACAATAACCAGGCTTAAAGCCCGCTTAAAGCTTGTAAGAGAAAGCGAGCGAGTATAGTGGAAGCCAGGGAGCCGTGGAAACCCATCAACCATAACCAGGCTTTAAGCCCGCTTAAAGCTT
The DNA here is from genome assembly GCA_014526335.1 of Chrysaora quinquecirrha. Taxonomy (NCBI): domain Eukaryota; kingdom Metazoa; phylum Cnidaria; class Scyphozoa; order Semaeostomeae; family Pelagiidae; genus Chrysaora; species Chrysaora quinquecirrha. The sequence continues at coordinate 8,352,488 of JACTAT010000039.1, forward strand.
GTAAGAGAAAGCGAGCGAGTATAGTGGAAGCCAGGAAGCCGTGGAACCCACCAACAATAACCAGGCTTAAAGCCCGCTTAAAGCTTGTAAGAGAAAGCGAGCGAGTATAGTGGAAGCCAGGGAGCGGTGGAAACCCACCAACTATAACTAGGCTTTAAGCTTGCAAGAGAAAGCAAGCGAATAGTATAAACACGCGTTATTGGTGCAAACCATAGGCATCTTAAAGCTTTTTATGGCAACAGCAAGAAAGCGACCCCCGTTTAAAATGAAATGATGCAGATGTTATGTAGTTCACTTCAATCTGCCTTCAATCTATGCAGCCTGACCGGATTAAATAATTCACATATGGACAAAACGATCGGTTCTTTTACTTTGCCTTTTCACAAGAACACACAGTGCTCTAAAGACATGAAAACTAGATTGGACAATGTAAGCGATGGGTGAGGTAGCTAGCAAAACCGTAAGTAAAGCAATGTCGCTTGTCTCAGTACTTATTTTCAATTACAGCATTGGTTTTACTTTATTTAAACCGTTATATGCATCCAACATCTTTAATCTGGAGATTTTCTTAAATTTTCATGTCCTCGATTAGACACAGACAGCTTAGCTTTAAATCTTAAAAAAATTCTCACAGAGTTTTCGATAAGGAATGGGTTCAACTCAACGATGGAAAACGATTGTTAATCTAACTTTATTTAAACCGTTATATGCACCCAACGTCTTTAATCTGGAGATTTTCTTAAATTTTCATGTCTTCGATAAGATATAGACAAATCTTAAAAAAATTCTCACAGAGTTTTCGATAAGGAATGGGTTCAACTCCTAATGGAAAACGATTGTTTATCTCACTCTATTTACACCATTATATGTATCCAACATGTTTAATCTGCAAATTTTCTTCTTAAATTCACAAGTCCCTACTTAGCTTAGTTTTTTAATTAAGGAAAAGTTCTCCCAGAGTTTTATGGAAATGTAAATTTTCATCAGAGTTTCTACAGTGAAAATTGATCATAGAAACTGCACAAAATCTCTAACGAAATATGAAATCTAATAAGATCAAATCAATCTGATCTTATCGTAAAATTCACGAAGTTTTATATAAACTTAAAAACCAGATTTTTATCTTGTTTAAGGATTTGATTTATTATTGAAAGAAGGATAAAAGGAGTAGGTTTAAAAATTTAACGTTGCAATAAGAATCTATGAAATTAGCTTCGTCGAAGTCAAGGAGTTGTGATACTAGCTGTTTGATAAACTAAGATGCAATAGCGTTGTACACGAAAGTTTAAAACAGAATTAAACTATAATGCTTATCATATACAGTAGAGCTTGCAATCGCACAATATAGAGTAGAAAACGTTGGCTTAAACTAGATAATCGAGCTGTAAAGAGAAAAGCAATGTAAACTGGAGTAGACAGTAGTGTAACGTAAGGTACGTAAAGCAGAACCGAGTTAACTGAAGTAGCGTATATAAAGTAACATAATGCGACGTACAGTAAAGCAGAGTAATCTGAAGTTGGGAAGAGTTAGGCAGAGGAGATAACAAACCAATGTGAAGTGAAGAAAAGTAACGTAGCGTGGAGAAACGTAATGCAGATAACAAAGCGATGTAGAGTAACGCGGAGTTAACTCAGTTAACTGCAGCAGAGTAAAGTAAAGCAGAGTATAGATAGCAGATCAATGTACAGTAAAGCAGAGTGAATTGGAGAAGCGTAGAGTAACGCAATGAAGATGACAAAACAACGTAGTAACGCGGAGTGAACTAGAGTAGAGTGAAGTAAAGCAAAGAAGATAGCAGACAAATGAGAAGAAAAACGCAGTAAAACTTGTGAAGCGTAGAGTAACGTAATGTATGTGACGAATAGACGTAGAGTACGGAATAAACTGAAGTAGACAAGGAGTAGAAACTCGAGTGTTTAGGTTAGGTAGATAACAGATCAGTGTGGAGTAACGCAGAAAAAACTAGCGTAAACTGGATTAAAAAATTCAGAGTAAACTATAGTACCTATCTGTTGTACTTTAGAGCAGATTAAAACAGAGTAGGGTCAAATAGCCACAGAGCACTGTGAGGCAAGGCAACATTAAGTGGACTAGAGACGACAGGGATTAGTTTGGAGTGATAGAATAGTACAGTAACGCAGAGTAAGTCACAGAGTGACACGGAGTTACGCAGAGTAACTTCGAATAAAACGAGTGAGCAATTGAAATAGATCAGACTAAAGTATAGTGTAGCAAGAAAAACAGTTCAGTTTGGTTGGAGAATTGGTTGATATTTCTGTTTTCCACATGTAAAACATGCAGTCTTCGGCGAGTCTATCTTGATTGGAGATTGTTTCCGACTGTTTGGGTAGCACGACAAATAAAACATTTATAACTGAGTAACTGAATTACGTATTTTAACGATGTGCGCACCGTAAGAGGGCTTCATCAGTTCACCATAGTATCAAAAAGCGCTCAAATTAGTCAAGCCAATGTTTTTCTTTGTGTGGGAATCTAACGGAAAACATCAAATACCCGACAAACGCAAAGTTGTAGGGAATACGGAGTGGTTTCGGTTTAATTTTTAATTCTTGTTATCTTTCAAACTTCAGAACAGATTTACACCATTGCACAGGTAAACACAAAACATCAAAACATGCTTTGTTACGAAAGAAAGGCTAGCTTGGTGAAACGAAAGAAAATGATAGAAAATGCTGCAGGACAGAAGACCTGTCCTGGGAAGCAATTTGAAAGAAGAAAAGCGGAAGAAGGAACTGAATTTTGCAGCAGGTTTTGATAAGTTTTAGGAATACTTGGAAGATAAAATCAAAAAAAGATAAAGTTCTTTCCGAAACTGCACGCGATATAAGCCCTGCCGGGGGGTTCTCGAACTTCAAGGGATGTACCACTAGTGCAAAATCGTCTTGACAACATGCTAAAATAGCCGACTTGGAGGTCTGGAACCTACTATCTTAGACTGAGATCTGGGACATAATCTAATCCAACAGATGTATCACTAATAAGTATTTTCAAAAACAACCACTTTTAATCAGTTTCTTTCCACTGCTACTATGAATTGCAGATTTAACTATTCACTATGATTTTACCTGGAAGTAGGCCTAAGCTATTCCTATGAGCTCCATCGGTGCTTAGTTTTCCCAATCTCAAAAAACTATGACTTTGGACCCAGTTTTAAGACATTTTAGGCGAAATTCGACCTTTTAGTAACGAAAATTTCAAGAACACCCATACAAAAAGCTGAAGCTTGATTTCTCGTCCGGCAAAGGTTTGCAGAAGGACTAAGTCACAGCCGTGAAAGGTAGCTGAATCTTATTTTCGCGGGAAAAACAATTGCAAATGCCACAAGTAAAACGTCAGCTTTGAAAGAGACTTTGAAACCGCAGTGTATCTTCCTCCTCCTTGTTTTGATATCTTGGATAGAGAGGAATCAGAATCATTTTGGCAATTTGTTAACATGGCCGATTTAGAGGTCTGGAACCTATCTTAGATTGAGGTCTGGGACCAACTCTAACACAATTACACCAAAGGAGTTCCGTGTTGATACTCGAGTGTAAGAGATGCATAATAACATTGTAAACAAGCATAACACGTAACTCGATAAAGGTCCATGACAAAGCTTCAATACGATACTAACTGGAGTCCTTTTAGTCCTTTCTATCTCCTCATTAAGGCAGATTAACAAATATACCTCAATAAATGGGAAAACTATCCTATAGCTAATTGAAACTAATCTGGCGGCCAAAAATCAGACTAAAATGCGGTGTTAGCAAAGGTTTCCTGGTTTGATTTAGATGTTAAACTATGGCTATCGCTAAGCTAAAGTTTTCCACGAAAAAGCAGGACACGCCCTTTCTTCAATATATTAAACTATCGCTGTATTTCATTGCACTGACGTTAATACCTTTGAATGAAATAAGTGTATTTTTGGTTAATTATGAATGACTAACACTCGAATAGCGTTCTCTATTGATTAAGACAGACAGTTAGTGTGTTCAACGCCTGTGTTAGTCTTCTGTTGTTTTAGTGATTTTCACATACAGCGAGCAGCGACAAGGATGCAAATACCAAAACGAGATTAAACTTAGTCGCTTTATAACAGAGCTGTACTATCTTTATCGTGCAAACAACATGATATTATCACTATTGCTGTGTAGAATGAGTGCGTTGAATAAGGAAGTACCTGTGTGTTTCCCACGTGCAAAGTACCGAACACAGAATATACTATTGAGATCTACCGCTGCCGTTTACCTTCGTTGCCACCAGGCACAAGAAGATGCAGTTGAATAGGCTCCAAACAGGCTCTCAAAGACTTCCTTCTGAACAGACAGAATCAAAACACAGCCCCTTGGTAGAGCCGTAGAGCACAGTGGTGTAATGCAGCTTAGGCCCTTAGGCCCGGGAGGGGGGGTTACTTCATTGTTCTACATACTAGACGTACCGCCCAAGTTTCCAAACCCATCCATGTCTATCGCCAAATTTGCAACATTTTTTGACCCATGTATAGAACCCCCTCCCCCCCAGGAGTTTAGGCTTCCTTAGTTCAAGAATTGAAAAGTGTTAATAAGCAAGGCTAGCTCGGCAAACTGGGCTTGAAAATTTATCCATGTACACGTTCTGAAAAAGTATCTCGCCTAACCGAGCTAGCTCGGTTAACCGGGCTGACCAGCCTCCATGTAAACAGGCCCTAAAGGCCCCCGACCGAAAGGAGCCCCTGGTTAATTTTAGTATTGTGTGCGTAGGTAGAGCATTGTCGAGCAAAAACTCCTGGGAAAAGTCCAGAGCGTTTGAACAGGCCTTTTAGAACATCCCCAGTCATTCTGGGAAATTCTAATACTGTAAATTTAATTAGAACAGAACCTCACCTGCACATGCCTTATCAAACCAGCTAGCTGTGAATGCGCCTCTGTCCTCATGGACTTCTGGTACGGCTCTCACGGTACGGCTTTGGGTCTTCTTCCAAGTATACGAAACTGTCCTTTGTCCAGGACTGAGTGACTACTGTACTGTACTGGTTTCCGCTGGTTTCAGACTTCACGCAACGGCTTTAACCTTCTCCGGGACTGATTGTCCCCTATCCAGGACTGATTGACTACTGGTTTCGATCCTCACGCTCAAATACAGGTTGTCCAGGCGAAATCTGAAGGAAAATTAATTGTAAAATGAGATAAACTGTATTGAAATTAAATTAGTGTTACTGTCAGTAAAAGCAAAAACATGTTTACGGTACAACAATGCACAACAATTAGTGGACTTTTAGTAGAATCACTTGGCTCCCCTCCACTTGCCTCAACGTTGATCGAGGGTTTATAGCTGCAGCGAAAAGTAGTTTTAAAACGCAGATACTGTTTTGCCACAAAAAACGCAACATAGAATAGGCGTGTGTGAAGAGGGTGGATTTGGGCTGTTTTTATGGAATCGATGCCCGTCCGGATCTGAACAATAACAAGTCTGAGAAAAAGGACCAACGAATGGGATAGAAAATCTGAACAATATCAAGACTGAGGAACGGGACAAAGGAATGGGACGGAAGAGCATCAATTATTTCAGGACTATTTAAGGAACAGACCATAGACAAAGAGAAATGTTTGAAACTTAGGGACATCATTGTGGACTAAGGACCTTGGACTAAAACAAAGGAACAGAACTGTGATTGGCACTAGGAAAAGGGACCCTGGACTAGGACCAAGGAAAAATACTCAAGATTACAAACTAGGAGCTAATTGGAGAAGCAGAGTTTGTTGAGGCGGAGATTCTTAAGGCAGAGGTCCTTGAGGATAAGGTCCTTGAGGCGCAGGTTCTACGAGGCGGTGGTCAGAGACGGGCAAGGGCTAGTTTATTCCATAATTTCACAAAACATTTCGTGGACCCATTGTCCAGAATTTTCCCTTATCCCTTTGACTTTTGCCACATCTCTACAGTAATACCCTAATGAGGCCACTGTAACGTGCATTAGATATGTTAGAAAAAACACTCGAATCTCGTGGAAAAGACTCTGATGGGAACCACACATTCCACTACACAGATGGAAATTAATGAAAATCACAAATCACAGTGAAAGTTTATTAGTGATTCATGAAGCCAGTTGGTTCTAAGGGAATTGGTCATCTGCATCACTGTTGAAGATTACTGGGCTGATGAATATCCAAATATCTCTAAGAGACCAGGCCACATATTCACAGCCTCAAGTTATGTTTTGCGAGATGAAGATGTCAAGATCAGGTCAGCCAAGACTAGACTTTGAATGCAATCGTGATATTCTCTTTGGCAACAGAAATGACTCTGATCACTATTCTAATCATCATCATCATAACCATCATCATTGTCATCATCATCAAAAATAATCATCGCCATTATTATGATAATCATCTCCATCATCATCATCAGCAACGAGAATCATCATCGTCATTTTCAGCGATCGTCGTCATCATCAACATTATCATCATTCATCACCATCATTATAATCATTCACGATAGTAATCATCATCATTATCACCATCAACATCATCATCATCGTCAGCATCATTATCACCATCATCATCATCATCATCATCATCATTATAATCATTCGTCATAATCATCAGCATCATCATAATCATCAGATCAGCATCACCATCATCATCATCATCATCATCTTCGTCATCGTCATCATCATCATCGATATAATTATCATCACCACTACCACTACCACCACAACCATCATAATTATCATAATTATTACAATCGGTTTAACCATCATCATCATCATCATCACCATCAATAATTTTTATTATCATAATCCTCAACATTATCAAGGTCATGATTATCATAATCAGCATAATCACAGTCATGATCGTCATCATCGCTCTACATCCTCCGCTATACTGTGTTAGACACAATACACCACTCCTACGTTCAAGATGTTAAGCCACTTAAAAGAGGAAGGTACTTGAGGAGTGAATAGAATAATACGAAAAAACAAGCAATATAATTTATTATTTAGTGGGATTCAATATATAGCTCAATAGATACTAGGAATATAAGCCTCAACCACAATGTAAGGTGTTCCCTATATTCTCCAGGTATTGCAGGTACCAAAAAGTAATAAAAAGACGTAAGAAGATCGATTAGAATGTAAATGCACGTATTTGTCAAGCATGCGGCTGTGACAAGTGGTCTGATTATGTTGAAAAAATAAACGATCAAAGCAGGCTTAACATTGTTATCGATTTCGCTTTTTATTTGCTCAGATGGATGACTTATTTTCTAGATAAAGTAATGTGCTTACACGACAATCTGGTGATCCACCCAGTCAAGTTCAAGAGAAATTAGAGTTGCAAATCCAGTTCTGCTTGGCGCAATGAAGGCATCTCGATTGGTATTCTACACGCTGATGCTTCTTTGTCATGCATCGGCATTGAACTTCAATACCACAACGAAACCTGAAGTAACAACGAGTATGAACATCACAACAAAGTTACCAATTAGAAGAAGCAGTGGAAATTCTCTCCCACCTGAGATCAGATATCTCTTCGCCGGGATATATGCTGTTGTTTTCATGATCGGCGTAACCGGGAATGTCTTGGTATTGCAGACCGTGGCATCAAAACAAATGCGGACAGTAAAGAACGTACTAATTGGTAACCTTGCAGTTGCTGATTTATTGACTTGCCTTATATGCCTACCATTGACGGTAACAAAGCTATTTATTCCGTGGCCATTTGGTGAATTTATTTGCAAATTCATCTTTCCTAACACCGATGTTTTCGTGTCAGTTTCTATATTGACTTTGTGTACGATCACGCTAGATAGATTCCGTGCTATCGTGTACCCGTTTACACGCAAGATGAGTATACCAATGACAGCCTGGGTTACAATCAGCATATGGGTCGGGTCATTCTTAGTTGTCGGTGTTCCAATCATGCAGCTAATGAAATTAAAGAAAGGTACATCAGGATTGGTGGTTTGTGCCCCTACTTGGCCCTCGCGGATGTTCGAAGAAACATACAGGCTTGTTATATTGATATTACTCTATATCATGCCGGTGTGCCTTATTTTCTTCTGCTTTGTCTGCATTGGGAGAAAGATCAAACAGAATATGCGGTTCATGAGGGAATCAGTACGCGACACAAGAAGTCTCGCGCGGCTACAACGACGATCGCGCGTCGTGAAACTCATGTTCGTTATATTCATCACATTCACGATCTGCCTGCTGCCAATACACATGCTTCTGACCCTCCTTGTCTTCTATAAACCCATTTATAAATGGCCTGGTGTTAATAATACGTACCACTCCTGTATACTGATTCTGCTGGCCAATAGCTGCATGAATCCCATGATCCTGTGCTATATGAGTAGCGAATTCAAGCGAGGATTCATCTCCAATTGCCTGTGCTTCGCAATGATGAGAAAAATCAAGAGAAATACAGGAGCAAGCCATAGTGTTTTCAACGACGAAAACCATACAACACCCTGTCTTTCCACTGCATTACATCATTTTCAAGATTCAATCAACAAAAAGAACATTGATTCTAATAAAAATGGAGGGGCTGATATTCCAATGGTGAAATATCCAAACAAAGAGAACACTGATTGAAACTAGCATAACAAACTCATAGACAGGTTTAAAACAAGGATAGATATATGGGGGCGTAGTGGGGTGGCGGTTCGCAGTTTTCAGCTTTTTTGGGCGGTTTCACGGCTTTAGGTTTAAAAAAACATCGGTTTTACAGTTTTGCCGATGGCTGACCGTCCGTGGGTTTAAATTTAGCCTTTTTGGGGATGGTTTCACAGTTTGGTATCATTTTCTTGTGATTACGGTTTAACCTGAAATTCAAGGCACTTTTATAGTTTTCGGACCCGCCTACAACCCCCTTGACATACAATAGTGTCAAGTTTAAGCTTTGTTTGTTACACGATGACTTTGTCTTGAATCTTACTTTTGCAACCGCGACATAAGTATCAGAACGGGATGTTTGGGGAAAATTCAACTTTTTACTCCAACCCCTCGCGTGAGTTCAAGTCAGCTCTAGCTACTTTGTTGGGCCAGGGTGCCCTCCGTTCGTTGGACCAGAAATGATTCAGAACAGGAGTACCTCTCTAATTTTCTAAAATTCAAGATGTTAAAAAACATTATGCATTAGCAACGGTAAAGGCAACAGCCTCTGCTCCTTGTTAACTCAGTCCCTGGTTTGAGCTCACTAATTTTACTTCAATATTTAGTTTTTCAAAGTCAACGCAGCCATGTGCTAAGACCATGTGCCTATCAGCAAAACATTTCACGAAAGGGTGTTGTTCTCGGTAGGGAAAGGGGAAGTTTTTTGTCGATAAAAGAAACTGGTGCACCACAAGGCTCACTGTTTACTCCGATAATATTCATAACATAAACCAGGGGTATAAGATGTATCTGTATATAGTCAACACGTCTAACGAATCCGTTAGGTTTTGGTACTTCAATGTTTCTCTTTTTCAACGGTTTCATTCCTTTGTCAATTAGGTTTGTAACATAGCTGAAGTTCTACAAGGCTCGCTGTTTACCCCGATATTGTTTATAAAACCAAACGGGATATATACAATCAAAAAATGTCATGATTTGTGATCTAAGGTTTTTTCAACTGGGTCGAATTTCTTTTTGGAGGTTTTGTTTTATTCCTATACCAACCAACATAGCGGGTGTTCTGCAAGGCTCGCTGTTAACCCTGATACTGTTTATAACATCAAAACGGACTATACACCCAATAAAAGTTATTTTTATCTAGATGTATAGCTCAATACATCCAAAGAATTCTTGATGTTGCGGTGATTAACGTATTAGAGTCGGACCTTTTATAATTCTTTATGAAAACAGAGCGAATTATTGTAGGTAATCCACACTCATATTTTATTCTGTCTAACTGTAGCGATGTTTAAGAGCTACAGTGAAAGACCGCACACGAAAACTGTTTTTCATTATGATTAGTTGTATTGGTTCTGTATCTTAGGCAAAAAATGTCAATCAAGTAGAGACATCTTTTTCTGGCAACCTTCAAAGACTGCGAAAGCAGCATTAAATTTGACTAAAATAATCTTTTTTCTGGCGCTATAACTAAGGTCAATTCAAAGAACACGTTTTCAAAAGCTATCTTATAGTAAAAAACCACCCTTAAGAACCTTCATTTATTAAGAACCTACAACCTTAAATGAGCTATTTTGCACCCAATGAGTAAGAACCATTGTAGCCTGATATCTAAAGAGGTTCTTAATTGAGGGGACTCCGATCACTCACTGGAGTTTAAATGCAACTTGCGCCTGGGTTTACCTCTTCCATGAACTCCAAAAACATTTCATCCAGAACATTGAGAAGCAGGGGCATGCTGGAGCTGCTTAACCTTGAATGATGCTTTATTTTTCCTCGCAACTGCTTTTGATGCTCTTTTAAGAGCCTCCACCATGATTATTGTATACACCTCATAACATAAGTTCAAAAGAAGGCTATGTTCGAAAACATAGGTTCTTATGTACCGGTTTTTAATGTAAAATATTTGACTGATAAATCGCTAAAAGCTGTGTATGCATACGTGTTTGGTACACACACAGGAAAAACCTTCAAATATCGCCTAAAACCTCTTCGTTTGAACATCCTCATATTTGTAAGAAATTGCTCAAGTAATCAAAACGGTTGTTACGGTCCTATCCGATGGACGAATCACTTCCCCTCCCCTCCTAGAAGCGGAGGAGATTTGGGGTGGTTCGAACAGTAATCAAAATACTAATTTGTTGAATTTCTACGGTTCTATCCGAGGGGCGAAGAACTTACCCCATAAGGTATAAACCATCGATGTTTTTAGAGTACCATTTAGGGCCCCGTTTACCGAATGGGTCCGCACTCAAACTGGTACGGATAATCCGATCCCGTGTAAACACCCCTTAAAAAACAGGATCGGTTTCATTTGGATCCGATCTCGTTTAAACGGGGCCTGAATTTTATGTAAAATAGTTTACACGTAGACAGATATTGCACTAATGATCGCTTTATTAATTAGAGTTAGCAAATATTAAAAATTTGATTCGTAGTGTTAGAGAAGGGTATAAATTTATAATATAAACTTGGTTCATGAAATTGCAGGGGCGGACTGGCAGGGATGCTAGGTTACGATTGAAACCCGGGCCTTCTTGTTATAGGGTCTTTAACAAACTGTTTCTGTTGTTTCTTGAGCAAATCTCTTCGATTTCTCGTGAAGAGATTTGGATTGGTTTCGCTCAGTCTGAAAACACTTGGAAATAACAGACATTGTTTCTCAATGCAAATAATTGGAAAGAAGTAAAAATAAAAAGATAATCAGCATATGCGCACAAAAATATGGAAGCAAGAAAATATAGAAATGCGAAAATATGTATAAAAGGGAGATGATTTTGCCATCGAATTATTGCAAATAAGAAAAGGAGTATTAACATGAACAGTAGTACTTGCCTTGAATTGATTTTTTACAGAGAAGCTCGCTAGAAGCAACTAACAAGACGAATTGCTATAGTGAAAACGGCCCCCTTTGACTGGAAATAGCAACCCTTGAGATTCGCTGCCAGTCCGCCTCTGTGAAATCGAATTCTGAGGTGTTAGATTTAAAGACGTTTAAGTTTTAAGACATTTAACTATTATGAAGATGGTACGAACATGACAAATGCTCAATATAATATTTATTGTTTTTGTTAATTCTTCAATAAAATTTCCACATGCGATACTGTTGATGCTTTCTATTTTATTCATTTTTTCATGTTGAAAATAAGCAGCTTGCACAAACAAGGCTTATCTCGAATTATCATACCATTTTTCGGAATTCATTCATTATTTATATTCACTGTAGAGACTAGCGCTCTAATAAGACGATAACGGAAAAGACAGCATTTTTGCGTAGTGAATACTGTGAAAATGCCTCGTAGCAACACATAGCAACTAAGATTTTCGAGTAAACGGAAGCCATCCTCGTCTGCTAAGAGTTACTACTAGACTTAAACCTGAGTCCCAGTTATCGCTAATGAAACCGAGGCTAGTACTCAAATGAGATCGCTGAGCGTCCAGTAGTTCAATTCAATAGCGATAACTTCGACTCAAGTAATAAGTCTATGTTGCTACGCGGCATTTCCCCAGTAATCAATGCGTGACGTTAGAATGCGCCATCTTTCCCATATTCGTTTATCAGTATTGTTATTGCATAGTATTCGGAAGCTAATTTGTCTTTTCCTCGTTTAAATCGACGATAAAATCTGTCAGTTTAGAAAGTTTATTTATGTTTGATTCGAATCAAAAGGGTTTCTAAAAAGTTTCACAACTTAGCTTTCGGTTTTTGCGGTTGCAGATTCTTCAGTTTCATCGCCAGTCCGATATTCCCACTGATCTTCACTTTCCCTTGCATGAATGCCTAAAATACAGAATTGTATTGAAATAACGATAGAGGTATTTGATAGACAGGTCAGAGAAACTGCTTTGTCTTCTGGAACATTACTGTCCATTGCCACGTGGATTTGGACTCATTACCTCACAGCGTGGGGGGACAGCTATTATGAATGTACTGTTGTACCGGCTTTTTGTAAGCGTGCCGGTCAGTATTCGTGGCAATGTACCGGTGTGCCAGTTTTCAAGCATGCGCATATTATTGCTCCGATTTTTCAAGTGCACCATGCACCAGATTGCATTTGACTGTACCGGGTCGATTTTTAGACTGGCGTACCGTGTACCGGGTGCTATGTACCGGCGTACCGGAAAGCTGTCACCCCAACCACAGAGCGGAGCTACAGAAAGTATACCCGAGAACCAAAGACCCCAAACATTGCTTGGAAAGCAAATCTCAAATGTTTGACCAACAATGTTATATGGTTTGGCCAGGGCCTAAGGGACTTCTGTAGCAAGACTAATTGCACTCTAAAACGGCCCAAAACATTTCAGACAGTTTATGGTCAATCGATCGTAAGTTCGAGTCCCATCAGGGTCACCATTCATAAGCCTACATTCAATTTAGCTGTCAATATCGTTTGATTATCACACGAGGAACTGCCAGAATCACAGCCTGTGAGTAGAACCGAATCACAAGGACAGTACGACATTTTGGGTCTGCACGCAAGTTACCAGAACCCTTGACCTACGTTAATTAACAAATAAAGATTGCTTGCTTGCTCGCAATGCGGGAGGCATAAAGCGGCGTGCTGTGCTGGTGTACCTTAAAAAATGATGACTATATTGCTCAATAAACATTCGCTAGGATACAAAGAACACGATTCGAAATAATGAATATCGATTCAACTGATCCAACGGTGCTTGTTTTCAAAAATAAATTAAGCCCTTACTTTCATTTAAGTGAAGTTTGCTGAACCATAAATAATAAATACATACAGGTCTCGCATTCTTACTGTGAATTTCAATACTCATTCAGGGAAAGCTTTCTATTTTTGATATTTTCAGAAAAAATCGAAGCAGGTATTCAGACGGTATTCAAATAAGCACGAATTCTTCGGTATTAGATGGTACATTACTGGAATTTTATTCTAGCGGATTCGATTCCCCTGACAGCCATCCGAGGACGTACCCTCACTCTCATTACGAGGCCCAAGGTCAAACATTTTCCAATGATCAAACATTTTCGGTCAAACATTTGAGGTTTGCTTTACAAGCAATGTTTGACCGTTTGGCAACATCACAAAAGATAACTTGAGAAGCAAGAGTAACCATGTAAATATATTCGAACTTATGAAGTCTGTTTCTGACACCCTATTAGACATGATAGGCACCACTTATCAAGACAAAGCCTTTGATATTTAGTAGGGCAACGTTTCGGGAGAGATCCGTCTCCCACCATCGGGCAATGAGAAATGTGGTTTCTTTCCTATTTAATGCAAAGGTCGGGTTGAAAGGTGTGAAATTAAAAGTAACCTTATTTATTTAATTTTTTTGAAAACTTATTTATTAAGAGTAACCTTATTTGTTTCAACATTCCTGGCAAGCAAAATGTGCCAACATCGCAAACTTCAAAACAATTTTCTGCTTTTCATAAGCAAAAATGTTTCACGAGAAATGTTTAATGAAGACAAAACGGTGGAAAGTTTTGTTTGAAAAGAAAATTCCAGATGTTTGAACCGCATTGGTTGATCGTTTGGCCAGTGCCTAAGGAATTAGCGTTCTAGCTTCAGCTTTAGACTTATAACATTCGTCGTAGTCTACGCTCCTCCACACTACACCACCCCGCTCAAACTACTTCCACTCTGAGGGAACAGCTGTATGTTGTTGTAGTTGTTAGAAGCTGTTTCCAAAAGAGTGGGAGGAAGGTAATAAGTCTACTACGGCCTCCGTATTTCTAGGCCCTGACCAAACGATCAAACTTTGTTTCTCACATTTGAAATGCGCTTACCAAGCAATGTTTCAACTTTTGGCCACGTCTCAAAACATTACTTGAAAGCAAACATTGTTTCAGAAAGTTCAACAACATTTTGCTTGTTGCAAGCGAAAAATGTTTGACAAGTGATGTTTTAAGACGCGGCTTAAAAAATTTTGCTTGATAAACAGACTTCAAATTTTTGACAAAAACAAATTTGACAACATTTTTGATCGTTTGGGCAGGTCCTGACAGTCTACTGATCCATCTCAACTTAGGGGGTTAACCTCGCTTTCTCAACCAAGTATTTGATGAATCAGATAATCTGCGTTTTTTTCGGGACTTACCTTTCCTCGCTACATATTACGCTCTCTTGTCGCTACTATGTATAGATAGCAATCTATGAGCCAAGCTCAGTTACATTACTCAGCTTGACAGCATCATCAAACATCAAGAAACAGTTTTAATTAACAATTGCAGCTGAGTAATTAAGCGAATACTTCATGTAAACATGACTTACCATTTGTGGATTCAGCGCTCCAGTCATCAATTTCAGACAATCTTCATCAGCCATTTTAAACGTCACATCCGGTTTTACATCTTTGTAAAAATAAGACAGAGAGAATAGAGGTTCTAGAACATACAAATTGTGTGAAGGTGGTGTGGCGTCATGGCCTTATCCAGCTGGCTTGTGGTGTCATAAACTCAGCGACGCCAGGGTTCGAGCCCCAGCTCAGGAAGCGTCAGGGTAAGGGTCGAGGTCTCGATTAGTTAACTTACTACTGAGATCCTAGCGAGTGACGCTAAATACACACCATTTCACCTTCGCCTTCAGCTACAATTGGTCACGAATTGAAGGCCTAAAAAGTCAGCGAATTGGGAAAAAGAAATTCTCCGGCCCATACCATACACCCTTCTGCCCCTGACCCTCAAGCAACAGCAACACATAAACTGCCGACCCACAACAAGAAGCTGAATCCGTGGCTAATGATGAAGGAATAGCAAACGAGAGGAGTGGAAAAAAAACAAAGTTTGCAAAAGAATTGATACTGAGCTTGGACTAAAATAGCCTGCGTGCAGCCTCGAACACTTCTTTCGTACATAGTAAGAGACGTTGAGGCTGCACGAAGACTAGCCCTTAGCTGAAATTAATTGAAAAATATAGTCAAACTAACCTTGTTCTCCAAACATCACTGAGCCTTTCCCATTTTTCACATCAACGTACCAAGTTCCAGTCTTCCCCTCAGGACCTTTGCTAAGTTTGAAGCAGTAGATAGCTTTAAACTGTTTAATCAATGCTTCCCCCTCCTAAAAGTTAATGCAAATGTATTTACTAACAATAGAAAATTAATCATCCGTATTTTTGCTCACATTCTGTTTTCAGCAGACGCCTTCTCTTTTCGGTAGACGTCGGAACGTATTTTTTGGTACTTTCTTCTGAAAACGGCAGGTTTGGTAGGCCTCCAAAACCTTCAGTCCCCGAAGCTCGAAGGTTTCGCAGACATCGCAAGGAAGCTCGTTCTCACTTTAAAATGAATGGTTTAGTTCGAGTTTATTCTGATCAGCCTACCGTTTTCGGCGCTGTGTTTTTTGGTTCAGGAAACTTTTTCCTGCTAGGTCTACCGTTTTCAGAATCAGGAAGGTCTGCTAAAAACAGGAGGTTACCAAAAAATACGCCCTTAATGTTATCGAATCGCAAGTTCACATGCTCAAACCCTGCAACATACGGTAAAGCTCGAGATCATTCTCACATTTCATGTATAGGGTTCAACTGTGCTTAGGCGTCTAGGCGAGTCCGCATATACTTATTATTGACTGCGTGGCCATGGGTTTGGGGTATGGGTTTCTGTGCTTTGCACAGGGGGACCAATGCAATCGTAGTTCCTTTAGCCTTATGCCTGCTGAGGTAGGGGTAGATAGACAGAGAAATAGATAAGAACACACATACACTTGCTTTTGTCACAAGTTTATTGGACCACTGACCAGCACAAGGCTAATCTAAGCAGTGCGAGCCGAGTCCATTCTCTCGATTTGACCACACATCGTAATTTCTTTTGCCTTTTGCAGGGGATTCCAGAGAGGTGGCGACTTTCCTCACTCTTGCTGACGAGATGCACCTTAATAAATTTAAAAATACAATTCAGCATTTTACCTTTTCCATTCTGTTCTTTATCTCTTCAAAAACAGCATAAGACTTGAATTTAGTTTCAAGTGAGCCAGACAGTGAAGTTAGTCTCAAGCGAGACTTCAAGCTAGAAAGAAGGGATGATATATTTCAGGTAAAGCTTCAAGTTTGAAAAGAACAGTTTTAGCCAACTGAAAATTACCTAAAAAAGGACATCAGAAGATCACGATGTCTGTACAAGCGAAGTAAAAATATAGAAAGGACGACTGCTAGGGGTTTTTTATTAATTCTATAAGACAAGAAAATGTCACTCTTCTTGGTTCATAAAGTTCAACAGGAGGCAAACCCAAAAACACTCCTATGATTCATAGGGACATAACGTAATCTAAAGCAAAGAACGAGATTTATGAAGAGATTCATGGCTGAAAATTGCTACATGCCTGACCATAAATGAAGATTCGCAACGAGCTTTATATTGACATGGGTCAATGGGTACCAAGATTTAAAGTAAGCTTTATAGATGTAGGTTGATAATCACAAGGAGGTTCAGAGCTACAAATTGAGGTTCACAGTCGAGCGAAGATTTATACAAGGAGATTTCACATAGAACATAGGACGACCTTTTTGTTGATATACATAGAAAATCAAGATTTAAAGTAAGATTTATAGGTGTAAGCTGATAATCACAAGGAGGTTCAGAGGTACAAATTGAGGTTCACAGTCGAGCGAAGATTCATACAAAGAGATTTCACATAGAACATAGGATGACCTTTTTGTTGATATACATAGAAAATCAAGATTTAAAGTAAGCTTTATAGATGTAGGTTGATAATCACAAGGAGGTTCAGAGCTACAAATTGAGGTTCACAGTCGAGCGAAGAATCATACAAGGAGATTTCACAAGGAACATAGGATAACCTTTTTGTTGATATACATAGAAAATCAAAATTTAAAGTAAGATTTATAGGTGTAAGCTGATAATCACAAGGAGGTTCAGAGCTACAAATTGAGGTTCACAGTCGAGCGAAGATTCATACAAAGAGATTTCACATAGAACATAGGATGACCTTTTTGTTGATATACATAGAAAATCAAAATTTAAAGTAAGATTTATAGGTGTAAGCTGATAATCACAAGGAGGTTCAGAGCTACAAATTGAGGTTCACAGTCGAGCGAAGATTCATACAAAGAGATTTCACATAGAACATAGGATGACCTTTTTGTTGATATACATAGAAAATCAAGATTTAAAGTAAGATTTATAGGTGTAAGCTGATAATCACAAGGAGGTTCAGAGCTACAAATTGAGGTTCACAGTCGAGCGAAGATTCATACAAAGAGATTTCACATAGAACATAGGATGACCTTTTTGTTGATATACATAGAAAATCAAAATTTAAAGTAAGATTTATAGGTGTAAGCTGATAATCACAAGGAGGTTCAGAGCTACAAATTGAGCCTTCAGCAGCAAATAATCTTCGAAAGAAGCACTGAATGACGTAGCGTATTCTCTTTTTGGTATCAAGGAAGCGAAAGCCTATTCGCTTTGACATAAGTACCTTTGATTCGGGAAACCAAGCTTGTAGATACCAACAACGCATGCGCCACCAAGTCCCAAGTTGTGTTGAAGTGCAATCTTTGCTCCAGGAACTTGCCTTTTCTCGCATCTACCTCTTAACTGATTGCAGAGTTCTGTGCATTGAGCCAAGCCTAAGTACATCAGAATACTGGATAAGTATGGTTGGATCAACGAAAGAATTATGAAATAAACATGGAAAGACTAAATAAATGAATTTGGGAATAAATGGGCGAAAGAAAGGATGAAGAATGAGCAAGCAGAAACAATGAATTGAACATCATAAGAATAAACCTTTTCAAAAAGGCCTTGGTCGGTGCGACTTTTTTCTGGAAAATGGTGGACATCTTGAGTAGGGGAATCCTCCCTGCATGCAACGGCCAGGAATGCGGTCACTTCAATTTCGTCTCATATATTCAGGCCCTATTATGGTATAGAAACTGGCTGATTGCAAACAGATATAAGATAGATAACTACACACAAAAGCCAAGAGCCGATACTGACCTGTTGCTCCTAGTGGATGCCCTTTTGATATAAGTCCACCACTTGGATTAACAACATATTTCCCTCCGTATGTGTTGTCTCCTCTATCGACAAGCTCTCCTCCTTTTCCTGAAATTCAATTACGAAAGCTCAAATCAATGCCAAAAAACATGAAATATTTTGGAGTGATGAAGGAAGGACACGTTCTGGTATACTACAGTATAGTGTTTACGAAAGAGCCGCAGGTTCGAAAATAGAAAAATTATTACTAGACCTTCTACAGCGGTTCCAACTAAGACTTCCCTCTGTTTCACACTCAAGAATGAACGATCTGACTAGCTGGTCTTTGAATCAAGGATCAGAGTCAACCCGATCCCCCCGGAGGGAGGTACATGACTTTTGGATTGACGGGGGTGTGCCGCCGAGGATTTACATTCCCAATCACTTAAATTTTGCACAGAGACCTTTTATTACGGGTATCATATCAGAGAAAGGAAACCTCAAAGCAGCGGACAAATATGTGCAACTTGTCATTTCTTCGTAAAACAAACCTCCAAACAATGGGTAGTTTTCCAAGGGGTACACTTAAAAAACCCCTACTTGCGACTATTAGCCACCCTCCCCTGGGCTCAGACCGGCTGCTTGAAAACTTATTAATTAGATAGTATACTTAAGAAAACAGACTTAATATCAATTTTGCTGAAAGCTATGATTCACCCCCCCCCCCAACTTCCATTGTTTTGATTAGACTATTTGCAGCCCGGTCAAAAATGTTAAGGTATCTTGTAAGAACTCTTCTTCCAAATTAATCTACAATAATAGAAAATATTACTAGAGTTCATTATTATTTCAATCCTTAAATATTTGTCTGCAAACTTTCTGCGAATACTTTTACTGCCAAAATTTCTGGGAGCTAGGTTCCTAAGTTCCGATACTTTTCTCTCTGGATTTGCCACCAAAATCTGAAGTTCCCAAGTTCTGCTACCTCTGGATTAATTGTAATAGATATAAGCTTGAAAATAAAGAGAAAAGAAATACAATGTCATCAATTGCGCTGCAGTACCTTCTTCACACAATCCAAGAGCTTCGTACGTGATAAGTTCATTGACAGAGAAACAATCATGTAGTTCAACCACGTCAACATCGGCTGGTTTCAGGCCTTCAAAAAATTACAATAAGAAGAGACGGTAAACCTTAACTCGATTCCAGAATAGTATAGTGATGCATCTATGTTGTTATAAAACTCCGTTCGGCCAACTTCAAACCTATGACTTTGCTAATAAGCTCAATGTAACAGTGAAAACTAACAGGGTCTCCAAATATAAAGTTCTTACTCCTAACACATGAATCGATTTATAAGGTCTTCAGCATTTGAAAGTTCTTCAGCATTAAGGTCTTTGTTACTGTCAAAAGCTGAACAATTGACTCTTTTCGTGTTTATTTTAGTTTTGGTTAATCTAACTTTATCCCCTCCCGAGTTTTTAAGTGAGCTTGCTCGTTGAAATTTAAGAAGTCGAGACTTTGAGAAGACTTGTGTTTCTTCGGCTCTGATCAGATGATCAAACATTGTTTTTGTGCCAAACATTTAGAATATTCTTGTCCAGAAAAAATGTTTTACCGTTTGGCCTCGTCGCAATAACATTGCTCGTCCAACATTTTTTTGCTGCGTCAAGCAAAAAATGTTGTTAAGCTTTTTTAAAAACATCACGCCACCAATTTTGTTTCTTTTGCTTATCAAGCAATGTTTGATCGTTTGGCCGCTTCCAACATTGCTTGTTAAACATTTCTTTTGTTTTTGACAACTTGCAAACAACTTGCAACATTTCATGACCTAGCATCATTTCTTAGCAACAAAGCGTTCGTGCTTGTGCATTAGCAATAACAACGTTGTTGGACAGCAATGTCTGAACGCGGCCAAACAGTCAAACGTTTGCTGTAAAGCAAATTTGAAATGTTGGACCAACAATGTTTGATCGCTTGGCCAGGGCCTAAGACATCTGTAGCAAATTTATGCTCGTATAATAACTGGTTAAATTAATATGGGGAATATGGGGATAAATCGTGAGTTTGATTGGTTACATACCAGCCTTTTGGAAAGCTGTTCCAGCTGCTTTTCTTGTCATATCGAAACCAGCCTTGGAAGAGACATAAAAATTTTAAATTAAGTGTTAAATAAAAGATAATACAATAAGCTGCAAGGGTCGCTATTTGTCAATAAATGCTCATTATTCTAGCTCTTCAAAAATGTCACCAATGGTATTTAATATTTCTCTGAAAAATTTATATAGAATCTTATAATCTTCACCAAAATCAACTGTAATATCAGCACGAGAGCCTCTTTAAAACAGATTCTTTCACAGGCTCCTAAACCAAAGATGTGCAAAACAATATATGACTACGGGGGTAATCAGTTTCTTGTATTCTTACATAGTAAACTACGACTTGTTTTGTAACCTTTTTATAATTAAATCTAGCGGCCCAAGCCTGATACGCCCTGCTTTTCTTGAGTCGCGCAAAACACGTTATTTTGCTTTACTTTGAATGTCATTCAGTAATTGTGTGTTTTACGAATGAAACTGAATTGAATTGAATAGATACACATGGCCAATTTTTCAATAACAACAAACGTGTGATAATTTCCATTTCACCTAAGTCATATTAAAAGAGTTTTTGGCTAAACGTACTAATTGCAGGAAAAGCGGCACATGAGAATCTTTATTTATTAGAAACCTACAGCCTGAAATTTTATATTTTCTACCCAATAAATAAGAAACATTTTAGCCTGATATCCAAAGAGGCTCTTAATTGAGGGGACTGGAATCATGCACTGGGTTTTAAATGCAACTTATGCTTGGGTTAACCTCTTAAAAGGACTCCAAAAACATTGCATTCAGGACATTTAGAAGCAGGGGCTTGCATGGTGTACACCACATTACAAAGGAACTTAAATAGGCTGCGTTCAAAACTTAGGTTTTTATGTACGGGCTTTTACAGTATTTTTATCATTATTATTATCACAAGGTTTAAAGATATATTATCTTAAGGATTAACACTAAGATGTCCATCCCTTGAAAAAGATCCAATTTTGATCATATCAACTAAAGAGTTACTATCAGCTTTTCTTATAGCCGTATAACCAACAAGTGCAGGCTCATAAGGAATTTGAGACAGAAAATCGTCTAAGCCTTTCTTGAACACATTAAGCGATACCCCACTCAAGTCCCTAAGATGTTAAGGTAGTAGGTTGAATAGCTTTGGACCCTGGATGCAGAAACTTCCTTCTATTAGTGAACATATCTTTTGTTGTCCAACAATTCTTCTGATCTGACACTTCCTTCCATGTCTTATATGGTTGTATGAATTGCCGCGTATTATCGAATTTATTTTCCAAATATTTGGGACATCCACCATCAACTACACAGTCGCAGGGCCGTCGAGAGCCAGCTCGGGCTCTAAAGGGGGTTTGGGGAAGCTGAGGGAAACGCCCTTTTAAAATATGTATCATGAAAAATAATTTGAGTATTTCATGCAAGGTTATTTAAAAGACAGTATTGGTGAGTAATTAGCATCGTTTTGTGTTAGTAATAAAAATAAAACTTTAGGGCATTAACAAAACGTTATGGCCCATAATTTTTACGGGCCCCTTCGGGGCCCGGCCCTGGACCTTTTAACCCCCTACCCCCTCTCGACGGTACTGCACAGTCGGCACATCAAAGTCTATTGTTCCTGCAGTAACGATGAAGACATAGCAAGAAAGCAGGAATTACTCGTAATTATTACCAATTTAATGCAGCTTTTATCTTCAAATGTACTTGATAGATCGGTTGCCATCTCCATTGCTAAGATTTCCACTGCATTGTTTTCCAATCCTCTCTCCTTTACGAATCGTTCACTGCATAGTATTGCTGCAGCTCCGCCATCTGAAGTTGGACTAAAAGAAAAATTTTTTTCTCAAAAGAAAAATTACTCCTACTCGTCAATCGCAACTATTTGTGTATCATAAATTAGACTTTGAGCAGTATGAAATTTGAAAAAGTGCAAGAAGCAGGGAAAACATTTTCAGGCATAATTCCATGCTTTTTTCGTCTGACACTCCTTAGAGTACAAACGTCAGAAACAGACCACAGAGCGAAACAGTTGAAAGGCGGAATTTATACCCAGATGCCGATCGAAAAGCACCGACCAGAAAGTTGTGCTGAGTTGGAAAAAATTGTTTCTGACGTTTATTCTCTGAGGAGTGTCAGGCGAAAAAAGCTTTTTAGTATGTCCAAAAATTGTATCGCTGTTTCTTGCAATTTGAGCTGTTATTCTACGACAAAAACGATCTTCTAAAAAATGACTGTGTTTGATGCATCGAACATCGATTCATTAACATTTATCATTAGAAAGATGGTAACAAAGAATCATACAGGCGGTTTTAAAAACACTAACATCATAGGGCGTCATTAGAAATATCCTAATGACAGAATTAGGAGTAGAAGAAATTATTTCTAGAATTGTCTTACCAGCATTGGAGTTTGGTAAGTGGGTCGTGAATCTGTGGTGAGTTCATCACTTCCTCTAAAGTGTAATCTTTAGTGAATTGTGAAAGCCTAAGAAAAAAGTAGTCCGTTAAGGTAATTTGGCAAAAATAGAAAAAAAACTTTATATTTAAATGAATGCCTAGATAATACAAAAATAGCTACATTAACTGAACATCATTCTCTTAACTAAAACCAAACATACTTGCCTTAAAGATAAACTACAAAGGAAAGTTCAGAGATTCTTTTTGGGGAAAATGTGATAACATTGATGGCAACCTTGAACACTTGTGTATGTACACAATTTCCTAAAAACATCCGAATAGCAAGGATTTTTCCACGAGTGGCATACCAGAATAGATGGGATTCAAACCAGGACTGCATGATCAGAGAGCAACCGACGTTTCCACTGAACGAAAAACTCCACTGCACTCGCCGAGTTGTTCTCCAAGCCATACAGCCAAACGCTCTCCTCCCATCCGGCTTTATGTTTTGCCTATGTTGCTTTCTTTAGTACCACACATATTTGCATATATTTGTCATAAATAGCGAACACAAGGATAGATTTTTCCACAAGTGGCATACCAGAACAGATGCGATTCGAACCTGGATTGCATGATCAGAGAGCAAAAGACGTTTCACCAAGCTAAAGAGTTCATTGAAGCCATCGAGTAACTCATCAAGTCATACAGCCCAAGTGTCGCCTCCCCTTTTTGTGTTCCACCAGTGTCGAGCCTTCATCAGCACCATAAATAATTGCATATATTTGTCATGAATGGCGAACGCTAGGATAGATTTTTCAACAAATAGCATACCACAAAAGAGGGGATTCGAATCGAACCTGGACTGCATGATCAAGGAGCCAGCGATGTTCCCTGGGCTATAGAGCTCGATAAATTCGACTAGTAACTCTCAAAGTCATACAGTCCAAGGCTCTCCTCCCGTTTGACTTTTTCGTGTTTTGCCTGTGTTGAGCCTTCTTCGCTGGTGCCATCAACATTACAGCATGGATAACTCCCCATTACAGCATTGATTCAAGTTCACGTGGAGTTTACTATTACTCACTTGTTATTGACAGAGTGTCTGTGATTCTTCTCAGCAATTTTTGCAAAATGCTCTTTTTTTGTACCTTCAACAAGAAAAGTCAAATGTTATAATTTCTCTACAGCCAATTTTGCAACAAACACGTGCAAGTAGGACAAATTTCCTCAAAACGACCAATTGTAATGCCTTAGGGGAAAGCGATGGAAGGGAATAGAGACAGCAGCGTACCATACTTATCCATATGCTCTTTTCCAGCATTGCCAAAAATCTGGCAAGTCATTGGCGAGGCACTGAATTCTCTTAGGCTTCCCATTAACTCGATGTGCTTGTCCAGGGGAATAGTTCTATCGTTATACTACAAAAAAATGTACAAGTTATATGTAGTAACGCTAACGTAATATATAATATATAATATTTCACAAGCATCAGGGTGTAATTGAAAACTAAATGTTGCAGGCAAGATTGCCTCTTGCGTGGTATTAAGCAATGGTTTCCAGAATTTCCAGAATTCGACTGCAAATAAAAGAACTCGTGACATTGAAGAAGATTTGCCTTCCAACTTCAGTTTCTTTCATGCTCCGCACATGCATCCAACATGCAACCCCTTATAAATGATCCCGTATATCAACGGTCATATTAGTTAAGATCTACCAATAACGTTAAGCTAATTGAGAGGTTTGAAATAAGCGGAACGGAGATTTTATTCATTGCACAATCATTCAGATGGTGTTACCTACAATTATAAAAGCAGGTTAGCTTAATTTCGTCAAGAACAGCTAAATTTAGCAGGTCCTATCATTGTTGCATGTCTGTCAATCCGACCTATGTAGTAAATAAGACACAAACACAACTTCTCATTGCCCAATGATGGAAGACCTAAACGACCGAACTTTGTAACATAATCTTTATTTCTTTCATGCAACTGGGCTTGTTTATTTACTCTTTTAAACTCATATACTGTACTCAATAGCGTTACACAGGCCCCATTTTAATTGTATATAAATTCAAATCACCTTAAGACCCAGGGATCCCTTCTCCATTTTCTCAAAGCCAACAGCTAGAACACAGTCTGCTACACCTGGAATAAAAGACTCTCAAATCAAATTCATAGGAAGCAGAGAGCAATAGTTATAAGCAATCATACAAGAGCTGCTCATCAAAATGACATGGCATCAGAGGCATTACAGATGGCATCATACATACCTCCT
The DNA here is from genome assembly GCA_014526335.1 of Chrysaora quinquecirrha. Classification (NCBI taxonomy): domain Eukaryota; kingdom Metazoa; phylum Cnidaria; class Scyphozoa; order Semaeostomeae; family Pelagiidae; genus Chrysaora; species Chrysaora quinquecirrha. Next base: position 8,377,760 of record JACTAT010000039.1, read on the forward strand.
TCTATCAATTGTTTTCCAAGATGCAAAGCAGATGATCCAGTGGCACAGTTGTTGTTTACCTTGAACAAAGATCAACAAACAGAAATCAGTGAAGCTTGAGCCTAACGTTGTTAAGCCGTTGTTAAGCCCAAGATGGCTATTGCAATATTTGAGCCCCAGAGATGGTGTGGCTGAGTGGTCAAGGCAGCACACGACTGAGAGGTTTTGGGTTGGAAACTTGTTTGGGAACTTTCCACATGCCTACTGTCAACTCAGCTGTCCATCTTTCTGAGGTAAGTAAATGAACAAGGGTACTTCTTCTATAATATCATCCTAGTGGCACAATCTGGCAGTCTGTATTAGCAGTGATGCTTTCAATAATTCAAATCTACGTTACCAACCAAAAATGCTTCCTTGCTTGCTGATTCATACAACAATCACGGAAGAAATGTTCCAAAAGCAAAACAGAAATCAGATTGAAACAGGTATATTGAATTGTACTGTATCACAACTTACATTGTATATGGGAATTCCAGTTAATCCAAGCTCATACAATGCTCTCTGGCCACATGTTGATTCTCCTGAAATTTGCAAAAGAAACTTCTGTCAAAGCTAATATCTCAAATGCTGCCAAGCTATACAGTTTATGCTACTAACGTAAATAAGCAAGAGACAATGTCTTTTAAGGGCCATATAGAAAGAATATTGGCAACTCACAGCATCTATATGGAAACCAATTTAACCTCAGTCCGTTGAAGAAGATCATTCTTTTGACCTCCATCATTCATTCGAAACATTTAGCAAAAAAAGTAAGCTTTGAGATAAATTTTGGTCATTCAGGGTCATTGGAAGCTGTTGGCATGTTTCCATTAAGCATTTTGAGTTCCAAGAGCATTTGTCAGCATTTTACAGTCACTGTAGGTTGTGGAGATTTCAATCTCAGCAAATCTCTCAGTTTTGTATTTCAGTAACAATACTTCCATATCCCTGCTGATAATATTTCAGTTTTAGCAATGATTAACAATTGACTTCAGGAGGGATACAGAATGTATATACATGCTTGATTTGCTTCAAATTAACTATGCTAGCAAAAAAACTGTTTGCTAGCTATCTTTTCAACAAAAGTTTCAACTTGAATTTAATCTCACCATAAACGTAACCAACAACAGCTTGCTCGATGTCCTTGTAGTGAATACCTGCATCTTTGAGTGCTGCAGTTCCTGGAAAAAATAAAAAATCTTACACATAAGACATAAAACTTGAAAAAATTTGATCTGGAAAACATAGAGCAATGCAACGGTTTAGTGATACCTTGCATGCTTATGTACAACAAACACAGATACCAATTTCTTGACTTATTTCTTTATACTTTTACTCATGCCAATACTTCAGACCATGCCAACAACTCTACTAATGCTGTTTCTTCTGCTTATTCTAATACCTAAAGTAATGACAATACCTCTACTTAAGGTAAAGGTAATTCTTTCACAGAGGCAACTACGCCCATTTTTTCAGATACCAATGCTAATGGCAATATATTGGCTTGTGCTTATACATATTAATACCTATCATAATTCTGTTAATGCAAATACCAAATCTTGGCTGATACCTCTAATAACACAGTACTTCTGCTAGTACTGATACCTCAATGGATGCCAATACCTACACTTATGCTAATACCTCTGCTAATGCCAATACCAAAATCTCCGCTGATATCTCTAGCAACATAGGACTTCTGCTACATACCTCAATGGATGCCAATACCTACACTTATGCTAATACCTCTGCTAATGCCAATACCGAATCTCTGCTGATATCTCTAGCAACATAGGACTTCTGCTAGTGCTGATACCCCTTTGGATGCCAATACCTCCAATTATGCTTATACCACTACTAATACCACTACCACAATTTGCTGATACCTCTTGCAACTGATACCTCTCGTAAGATAGTACTGATACCTGCTTCAACTGCCATTTGAGGGTAGTCAAAATTGTCTCTCTTTCCCGGCTTTTCAAACTGCAATGGAAAATCAAGTATTATTCTCGAGCAAAAAACAATATGCAGAGCATTCCTACAGGTTTGCCCTAGTCTATATTATAGTTTACAACAAACTTTGTTAATTTTTTTAACAGAGCATTTAGCTCTGAAAATGCAAAATTCTGTAGGTAGATAGCCTAGCTAGTGTTGCTATATCAGCAGTTTTCCTGGATTTTTCTCTGAAGACAACAAGACATTGATGGGCCTAAAGCATTGGGGAAGTACCCAAGTAACTAATTTGACGCTTGGGGTTGGGGGCTTTTGTTTTATTTCATGCATAGCATTATTACCTTAGTCATTCCGACACCACAAACAAAGACACGGTTTCCAACCATCGCTGTCGTTAGTTTGGCTGTACGTGCAGCTTTGGACAAGACACTCTGGAAAGTGCTCCTTCTCCTGAAAAACAGAGTGGTAGGAAGGGAAGTGAACCAGACAGCCTTTGTGTTTGTGGACTTTAACCTCTGGGGATTTGCCCGTTGATAAATCCTCCCAGCGGAATAGGCTGCCCCTTCCTCTATTCCCGCCTGAATTGAAAAGCCACGTGTCACACACAGCAAACGTTCAGTTCAAGCTCAACAGAAAAGGGTAGGCTGTCTGTACAAGGGAAGTCGCGGCACAACTTTCCTATCGAAATGCCACCGATCGCTGCCAACATTGTAATTGCTTTTATTGCTCTTGTTGCAGCAATAATCTACAGCGGTCAAACAAGTTTTGTTATTCAAAAACTAAACGAAGTCATCCACAGAAAACCTGGCTGCAACCCCATACCAGCTGTTGGCAATGTAACGTTACATTACTTTGCTGGAAGGGGCAGGGGCGAGTGTATTCGAATGCTAATGGCAGATGGTGGTATTGCATGGACTGAGACGAAATTTACTAAAGAAACATGGCCTGAAGCAAAGAAAACTGGGATGGATGTTGGGTTCTATACATTTGGGCAAGGTATTGCTGTTTTTGTCCTGGCTAGCCCCCTCACATAACAAACCCCCAGGGAGGGGGGCAGGGTCTATGGGTACATGACGGAAACTACCCCTCCCTTAACAAATAGGTAAACAGCATGAATGTTTGCTTTATTTGATAATGTGCAATTTTCATGGTTATAACATCCCAGAGGTTTGGAGTACATCATTTAGCATTTTTAGCTATTGGGGGGGGGGGCTTGAAAAGATTATCGTGGAGCAGCCTTGGTCATCTCAGGGTTTCAGCTGGCTAGTCTCAGCTACCCCTTGAAGGTACCACAGGAACTAAATGGAAATATAAGCCCCCATTTTGCCCCCTTCATGCCTTTCTCAACCCGGTGCCCTGGAAACATCCCAACATGGTATATCTGCTAATTGTTGTAACTTAGTCACCCAATGCGATCTACAATAATTAAAATGGTTTCTCTCTTCCAACAGTTCCAGCTATTGCAACAAGTAAAGGACACAGACTGGTGCAGACCCAAGGTATTGTGCCTTAACAATGTATTTTTAAGGAATTGCTTCTTGTATTCAGAGATGGTATCAGATGAAAGAAGCTTTTAAGTATGCCCAAAGATGTTTTGGCTCTACCTTGCAATTTTGAAATTTTGTACTACTCAAAAACTAATGCTCAAGGCATTTGATAGAAGATTAACCTCAGGTAATGGCAATAAAACTGAATAGTATTAAATCAAAAGTTACCTTTTCATTCTAGCAATACTCAACTTCCTTGCAAGATCAGCTGGGTATGACTGTGACTGCTCCGATCTGCATATCTGCCATCAAATTGCACTGGGAGTAGGTATGATGATGCCTCTTTCTACTTGAGTCTTCTGCATTATACCCTTGGACAAAAGTTGCCTTCTTCTCTGCTATCTTACTGTGAAATTCATTTCCCTCTCTTTGGTTCTTCTAGAGGACATCTCAAACAAGCTTTCCAAAATGATCTACAACCCTGACTTCTCAAGAGCCATGAGAGACGAATACATGGACAGCACATTGCCAACCTGGCTTGGATACTTTGAAAAAATAGCACCTAAGAGAGATCTAAAAGGCAAAGAATTACATTTTGCAAGTGACAGAGTTACCTGGGTCGACTTCCTTGTCTTCAACATGCTTGAAACAAACTACAACTTTGAAGAAATCACTCGAGCTGATGGCTCCCAAGAAGTTGATATTCTGGAAAAGTTCCAGAAGCTTCAGCATTTTTACCAAGAATTCCAGCTTCGACCTGGCCTTCGTGACTACCTGAACAGTCCAAATCGTTTCCCGTATAAAATTCCATACCCTCTGTGAAGATGAGCTGTTAAGGCTTTGCATAATATTCTGCACATCAAGAAACCATTTTTTGCACATCAAGGAATAAAATTGGACTTTTTATCACTAATGGTTGAAACATGAACTTGAGCTAGGTCAAGAATCATAAAAGTGCTTAATTTCAAAATATTCCAGCTTTATGTTTGCGGCAAGACAATGCTTCTAATTCCAATTAGGATTTTCAAGAGGTTTTAAATGCTTGCTTCCTTAAGGCAATCCCAAACTGCAAGAAGCTGGCTGCAATGCAATGCATCAAAAACCATTTGCAGACCTCAGTTAGGTTGCCCACATCAGTATCAGTGCATCACTCCAGATACCTGCAAGGTATTACTATTATGCCAATGCAGGGCAGCTATCCTTTCGTTAGGCTTATATTGATATCAACCTAAAGTGTGCATGTTTGATCTGATTCACAAATTTAAAACTTAATTTTTAAAAATGTGCATTAATGACTGTAGTCATTATTACAACTTTGATTTCATTTTCTTCATTAGTTTCTCAAGTTTCATTGCGACCATAATGTCCCCCTTTATTTTCATTTTACCACCCATAAAGGCCTGTGCCGGATTCAATTCACCTTGGAACATTTTGACAAAATCTTCACTTGAGCATTCCATAGTAACATTGGCTGGTCCGCTTGGAGGCTCTCCTTGTCCAGATGATCCTGTAAAAATGAAAACGATGACATGAAAGCAATTCCATGACTAGTATAGGGTCTCAGTTGTGAGAGCTAAAAAGTCTCTTGTGAGAGTTAAACAGCCATCTAGCCCTCGAGCCTGCGTTCTCCATGGTCATATGAGGTTGTTCTGAGTAGCACCATTAGTTAGGCACATATTACTTTGGTCAAAAGCCATTGCCGTTGCTAATCGGCAATTTTTTGTAAGTAATATATGGCAACTAATCTGTCTAGCACGACAAAATTGCGACAAAATTTGTAACAAGAGACACGCAAAAGTTTCTGGGAGACAACAAAAACATTCCTTGTCTCCGTTACTCTGGGGACATACAGGGACGCCTGAGCAATGGTAGGGCAAGGGGGGCAACCAGGAATGTAAGAGCAATTGAGATAAAAATTAGAGGTTTGGTGGTACTCCCCCAGGAAATTTTTTGTGTCCACACCCTTCAGATTGGCTTCAAATGCATTAAAAGTTTTTCAACGAGTATTAATCATGTTTTTATACGACAATTTTTGGCTATGTCTCCACATGTACGCATTTCGAATGGAATAATAATAGCGAAGCATCGTATTTAACGTTGTCAAAGTCGATTATCGCATTACATTGAAAGGGCACTTTTGCCCCCCTTGCCCCCCTCTCCGGCGTCCCTGGCATACTTGTCACTGTTGTTCACTTGTCACACGCATGTTTAGCCACCCTCGGAAGACATGCCGAATACAATGTCGCGCGCGACATGTCTCCTAGTTTAGCCATAGCTTTAGTTCTATCGTATCTTAGATCGACATAGGTAAAGAAGAAAGGGAACAAAGTAAATTCAAAAATCAATAATACATCAGAATACCTGAATTATTTTTCAAGTCTAAATACCAATCACCAGCTTCTTCTCCGCTTAATTTGAATTGAAAGACGCCACCAACAGTTTGGACCAATTCCTCACTCAGAAGACCACGAATTTGATCGAATACAGGAGAAACGGAGCCAGAAGACGGTGCATCGTCTGCTCTCGCTTTTTGCTTTTTTAGACCCTTCAGCTCTTGGTTGAATTTTTTCTCCCAAACATCATCATCGATGAAAAAGTCAGGCATTAACTGGACAGCTAGATTACAAAAGAGAGAAAGGAAGTTTAATATTAAAAAGCTTCGAATACCATATTTACTCGCGTATTTAAAAATCTGTCCCAAAGAGGGGTAGTCATTTGAAAATTTATGTTGCGATGAAAAGCGGAATCATTTTCGGGCATACCAATTTATGTATGAACTAACGTTCTTAGAAAAATAAGTTTTGCAGCAATTAGCAAAAGGTGTCTATTCCTTCTTCCCGTCAGAGCTTTCACATAGACTGTCAAAGAAGTTTCTGGGACTAAAATGATGGACAGCTCGATCCAAATTGGCGCTTATTCGAGGGAGGGCACTTAATCGCGGAAATGCGGTAGACGCCTATTTCAAACGAATGCCCTTCTGGAATAATTGTCTCTTTAGAGGCTTTGTTACTTTGAAGGTGCTGTGGCGTCGTGGTGTAATCCGGCTGACTCGTGGTGTCAGAAGCTCAGTGTGGTCAGGGTTCGAGCCCAGCCACAGTAGCGTCACAGCCAGGGTCAAGGTCTCGATTAGTTAACCTACTACTGAGATCCTAGCGACTGGCGCTAAATAAACCATTTCACTTTCACCTTCATCGTAAAAGAAAAATTCCCGCTTTCCCCTTCAAGTAATCAAATACCAAACAATACTGCCAATAAGCTTGTGTCTACAACAGATTTGTAGAAGTGCCATGATTGACAAGATTTGAACCCTAGACTGCATGATCAGAGAGCAAACGAATATTCAACTGAGCTAAAGAGCTCAATTAAATCGTAGTAACTCTCCAAGTCGTACAGTTCAAGGCTCTTTTCACATTAGAATTTAATGTTTCAAGAACATATATGATTGAAGAAGGCTTAATTTAGCTGAAATACAAAACATATTGTAATTGTAATTGTACATTATTTAATGTTAGTATTTACAATAGTGAAGAAACACTAATTCACACTAACATAAAGCAATTCCAGAGATTGCATCAAAGAATCATTTATTACAAAAGGAACACGCGCATTTTTTATTCAGGAACCACGTCTTTATCAAGCTTTTAAATTCTTTGTTATTTTGGGCTGACTTAATTTCAGCTGGAAGAGAGTTCCAGATTTTGGGCCCTTGGAAACTTAAGGATTTAATCCCATAGTTGGTTGTTCGACGATATGGAAGCAGGCTTTATCTCGAACCGTATTTGTATCCCTGGGTTATAATAAGATCATGCTATCATCATGCTATCACCTGTTTTGGGCCAAAGAGCATTGACAGAAATTCCATCTGATCTGAATTCTTCTGCCATTCCAAGAACGCACATTGACATGCCATATTTTGCAATGGTATATGCTGAAAAACGTAAATTAGAAGATCTTAATTGATGAAATATAACATTTTCGTAATTTTCGAGGAACAGCGGAAACATTTTTTTCACATCCTAAATTCTTTTTTCCTCTGAAACTCCTCGGACTGTAAACATCCGAAATAGCCTAAAGGATTGACATAGGCGGAGATTTTATACCCAGATTCGGATCCTAATCCACCAATCAGAAAGTGGAACAAATCAGGATTGAGTTTTAAACAATATACAATTGTAGAATATAGCGGTATGTTTCGGGCGTTTATTCTCTGAGGAGTGTCAGACAAAAAAGGCTTTTCAGTATCTCCAAATATGTTTCTCGTCATTTTGAACTTTTGTACCACTCAAATATGTAAGTACTGTATGGTATAAATGACAAAACATATGAAGGATTGTAATAGCGCTAGGTTACCCCACGTGCATTTACATACAGCACAACGGGAATTTTTCTTCATATCTTCACAGAACCGGGGATAACCTAGACCTACTACAGGATTCTGTTAAATTTGCTGAATAGACTCACCTACATGTGACCTGAACCACATGGGGTTTAAGTTGAGTGGCGGAGATAATGTCAAGATGTGTGGGTTTTTCCTTTCTTCAAATATGGTAAACATGCTTGAGAACTGAAAATGAGACATAGATTTAGTAAATAAAAAACAATGATTCTGTGAGTTAGTTTACACAGAAAAAGTTTGAAGAAGCAATACATTATTAGTTGAAAAAAGTATTTTTATTTAGAGCTTACCAAAGGTATGTTCCTCTTGTGTTAATGTTGTTCATGAGATCATACCTAACAAGAAAAATAAAAAAATATAATTGGACAACAAAAACTTTGCTATTCATCCCACTCTAATAGACCCCGTCTACAAGGATACGTTTTCAAATTAAAACTTCAATGATTTCTTTGCATTTTTACCTCTTGTCTACATGTCTAAACTTTTTGAAAACGCAATTTTCGCATGTAGACAATGAAAACGCAAATATTTGAAAACGATACAGCAACAACAATCATGTGACACCAAACTGTAACCTCTAGTATAGACATAAAACTTCTGGTTGTTTTCTTTGACATGAAAACATAACTTTTTAAATAATTTATTTCCTGTACAGCTTGTCAGTTATTTGACTGCTAACATTGGGGTCTCCACCACAAACCCCCAATTATCGCAGCAATTAAGGCAATTGGGAACAACCACAAAGAATGTTGGGCAAAAAGATTAGAATTTGACACCAAAAACTCTACATCTTGAAATTGTGGAAAATTTCCATAATGGCAGTTGTTGTTGAAAACGAGTATACTAAACAGACTTACTTTTTCATAGGTGTTTCCAATGTGCCTGTTAGGCTAATAGCACTGGCATTATTGACGAGAATATCGATTCCACCATATGTTCTAACGGCTTCTTCAACTGCTTTGACAACTGCACTCTCCTCTCTAACATCTACAATGCATGGCAAGCATTTTCCACCAGCTTCTTCAACTAAAACATAAAAATATCAATATTCAATGATTGAACTATGCATATGATGTGTCTAACCATAGTTATTTATCACTATAAGACAGCACCAGTAGCTTGTCAGTCATTCTTGTAAAGGGTGGTGGGCAGTGATCTTTTGTTTGTTGCTTAATAACCTCACATAGGCAATGGTTTTCAAAATCACACTTGCATCTTATTCACAATGTAGCAGAATGATACGTTGGAACAACAGTCAAAGCAGAATCACTGTAGGTTACGTAACAATAGATCTATCGTTTCTTAACAATGGACCTATTCTTAACTATAGGTCATGGGACAATAGGTCTATTGTTTCTTAACAATGGACAATTGTTTCTTAACAATAGATCATTGTTTCTTAGCAATTGATAATTGTTTCTTAACAATAGATCTATTGTTTCCTTTGTGCTATGTCAGATTTCACTTGTGCATTCTTCAATGTGGAGTTGCCTGGAGTCCAACACTTTTACAATAGTACAATTAGTACAGTAGATCTATTGTTTCTTTGGCTTGAAGGCATTTTTAAATTTCAAGAAACAGATCAGTGCTACTTATAATTGCTAGCAGGGACAGGCCTGGCCTTTTAAGGCATGCGATAGCTGAAGATGGGGGCGAGTGGTGATTCCATCATCAAATTGCTAAGCTTTTCAATTTTCCCATTGTTTTTCTCTTACTTTCAGGATTTCACCTCCCTTTCCACTGCCCTTTTTCTGGCATCTGGCAGGGGGTCGAGGGATTTATAATAAAAAATACTAACTTTTTTTAGTTTCCCATCGTTTTGCCCCTATTTTCAAGGATCTACCTCCCTTGGCTACCTTGCCCTCCTTCTGGCACCCCAGAGTGCATTCAGTGTTACTGCTATGCCAGAGAATACGCCAAGCAAATCAGATTTCAAGCCAAAAGAAACAATAGATCTATTGTTTTACAATTGAAATAATAGTCTAGGCTATTGTTTTTTGAAAGATCAACGCCAGTACGCTGGTAAAGTTTCAGACTCTACACCAGCGTAAGCTACATGGAATGCACACTGGCTGGCACCCCCTTTTGTTAGAGGTTCAAGAAAAGGCTGTTTATCCATACTTTCTTTTGCAGCTGTGTAAATGGTGCCCGGCAGCTTCGGATGTGGATCTGCTGTTTTTGCTGCAATTACGACATTTGCACCATCCCTTGCCAATTTGACTGCTATTGCTTTTCCAATACCACGACTTGCTCCAGTGATAAACGCAGTACGACCAGCAAGCTTCCTAAAATACAACAGACAAGAGATAAGTTGAATGAAGAAAACAGGGCTTTGCTTGTTTGACTTTGTATCCCTTCCCTGGAATGAGAAAGTTATGCATATAGGTGGTGGTGGGTGTTCTGTTATAGGTAAGGATGGGGCCAGAGAGTGAAGGCTTGTTTTGCTCTGTCATATAATCTAATCCTGGAACCAAACATATTGGAGCTATTCAGACCGAACATCAACTTACCCTGTGTTCATTGCCATCTTTCATGAGCTTTGCAAAACCTTTCAAAGCAAAACAAAAAGGCAGATACCAAATGCAACCAAAAAAGACCAAGAACCAAGATGGACTTTGCTCCCCAACTGACTGAAAATTCAAAGTTGTGCCAGTTTAGCTGTGCATCAGAACAAGGCTACGCGATAAGGAGGCTCTGGGTTAGACGGTCGTCCTCGCACTTTTGCATTTGAGCAATGGTGGAAGTCAACTCAAAGCTGCGGGCTTGAAATTACTCGATATTTTAATCAACTTAGACGGAATTTCCAGGTAAATAGCAGCATTCAATTCAAGATTTCATTTCTACTTTAATTTATTGCCTGTGATTGATCAGAAGATTAATAAATATTTTAATAATCCTGGAAAGACAAAATGACTTGCCATAGCCATAGGCCACAAATCTTTCCTGTTTTTGATGAAATCATAATTTCTTTGTAGAAAATATCATGTCTTCGAAGCTGAATATTCTTGATCGACCATTGAGCAAAGGAAAATCTGAGGTATCTATGGGTGTGACATTTATTTTTCTCATTCACTTTACAGTTTTAGCAGTCTGGCTTTATGGTACCTCCAGAGGTGAATAACTGTGCTTTTTCTTGTTTTCAGATCAATATAACATCATTTGCATTGATATTTTCTGAAATGGTTCAGTACTGTCAAGGAAGAGTTCACACAGTCTCCGAGCTTCAAGAAAAGTAAGGCTATTAATAAAGTAATTACTGGGAGCAATCATCCCTTGCCCGTCTGCAGAGTGTGTGAGTGGTGCACCTGAGATATTTTTGCTCAAACCATTCATTGCATCAGTGCACCATTGTTCTATTGTTTCCATGCAAAAAAGTCTTTGGTAAAATCATATTTTTGCCCCTGCACCAGTAGTTTCTTGGCAATGGCACCCCGGATCTCGGTTGAAATGTTGCAGACTCTGCAGACTGGATCCCTTGGTTTTGTTTTCTAAATGGATTCTGCAGAGCTTTTGTGCTGCTAGATGCCTGCTTGTAATGGGGTGCCAGCAATGAATTAGCCAATAAAGTTGGAGTGGCTGGGTGTGTGAACCTTAATTTTGTAGTCTCTTGACTGGGCTAAGTTTTCCCAACAAAGTATTCCTAGATGGCAAAACTCTTTGCTTTTCAATTATATTTTTACATCAAGGTTCTTATTCTTCACTATCCTGCTAAAAGTTTCAAATGAATTCAAACTTACTTTTGCCATAGACTTGCTGAGTTGGGTCAACATGTTGGACGTCGTGTTGCTGATATTCATGTTCTAAGAGACAAAGGCTTCAAAAGAGACATTAAATTGATTAGAATGTTAATGTTTGTAACTTCTAATATATGGAAAGTAAGTTTAATCTTTCTCTTCATTTCAAGCTGCAAGGAGGCATGAGTTTAGCTTTCGGCATAAGTTGTCTGCAAGAACACTGCAAGGCAAGCTGGAATAGAGTTTTTGCAAAAGGAATGCCTAGCCTGTGACAGAGGGATGAGTAGAAATTTTGGCATTGCATGTGTGTAGTGACAAAATCTTTCCTTCTTGTAAAGAGTTCTGCTTGATAGAGATCTGTCGTTGTAGAGCCCGGGGGGGGGGGGGGGGTACTTAGTATAATTTGGGTACGGGTACGTGTCGCCCTTATGGGTGGGTTTTTTGCTCTGAAATTCTCTAAACATGGGTATGATTTTAACCAAAACCCCATCAAAGTGGGTGGCAAATTGAAGAAAACCCGAAAGTTTAACTTTAATTCGGTCAGAAAAGTGGTAAAATCGCCCCAAAGATGTTCATAGTACAATATCAAGCAATTATAAGGTCTATTTTTACTCATAAAATAGGGTCTGTGTCTGCAAAGGTTTACATTATAAGTGGGTGGGTTTCCGAAATCTGGGCGGCACATCCCCGTCCATTCATAAATCATGTACCCCCCCTCCGGGTTGTAGAGTTTGCTTGACATTTAGAACTTGCTTCAACCTTGTTTCCAATTGACAATTGGCAAGATTATAATGTTAGTTGAGTGGGTGGTAACCACCTTGGAATTTTATCAAGGGGAACCAAGTCTCTAAGCATCGCCGAATGCAGATACTGATATTTATCGTATAACCAATGCTGCTATCGATTGACTTGCATTTTCTCATTTGTTTTTCAGTCTCTGTTTGGAAAAGAAGCTGACAAGTTGGAACATGCAAATGATGATGAAACTACTTGTATCTTTTCGGTATAAAAATGTTTCAGAAAGAATGTTTAATTTGAAATGGGATGTTTAAAGCATCAACTTATTATGAAAAATTTGAACAAAACGACACCAACGAGTAAAAATACCACCGATTTAACTTCTAGCGTTGTAGATAATTTCACAGATATTCTCTCTGAAAGGGTTCTGAAACTAGAGTCTGCGTAAGCTTAACCTTTTGTACCTTGACAAAATTGTGATCGAGGCTCAGCTTCGGTAGCGTCACAGCCAGCATTGAGGTCTCGTTAAGTCATTTACTTCTGAGATCCTGGCGACTGGCGCTAATACCTTCACCTTCACATGTGTTTGGTAGAGATTTGTATTGTAGTCTGGCCCACAGTAAAAGCACAAAGAGGAGTGCCTGAATTTGTTATCATTCATTAAGTGCCTATGAAGTCTGCTGCCTGCTGCGCTGAGCTACAGCGCTTTTACAGAAATAAGATGAGTACTTTTACAGCCTTAACTTATCCAGATTACATCATTGAGAAAGAATCACTTGTAAATAGATTTATATCAGTACCAAAAGATAAAGGTGAGTTAATTCACGATCATTTCAGTGATCCAAGCGCCGCAAAGGTTACCTGGAAAATGCTTTATTGTATTAAACTGTCCTTATACTTAGAAATCTGCGAAAGAAGATTAGAAATCGTCTTTGAGTTGTACAGAACTTCATTCAGGCATGTAATGTTGTCCACCTCTTGTAAAAAGAAAGGTTGCACAAAACCAATGGTATGCAAGAGGCACTGTATGTAGATGATTTCAAGAAAGCCAAAACGTTCCTCTAGCAGGAAACTTTGATGCTCTAGGGAGTCGAAAGACTCTTCTTTTGCTACGGTCTTGGTTAGTAGTAGGGTAGACGTAGACGTTAACTTTTCCCTCATCCAAAGACGTTTAGTCGCGTTCCTACTCCTTCGTTCCTGTTGTTTTTCTGTCTCTCCCGCGAGATAGAATTGTAGCACGTCCATAAACAGAGATGATAGAGAACAATTTTCAAATCATTAGGAAAGCAAAGCTTTTGCGCCTCATGGGCAAGTAGTTCCCTAGTTGTCTTTCATTGCCTTCATTAACTCCCCAATTCAGTGATATTGCTGCAATTTTTCTATTTCTCTTCAGGTAGTCTGAACTGTGCTGCGTTCGTAGCTGGTATACTAGAGGCAATTCTCTGCGGCGCAGGATTCGTAAGTGCAATGCTTTCTTATAGCGTTCTTGACAGAAATATTAGATTAACGAACCTCCTATAGCTTGCAGGGCCACATGTAAAGTATTTGGATCGATACTTATCGTACGACATCCTGTATTCGAGGCTTTTAAGGCCTCATTCAGTTCTGTTTAATCGAGTTTAAACTAAACCAGTGTAACCGATGTAGCGCTCTGATTGGACGATGCAATGAATCAAATTGTTTGATCGAAAAACATTTGAAAACACGAATGTTTTTTCTTGTTTCAATGCCAAAACACGAGAGAAGCAACATTTTCAATTACTGTTGAAAAGTCTAGATGTTAAAATTAAGATAGCATATTTTCAATCAGTCACTCCACCAGTCAGATATGTCTAAGAAGGGTCTAACGCTCTAGCCAAACGGTCAAACGTTGCTTGTCAAACATTTGAAGTTTGCAAGTCCAGCAAAATTTTTACTGCTTGTTGCATAACGTTGCTTGTCAGAATTTCTTGCCAATGTCAAGCAAAGTATAATTTTGAAGATTGTGAAAAGCAATACCTCAAATTCTGCTTGCCAACTAATGTTTTGTGGCGTGGCCAAACGGTCAAACATTGCTTGATAAGTAAACCTCCTATGTTTGATGCCTAAACTGACACTGTGCTAATTAATTGGCTCTAATTTTCCTTCCAGCCTGCCAAAGTATCAGTCCACTGGCATAAGGGAACAACGTTCCTGATTAAATTCGATGAAGCTGTAATAGCAAGGGAAAAGGCATTAGAGACAAAGTAATTAGTGTAAATTAGCTTGTGGCGTATGTTGTATGGACTTTTCTCCAACCCCAGTTCGTTTAGAATCCTGGTTCAGAATAACCATTAGGAGACTAAGAGACCACTATTGTTTTTGAGAAGCCCCCTTTTATTTGATCTTGCGTTTCATTCACCTCAAAACGCTATGAGCCCCCCCCCCACTGGTTATTTTACTGAATTTATTTGGTCCCATAACAGACAAAAAGTGAAAAGAGTCTTGTTTTTGTGCAATGTATTGCTCATAGAAAGGAAGTGTGCATTTAAGTTTGTAATTACAAATTTTCACGTGCGAGATTCCCAGTAAACAAGCAGAGTTCAGCTTTGAAAAACAAATGTCGGTAGTTAGAAATATGCCGATTTTCCGCCGGATACGCCGGCATATCCCGACCGTAGAATTTGCTTCTGAAACATGACACATTGGAGGGAGACCGGAAATTCGAAGCAATGAAAGAGGCTTCCTTGCTCGCCCTTTTTTCGAATTCTAGCTACATGATGGTCTCGCAATGGCAAAAAGAACAATTAAGGCAGGCAGGAGAAAGAATCACTCACTAATGTAGTAACTGCAATAAAAGTAAGCACATTTATCATGTATCTATATTTTATTCTATAGTGTTATGTTGCGTATTATGCTGCTATCCTACTCTTGCGGATCGCTGAGTGCAGTCCGGCCCCCAAAAAAATCGCAGATTAGCGTTGATTGTATGCTTAAGGAAATATAGTTTCAAATTATATCTGTTAATAATTGTAGTTTTAAAACATTGAACTATGTGGACACGGATTTTGTTAATCAAAATCAATTTAATCATTCGGAATTATAGTGCATTATTTTATACATACAGAGATTGTGTATTATTCTGATCAATTAAATATTTCTCGAATTAAGTTTTATGGGAAATACAGCAACTTGCATTATATGCTACAAAAACTAATACATTTGAAACGACAGAAAACTGAGTAATGTCATTGTAAACAGCCTAAAATTGGAATTTCTGAATCCATTTCGTACGAATCGACTTGCACGCGAATGCACACATATAGTTCTATTTTATTTAAGATAGACTTTCGATTGAGCTCTGCGTTTTATCATACTCATCTCGTTCGATCGGTGGGCAAGAACAGATTAAATGCGAATCACCATGTACATCATCTACTCGTCCACAAGAAGGCCAGAATTTTGAAGTTTTAAGCCAGGGCTGTTAGAAAAGCAAGAACAAAAATTGTTAGTGCTGTTTCTACTGCACTGAGCACCCCTGCTCCAAAGAGCGCTCTTCGGACTCCCTGACAGTACCCCCAATCAAATGAACACCCCTATTTTGGCTCAGTAAATGTTTTTTTTTTATTCATCAATCTTTATACACGATAACCTTTCAGCATATACATTCTAAGTTTTACTAAGTTTTAGCAAATAAAAGAAAATTTACCTAAGTCAACGTAACAGTAGTGCTGCTCTTCAAAGGGGTCGTTTTCAGGAGGAAGTTTTTGAGACCTTGTTTGAAGCCATTTTGAGAATTACTTGTTCTAATGCTGACTGGGATCAGCAATAGAAAATTTAATAAGCGCGTATTTTGATTCAGTGTCCCCTTAGTTACAACAAAGGATGCCCATTGGACCGAAGAAATGTTTGACGGGGCTCTCGTCTGGGAATTACTGTCATGGACAGTTGATTTGAATGTAGCCTTGTGGGAAATGCACCAAACAACTTGACCTCTTGGTTAAATCACCTCTGATCTGAATCTATAAGCAGGCCAGTCAAGTATACAGTGACACAGTCCTAATTTTTATATGGAACCTATCCACCATGATCAATGAATTGGATGTAAAACAAATTAAATACGTAAATTACTTACGGCTGGAAATGCGGCTACTTCCCTACTGTATGGTCGTGTCCACGTTTCTTCGAGTAATACGTTTTGTGTGTGTGGTGCCAGCTAAGGAATGAAACAGTGGTCTTGTTAGCTAGCAAACTAAATGAATAAAGAAAAAAGTTCCAACATCTCGTCTTTCTCAACAGCAATACCTCGTGTATAGAAAGTAAAATATCCTATTATCATGGCCTAATCGCACTTTTTCGTTTGTTTTTACTCAGCCCTGATGTAATGAAGGCAAAGGAGCATAACAAAAAATTACCTTCAGTGGGTTTTCTTTTTTGTCCATTCTTCCTTCTTCAATGTCTCTTATTTCTTGTCGAATGGCTGTAAAAATATTTGAAAATTCAGGAAACCTCCGGACAGTCTCAAGTGCAAAGCATTTCGTAGACATGGCCATGTCTACGCTTGACATAGATGTTGATTATATATGTCCTCCTGGTGTCTTAACAAAGCCTGCCAGATACGTCTTGGCTGAAAAATGGCTAAACGCAAGCTTGCGACACACATTGCCTCTTACGACACGATAGCTGCACACAATGCCTCTTACCGACGCGTTTGCCACACGCAACGTCGCTTACGACACGTTTGCTGCCCCTCAGACATGTTTGCTGCACGCAACGTCGCTTACAACATGTTTGCTGCCCCTCAGACATGTTTGCAACACGCAACGTCGCTTACAACATGTTTGCTGCCCCTCAGACATGTTTGCTGCACGCAATGTCGCTTACAACATGTTTGCTACCCCTCAGACATGCTTGCAACATGCAACGTCGCTTACAACACGTTTGCTGCCCCTCAGACATGCCAGGCATGTTTAGCATTACGACAAGTTTGCTACTCACCTTGCGACGTTTTCTAAATACGCAACTACTTACGACAGGTTTGCTTGAAACATCTTGCTAGAAAGTGAGCGAGCAAACGAAATCAACAACTGATGAACAATATCACCAACTCACAGATTAACGAGTCACAAAATCTGTCCATCTCAGCTTTATTCTCTGATTCAGTTGGTTCGATCATCAATGCTGTTGTAATTGGCCACGCCATTGTTGGCGCATGGAAACCTAAAAAATAAATCAGGCACAAAATTAACCATACCCTTTTTCACGAGAAATACTTCAATAATGAGCAATCTACATTTCAGTCAAGATTGATCCAGCTTAATCCAGATTAGTTTGAGAAATACTCCAATAGCAAGTAATCCAAATATCAGTCAAGATCGATCCAGCTTAATCCAGATTAGCTTCAGAAATACTTTAAAGCAAGTAATCTAGGCTTCAGTCAAGATTGATCCAGTTTAACCAGATTAGCCTGAGAAATACTTCAATAGCACGTAATCTTGATTCAGTATAGACTCATCCAGCTTAATCCAGATTAGCTTCACAAATAGTTCATTAGCAAGTAATCTAGATTTAGCTTACAATAATCTTACCATAATCTTGTAATCCTGGTTATAGCTTACCATAATCTTGTAATCTCTTAGCGATATCGATTGGTTCGATTCCAGCTGAAGCTTTGAATCTTTTACAATCAATGATGAACTCATGTGCGCAGAGTCCTGAAGAAGAACATGTTGATCATAAAACACAAACCTTTAGGAGTTAAACTAAAATTCCAAAATCTTCAACACAACAAACAGACATGCATCAATCCTTACTGACTTGTGCCGTGTATTACGGTGTACTTTCAGCTAAGATTCTGGAAGAACCTGCTGCAATACTAAATCAATGGTAAAAACCCATGCTTGACCATGGCCCAAAAGCATCCGTCAACTAAAGCTGTTTTCACGATACTATTGTAGAAAAATCTCACCGTTTCTGCCTCTGAATCTGATATCGAAATCGTGGTTAAGACGTGCAGCCATGTAGTTTGCATTCAACACTGCAAGCTGAGGCAAAAAGAAACACGATGATTCAAACTCTAAATTGCACTCTAAGGCTTAATAATTACCTATTCATTATTCTTACTGCACATAAGATACAAATTAACATAAAGATTGTCAATTGGTTTCAAGTCAATTTGTTTTGCATGGCTGCAATATAACTGAACTGATAAAACTATGGTATACCTGTGACGCTTTGCGTAATCCTTTTGGTCCCATCATTTTGATATAAGCCCATGGAATAGTTAGAATAGCACTTGATCCATAGGGTGCAGCAGATATCACTCCAAATGGCTTGGAATCTTTCTGTGCTGTTCCCTCAGGTGGGACAATCGGATGCGTCGGTAGATATGGTTCCAAGTGTTTCTTCCTATCGAATAAAAGTACTAAGTCAGCATGAGTAACGACGTATGAATTTCGAAGTTAAAGAGAATAACATCAAATAAGCAAAAATTGACCCTTCTTTGATTGACAGATTATATGACAGCTAGACGTGGACGATTAGTCAATAGCATAATGAAATAATGGAAGTTTTGGACTATAAAAAACAGTGGGAAACGGACAATGTTCCCTGAAGAATAAAGCTTCTATCGCTATCAAATATCTAAAGCCACGCTTATGTCGACTTCGCCAAAAGTGAGATCTGGTTGCCGACTGCTAATCGGCGATTGATTGGAAATAATTTGTAGCAACTAATCTGTCAACATTAGCGCCCTGGCTTCCTTTTTGACGGCAACCAGCTGGCGTACAGTTCCAGGAGTTGGGTATCTTCTACTTTTCGATTAGTTGACAACTGATTTTCGTCGTTCGCAGTCAACCTGATCGAGATCTTACGACCGTGATCAACTGTATACTATAAGTTCTGACTAGTTGTTGACATGTCAATATAAGCAAGCAGTTACAACTAGTTTGCATTAGTTCTATCGTATCGTAGATCAAATTAGCCTGACTTAAAAGAGCCTGTTTAGTGTTCCAATCTTTAGGTATTAAAAACAAGAATAGCATCTCTATAAAATTCATATGCTCCTTATTTCCTAAGCATCAAAAAACACACAAGGGACAAGAAACTTAATTCTCTCGATCATTTAGCTCACTCAAACTAAGCATTAGAAACTTCTTGGCCCGTCTTTTACTTACACACAAATAGGTCCCATTCCTGGACCTCCACCTCCGTGAGGAATACAGAATGTCTTGTGTAAATTCAAATGGCAAACATCAGCACCATAATCACCGGGTCTGCAGAGGCCAACCTAAAATATCACAAATATCAAAGTTGTAAACAAATACTAGTATCATAAAGCATCAAACAAAGTTCAGACTTGACGGACAGAGGCTCCAAGGAGAAGCTATTACATTGATAGATTCATTTAATAAACTATTGTTCAGCTATAAGTACTATACCTGAGCATTCATGTTTGCACCATCTAGATAGACTTGTGCACCACATGCGTGAACCATGTCACATATTTCCCTGTTAAATGGAACGCAAACATCAGTCTTTGAAGCATCGTTGTGATCCCATGCAGTTATTCGATAATGGTTAACATAAACTCGCTACACAAGTCTCTGCAATAATAACAAAGCTGCCCTCTTCCGAGCTGCCCTGAACAACGGGACAAACCATAAGCGAGAGGGACTGCTATAGCCAGTCTAGATATGTTTTTAACTGTCAGGGAGCTTCTTAAACAAATGTGTGTAGCTGCGTAAAATTAGCAGACATAGTTTATCATATAAGTGGCACAACAACAACCATTGAGCATAATTGTATATTGCCAAAAAACCCATTACCTTATACATTCTTCAAATACACCACTGGTTGAAGGATAAGTGACCATTATACACGCTATGTTCTTGCTATGCTTGTCAATCTAGAATACAATTCAATGCATTAAATTTATGAAAATAGTCGAGGTTTATGTCAGAAAAACCCTATCAACGTTTCATAATACACAGCGAAAACATTTCAAGTAAGGATGATTTGACGGCCAAAAGTACCAGATTCATGTCAAGGATTAGCCGATCGATCTAGATTAATCCAGATATCACGAGGACTGTAAACGCAAAAGATTGTAGAGTGGAAGTGCTACATCTCTTAAGAAGGATGCAAGACAGTTTACTATATAAGACGTTATGATTAAGGCACTGGAAGTCGTAGCCATGTGTACCAACACATGTATGGGTTGAAATCCCAAAGGTCAGAATAATTAACAACTTGCCACAAGCCTACTTACTCGCTTCGTAGTCACACTACATACGAGATACTCACTACTCACCATGTACTCACACAGCTGTCTATCATTCCGAGGTCGGTAAATGAGAACCCAGATTTCTGGGGTAGTAGCTGATTTTGTCCCCAATATTATTATCGAACTTATTTACCTTCTTCCGCAGATCACCTAGGTCGATTCCACCAATTTTATCCGTGTCTACATATTCTACTTGCAGTCCAGCCATGTTGGCACTGGCAGGATTAGTTCCATGGGCTGATCTTGGAATCAAACATATCTAAAACAAGACAAAACAAAATCAGTAATCAAAATGGCACCTACGATGGTGGTAAAGAGCTTGATTTGATTTGTCGTGATAGCTTCAACAGTCTCATAAACCAATAGCCTTCCACAAACGTCCTCTCTAACGTAAAAGCCTCCTCATTCAACATAAAAATGGCAATAAAAACCTTCCACCTATAGACTGAATAAATACAAACACGCTAGTGTCATCGAATTCGTTTTAACACAGGAGTTCATTATAACAGCTAATACGATACTTGCTGTCTTGTAAGGAACAACAACGTTTTCGACAACCACTTGATAACAGAGAAAAATTAAGAGAAAAATTAATGACATAACTGTATACCATCGGTTTATTGTTGTAAATATTGAAATGACATGTTAGACCCCGTTTACATGAGAGAAACAGATACACATCCAATAGAATCGTACCCTATTGGGTAGTACGATATGGGTATGAATTCAGAACAGATCGGGAACGGATCCAATTGGATTCAATTTTTTAACGTACTCAAAAAGATACCATCCCCTTCCCAAAAAGGAACAGATCCATTCGCATCCGTGTAAACAAAAAGCCTATCGTGGCCATTTTGGGAACGATTCCACTAGGATCGGAGCCGTTATATGGGCAAATAATACCTTACCTTTCTATGTCCCTCTCCAATGTCTTTCAGATACGAAGAAATACACATCAACCCAGTATACTCTCCTTGTGCACCACTACAAAACAGATATGATGACAAGTTATAAAAATGCAGATAAATTTTAAAATTAATAACAACAATTACAAAACGTGCTTTTTAAAGCTCGTGGTATTATAGAGAAGAGCATTCAAAGTTCTCAATGCGGAGTATTTTCAACACGGTGTTTATTCTATTGACTATGAAAAAGGCAAACGCACGGGTCCCAGATGCAGTCAGAATAAAACCAAATACCTTTAACAAGAGTAAGAACAATGGTTTTTTGACACCTTAACAGAGGGAACTGAATTTAGAGGGGACGTTGCATACAATAGTGTTTAGTACAATAGGCAAAGGACGAGGATGAAAACTAGACGAACCATAATTCCAGTTCATAACGGACATATCAGCTATGAAGTTAGAGAAAGTAGTAATCGAAATGTGGAACTGGAGATGGCCTGTGGAACAAGCAACGGCAGCTCGGCACCGGACACCAGTGTCTAACACGAACTGCGCACTGTTCAACCCTGGATCAGGAAAGTAAATAACGCAAAAGACGTTTAATAGAATCTCGAACTTTGCATACCTGTTTGGCTGTAGTGATGCACCATCCATACCAGTAATCTCAGCCAAATCTTGAGCAAGTTCTTTGAACAACTCGTAGTAGCCTTGGGCTTGTTCTTTTGGTGCGAAAGGATGGACATTCGTGAATTTAGGCCATGTTATAGCCTGAAAAAGAGACCAAAGAAATTCAGTATGTTTCAGGGGAAGACACAACTCAGCAGAAGAGCTTAATACATACAAATACATAAAGCAGTTTCAATGCTTGAATGAATACGTGAACAAGTAAACAATGGAAATCGAAGAGCTTTAACTATCTCTTAGCCTGAAATTCAAAAAACATCTGCAATAAAAATGGTATTATGTTATCTATAACACTCTTTTATGTTATCAAAAGAACATGTAAACAGATAAAATTACTATACGCGCCATCATTTCAGTTGTGCTGTTCAACTTCATGGTGCAGGAACCCTGGAAAGGTAACGAGAAAAATATTAATATGAAAATAAGTTACAAACTACAGACACTAGAAAGCGAAGTTGAGAGTTCAGAAGGATATCAGTGTGAGATGAGGCCCCAGACACGGCAAGCTGAAACAAAGAATTGGACTATATGGCGTCGCAAGATCAAGAAGGCCACAGCCATATTTAAAAGGAACGACGGCAGCCATGAGGAGGATTTGTGGTGGGAGAGGAAGGTCTCTGCCTCTCCAGCTGCTGTAGCTACACCCACCGAACGTTTCCATGGATGTCCTACAAGAAGACGCAGCTAAAGGAGGCATTTAGGACTATTGTGCCATATGAAAATCCATTCTTGATGACAAGGGGCTGCGAAAACAAACATTGCACTGGTTTTTTTCAGGTCAAAATAACATAAAATATGATATAGTTGTCAAAAAACCTTTCTAATACAAAATATTAATTGCAAAGCACATATGAATATCTATTGAAAGAGAACATACTAGTGGAATCATTGCATGGACAAGCGACATGTCTTTGTTCTCCAACGCTTTCATGTATCGTGTTAAATTAGTCTCAGACTGATAGCTGAAAAAAGTTGAAAAAACGTCATTAGACTAGATGAAGTGATAAAATTAGTGGCCAAAGTCATTTAGAAGACAACCATGCAGACATACTAGCCGGAAGCCCCCCCCCCCCCCTATCCAACATTGACATAGGTGAGGGACGCTACCAACGCTGTCTGAACAGGATTGTAGATTAAGGACTCGTTTATACCGGATAGCTATCGGAGTGCCGCGCCTCGCCTTAACCCATATCGGGTAAGGCAAGTGTTTGCATTATACTGGATAGCTACCGGAGCGTCTTCATTTTCATATCGGATAGACCCATTTACACTATACCAGATAGCCGAGACAAAAGAAAATTTCAATAGTTAATCCCCTCTCACAAAAGAATGTCAATTTCATCCGGAGCTGAGTGATTTTCATATCACCTACAAAATAGGGTGAAAATCACTCCGATTTTTGAGCGTTTCGTATCGAATAGCTCTGGCATAGTGTAAACACAGACCCTATCCAATACGAAAACCAAGACGCTCCGAAAGCTATCCGGCCTAAGTATTAATTTTCCTGAGTCGTATAGAATATTATGTGCCTGAGATTAAATAATGTGAAATGGAAAATAAAAACAATAGAGTTACCTGTTGAAGACAGGATGAGTAAGGTATTCGCTGGTTCTTCTGAAAGAACTGTTCAGTACACTGCGTTTTGGTGGGTTATCTAACTTCGCAGCTATAGAGGCCTGTATGAAAAATAGAAGCATTAAAAGACACTTCTAGTATTGAATGGTAAAGCAAATGAAAATGAAATACAAAGAATATATACATACAATTCCGAAGGATATTTTTTGGTCACGTAATACGTGGCAGTTTCCAATAGTGCTATTTACTTGAAATTTGCTTGCAATATTACTTGCCGGTGGCTTGCATGCTATGACTTCACCGTCTAGGTTGGAAAAGTGCTTTGAAATTTCGATCGTGAAATTTTTGGCTCTTTTGATGATCACGCATGCAAAAAAACTTTATGAACTGGTTCATAAAGTTTTCGTCTTGCACGCCCAACTCTCTGATTAAGACGTCGGATTAAGACAAAGACGTCAATTGCAAAATGCTTTGCACTGTAAAATCCTTTCACGCAAGTCACCTGCAAGCAAAATTTCAAGCAAATGGAAAGTAAATAGCATTTGTAGAAACCACCCTGAAAGTGCGCAACTATGGTCTAATTAAGGTATGTTGCTTCGTGGTTTAACTCATTTAGTAATGGCGACAGGAGTTCGGTGAGATCAAGGTTTGAGACCAAACCAAGACACGGTAGTGTCATAGCCTGGATCGATGACTCGTTGGCTAATCTACTTGCGCGACCCTAACGACTGGCGTTAAATACACTAATTTCATCTTATCTGTGAATCTTCAGATACTAATCTCGATAGGCAAACTGCTTTCTGCTATAACGAAAGACTAATAGTTGACTGATGGGACTAGATGATGATGCATGCTTATTATCAGCCATTGAAAGGCTAGCTGACTTATCTATTGCAGTGTAATAATCATAAGAAATACATAGATTTTTCAAAAAAATTCATCAGTTTCTATTTGACAGGCAAGTCGATATACTGAAATTATGGGATTGCTGAAGACGTTGGAGCACTTGGGTCTGGAGTGGGTCAAAGTGAAATGACAACTCACCGAAGAAGATTCGCACCCGAAAACCCATAAAAGATCATCTAAATCGCCTTCAGTAATAGCCTCATCTAAAGAAATGCCAAGCTAGAAAATAATTAGATCATTAAGTTAAAAAGGGTTATATTCACACAGCCGGTTTAAAACTTGGTACATTCAAAATAACAGGCTCTTAATCCCCCGGCTGTGTATATTTATAACCTTGACATTCAATGCGAATCGTAGAATTACAGGGGTTTCTTGTCAAGACAGAGGAGATACAAAAACTGTTCATGTGGTTTGCTAATGGGTTAATAGGTAAAACAGGCTATAAAAAGGGTGACGGTATTAAAACAATTGGTTTCGTGAGCTATAAAAACCGGATAATTTGCCCCCTGAAAATCGTATTTTAACAGTATCTATAGATGCCCTTTGTTGATAAACCAGGGGTGACGCGTTTATAATGATTGAAAATGCTACTCACGATATCATCTTCAAAATGTCTGAAATTTATTTCCTTCTCTTTGGCTCTTTTTAATATTTCCGAGGTATCGTTTGTTCCACTTCTTACCTGCAAGATAAAAATGATCTTAGGTTGAAGTGAAACACAATGGCACATTCTCTTGGATAGGCTTAAGCCTAAGAGAAACATAGGAAACATTTAACGCAACATTAATGGTGGAAGAAACGTTGCAAAGTTTGGCTATCTTTAAAGGTAAGGCTACATCATGTTTGAAGATATCTGGGGGGAGAAAGGGGAGAAAAAAATCATCCAACCTTTCAGAAAAATCAAACAGCCTTCCGAGTCTTAAAGAAGCTTTATACTAACAGCTTTAATGGTTGTTCAATCAAGACCCCATTTTGGATACGAATATTGGCTGGAATGCTGGCTACGTTTAGACATCCCTGCTCGAACAGATACCAACATGCAAAACAAATTTGGGCGAAATGTTCGATGTAATGTTGGAGATAGAAGAAAACAGCAGCCTATTTGCACATTACTATGAAGAAAAATTCGTAATATAATACTTACTTTAAGGGTATCAAAATACAAGCCTTCTTCTACGAAATGACCAGCTTTTTCAAGCCCTGTTGAGAACAGAAATCTTTAATTAGTAACACCAACAGAAAATAAGATAACTTGAGAAAATAAAGAGAACCAAGTTCTCCTACTTTATCTCTTTGGAACTTCAAACTGCGATTAGAGTAATGCCAAGGTATATGAATTCAGTAAAGAATGCTTGCATAAATATATAATTAAATGAAGCATGCACAGAATAGTCCTTGCCCGTAATCATAGCATAGGAAAGTTTTCCATCTGCACAAACAGTGTCGCATTATATTCTACTCGGGTGTCATGAGTTAGAATCTAGCAGGGGAATAACTAAAACGGTTTGGGAGCCGGATACTTCCTCTCCCGGAGGCTGATGGCGGAAGATTCATGGAGAATAGCGATTCACGATCATAATGCGATTAAAATACAACTTTTAAACATACTAACCTTCGTGCAGAATAAGAGTTGCATTATGAACTCTTGTTGCAATGTTTTTCAGACCACTTGGACCATGGTAAACTGCATACAGTGCGCTCATGTTTGCCAGCAAAGCCTGGAAGGGGCACGAAATCGAAATAAATACTCGTAGGAAAGAATGGCGAACACTAGGATTTGAAGAGTCCAAGTGATAAAACGAAGTCTTTCTGTCTACGCAAAACCGGCTTTTTGGTTTTGATGTGGACAGATTCCAAACACTGAGATGCAACCAGGATCTAACTCTGCAAATTATTCGAAAACAATCCTCGCTGTAGTTTTCTGCACATTCAGGGTGATCTTTTCAATGTTGTCCTATGGCAGAATCATGCCAAAGGACAACATTGTGCCATAGGACAGCATTTCTCGCAATTTTGAATTGGCATTGTGTTTCGAACACCAATCACCTCGTGGAATACAGCAGGCTGCAGGCTGTGTACAGTATACATTAGAATATACAATGTATGGTATTACACAAAAATGCAATTGATTAATAAAGAGATATCAAATCAAGCAAGGTATTAGGTATTAGCTGGTGATTTTCGACGAACCTGAGCGGTGCAAATATTGCTTGTTGCTTTATCCTTTCGAATATGTTGCTCTCTGGTTTGTAAGGCTAATCTGTAGCAAGGTTTACCAAATGAATCTCTAAAAAAGTCAAACAGCAATCATGATAAATCGTCATGGATAAATGCTATTGAGTAATGATGCAAGGAAAGTCAATGGAAAGTCAATAGAAGTAAGGATCCTCCCTTGATTGACCTTGATGCAAGACTCTTATTTATTATTTCATGTTATTTTGTTTGTAGTATCTCAGGTCCACATCAGCTCTCTTGAGTGTTCTTAGCATGACCTGAGTCAACAAATAAACTTATGTATGTAAGCTCTGAAAGTTTACACTTTAAGATTTCCAAGTTCCAGAGTGAAATTCACATAGCTTACTTCGAAATTCCAACAACTCTTCCAGGCACCATTCTTTTGAGTCTTTCTTGTACAGCGAAAAATGCTGCATGTGGTCCACCGTACCCTGAAAGCATATGACGTACATTAATGATTTCCGTTTCATGTAAAAATCCAGTTATCATGACGTCACAATGATATTAATAGTACGTCACAAGTACGTCATTGTCACGTTACCATGAACCACGCTACAACAACGTCATTTGGTAGCTTTGTCGAGGCTTACTGTTCTGTTGGAGGTAGCTTATTATAACATCACATTTAACGTCATTACTACATAAAGTATTTCATTATCTAGTTAGAAGTACGTCATTATTACGTCACAACTGCGTCATCATTACTTCAAAATATTTTAAACTACTTAAGTGTAAGGTAATTAATATGCCAATCGAAAAACTTGATTACACAAAAGGCTGTAACTATTTGACAAACGGGAAGAGAGCCTGGGCTGTGGCAGGCTGTGGCATGGAAAATTACTCGGCGATTTCATTAAGCTCTATGGCTCAGTGGAAACGTCATTGGCTCTCTTGTCATGCAGTCCTGATACGAGTCCCATGTGGAAAAATCTAAGGCTATATATTTACCGAGAGGTACACCAAATCGTTGACTGCTTCCGACAGCTATATCACAGCCGAATTCTCCTGGTGGTCTGATGACTGTCAATGCTAATAGATCTGTTGCACATATGGCAATCGCCTACAGGAAAACGTAATCCGGATTAGGGTAGGATGAGATCAGATTGAGTGAGAATGATCTAAAAAGGACAATTAGGAAAAGGTCGATCAAATAATATAAGATAAGGAAAAATGGATCAAGATTGCAGATTCAACCTGACAGATTGGGTCGAGCAGCAGAGGAAGAGTAGGATCAAACAAAATAGGATCAAACCATTGTTCTTGGATAAGTTTGGATTGGGCCGATTAAGTCGGATCATATCAAGATAACATAGCCGAGTCTCAAAGCACATCTGATAGATCCTGTATGGTCAAAATCAAGTTAAATACAAACGGGCGTAAAGAACTGTTCCGAAAATGCACATAAACATGTTTATAAAAGGACATGGGATGATAAGGTTGTGAAAAACCAGGCAAGACGACGGCAAATCAGATAAGAACAACGAAAAGACAATCCAGTTCGAGCGCATTAGATCCGATTGAATCGTTTTTCAATCGACTACAAGTGAATCGAAAGAACAATGCAAAGACTTACATTGCCAGCATGTGCGGCTGAAACAAGACCTGAAAAATCCAAAATCCGACCATTTGTGTCCGGATATTGAAAGAGAACGCCAGCAATGTCTTTTTTAGAAAAATCAAATGTCTCCCAATCACCAACGATGACTTCAACGCCAGGACCAGTCGTTCTAGAAGAAAACAAGATAACAATGCAGTAATGATAAAAATTGCTGCCCATATCAAGCAGTAAACATCATTAGGAACCAGAGAGACTACTAACTTATAACGACTTTTCGAAATCATTACTTGTTCTTTTACCAAGACAATACGTTCTTTAAGCTCATACGAGTTGCAGTTAAGAGGGAAAATCGTCCGGGACAACGCAAGCCCACAAAAAAGAACCAGGGCTTACGAATCAAGAGCTACATAGAAGCTCAAAATGTCCAAACCTTAACACTGTTCATAAAGGCTTAGTTATTACTGGGATCACTTCCTGCATGTTCACTCATCATGCTTGTCCACATTTTGGCTCTGGTATCCCTCATCCATTTCATATTTGGAGAAAATTTAAAAACTACTGGTATGCTGGCTCTAAAGATTTTGTTCTTATTTGTAGGTTTGCACACAGGGAGGTAGGGGCTCTTTTGGGGTAAAGGTACCTGGGGATACAAACCTTGCCCTTGTTTCAACCAATGCTATGGTCTGTGGATGACAATTTCGATCAATATAAAACTTTTTCTTCTTTGTAAATCTACGAGATGATGAGGATGAATAAAGGAACGAATAAAAGAGAAAAAACAAAGGGTGACACTGAAAAAAGATCTATTTGTCAAGATCTATCTGAAAAAAAAACTGAAAAAAGATCTATCTATCAAGCCAAGTAATGATCTATTTGGGTAAAGATTCCCTAGCATTATTCTGCCACTATCGCTAGGGACTGCTCTTTAAGACAACTATGAATTGACTACTGTTGGAGACAACTATTGTCAGGCTCATTTTGACATTGCGAACAGTCAGAGCTAGTTGCTAAATGCTAGTCAGCAATGGGTTGAGACTTATTAATGGCAACTGACCTATATGTGAATGCTTTACATACCTGTGAGATAATGCCATTGCTTCTGCAGCAGCAGTAGCTTCATCAAGCAGTGACGAATTAGCCATATTCATACCAGTTAAATCAGCTACCATCGTTTGGTAATTTAGAAGTGATTCTAGTCTTCCTTGTGATATTTCTGCTTGATATGGGGTATACTGTGTTGTCCTTGTAATCAAAATAAAATGACAAAATCTTAAAAGAAGGTGGCAAGAACGATTGAAGTTGCATTTCAGAGCACTTGTGTTTGATGCCAAGAAACTATATTGTCAATCTACCATTCATCCATTTAAGCTTGAAAGTACATATATTTTGATAGCATAGAAACTTCTTATTTTAAAAATAAGAAAGTGTTTTCTTACCATCCCTTATTCTCTAAAACATCTCTAAGGATACTTGTTGGTACAATGCAGTTGTGATACCCCATGCCAATGTATGACCTCCAAACTTGATTCCTTCTACCAAATTGCCGTAATTTCACAAGACACTGTTGCTCACCTAAGAGATAGGATTAGCAAAGAAGGTTTAAATAAGGCAAGCACGGAAACTAGGAGGGAAGCAAGCAAGCATGCAATGAAAAGAAAGTTAGAAAGAAAGCAAGCAAGCAATCAAGCAATTAAGGAAGCGTGCAAGCAGAAAAAAGCAAGGAGAAGCATGCAAGCATGCAAGCAAAGAAAAGCAAGCCAGCATGCAAGCAAGCAAAAGCAAGCAAGCATGCAAGCAAGCAAGGAGAAAAGTGCAAGCATGCAAGCAAAGAAAAGCAAGCCAGCATGCAAGCAAGCAATGCATGCAAGCAAGGAGAAGCATGCAAGCAAAGAAAAGCAAGCCAGCATGCAAGCAAGCAAAAGCAAGAAAGCAAAAGCAAGCAAGCATGCAAGCAAGCAAAAGCAAGCAAGCATGCAAGCAAGCAAGCAAGCATACAAGCAAGCAAGAAAAAGCAAGCAAGGAAGCAATCTATATTGGTTTATTTTCGTCAGGGTAGGTGGAAGCTATAGAGTTTTTTTGACCTGATATTCCAGAAGGTATATGCAATCTTTTAATATCAACTCACTCAGAGGAGGATCAAGATTTAGGTCTCCATGAAATCTTATAGATTCTGGCAAAGCTTTTTCCATAAGTTCATCAATTGTCTGAAAAAGAAAGAGACATTTGATATTATATCAACAGCAGCTTAAGTATAGTTATTATACAGGTATTCTAAATAGAATGTACAGGATAGGTCTCAAATGGCCTTTCAAAGAGAGCATGACTTCCATATGCTACTAGAAACTACACCCTTAAACATGTGTATAAGCCATACTTTTTCCTCATTTTACCATCTAATATTTGGGATGTGGCAGCTATACCAGGAACGATAAAGGATAAAATTCCAGTAATGATAGGGATGCCAGAAGCAGTGCAAGGTGGCAAGCAAGCACTCAAGCAATCTTTATTTGTTAAGGCAGGTCAGGGGTTATGGCAGCTATACAGCTGACATGGACCTGGAGCTTGTGCCCCAAGACCCATATTCTAGGACGAATACCTTTGGTACTCATTTACCAACCTCAAAAGGATGGACAGCTGAGTTGACTGTAGGAAAGTGGTCTGGGCAAGATTGGGAACCACAACCTCACAGTTGTGAACGGAATGCCTTGACCACTTGGCCATGCCACCTGTCGATTCGATTGAGGCCAGCATCAACAAATTTGGGGCAAAACAATAGGAAAATAAAATAGTTTGGATTTTTTTAGGGCAAGGGGGAAGCCACAACCGGTGCCTACGGTACCTATACCTCTGTGCTTCAAGTGCCCCTGAGTACGGGCACCCCACCAACCCCACTCCTACCAGCGATTCCCACACAGCTGTCCAAATTGATATCTTTCAACTGTCGCGTGAAGAGGAAAAGGTGGTTAGTAGCCAGATAGATAAGTATCTAATCATCTTATCTAGCTAAAATTGTGTGTAGGCTAAAAAACGTTTTTATACCTCGAGTTTAAGCATTCGTAACATGTCATCTCTCTCACTTTTTCTCGGACCAATATGCCTTAGAGCGAAGGCATCTTGTGACGGTAGAATTTCTTTGATGCTAAAGCTCGTCGAACAGCATCTGGTAAAAATTTGGCTGCTTCTTGCGGCGCGAACGAGAGCTTGACTGTTGCAGTTTTGGCCTAACTTCAAAAACGAGTTCATTGCTCCACAACTCCTCGAACTTGCAGCTGAGAGAAACTTCCTTGCAGACATGATTCTGCAGAGCCAAAATCAATTCCTGATAGAGAGGATAAACGTTTCTTTTTGACGAAAATCAACCAAAAATTCAGAAATTTATCAGTCAGTTTGTCAACGTTTTATAACTTCAAGACCAAGTTGTTGTTGCATTCGGATAGACGTAACTGTTCTTATTTGGACATGCGAAAACCAAATATGGTCAATGACCATAATAGACTCGACCTCGTGTGGACTTCGACACAGGGAGACCAGTAAGATCTGGTTTTTATGAGGCAGATGAGAAAATATTCATTCTGCTGTAACGGAGCCTCGATGGACGGGATGTCTAGGTAATAGGTTCCCTAATCAATCATTGTCTCTGATTTCGACGGGGGCAACAAACTTTGAGAATTAGACCAAGCAAAACAAGGCAGTGGAAAGGAATGTAATAACGGTCCCTTGCTTATGTGAAAAGCAAAAACATTGCTCAGTGCTGGAGATGAATGCTCCCCACTTGCATCCACAATGCCGAGACAATGTGGCTGAGGCGTCGCATCTTACGGTGGTTCCCGTTACAGGAAATCGCTATTCCCCCCATGAGTCTTCCGCCAGCCAACCGAGGGAGGGTATCCGGCCCCTAGACCATGTGCTTACGCTTGGATACCCCTTGCTTACGCTTCCAACTCATGACACTAAACAATTATGTGATGCATCGTCTTTATACTCATAGAATTTCTTCAAGTAATTTCAGCAATTGTGGTAAAACTTTGTCGCGCATGCGCAATGTTTTTGACACTGGTTTAAATGCTTTAGTTCGACTGCTTCATTCTGTTCGAATCACTACTTACCATGAGAGATACTTACAAGATAACATTGATGAATATCTTCAAATGTTTTCAGGAAGTGGGCGTCAGTGCATCGGCCCTTAAACTGCCTGAATTTCAAACCACCACTAAACATCCGTGA
The DNA here is from genome assembly GCA_014526335.1 of Chrysaora quinquecirrha. Classification (NCBI taxonomy): domain Eukaryota; kingdom Metazoa; phylum Cnidaria; class Scyphozoa; order Semaeostomeae; family Pelagiidae; genus Chrysaora; species Chrysaora quinquecirrha. The sequence continues at coordinate 8,410,412 of JACTAT010000039.1, forward strand.
TTGGGGAGCACTGGAATATATTCACCTTGAAATAAATTAAATTTCTTGAAACATATTAAAATGCATTCACATAAATTATAGATTATTTACATCAACAGAAATCTGATAATCAAATAATGAACAATTTAAGTACTTCTCATCACAATTCAAGTGATTTGTGGTACTTGTCAGTACTTTGCGGTACTACTTCTCAGTAATTTGCGGTACTTCTTGCTACTTAAGGGCACTTCTCGGTACTTTATGGTACTCGTCAGTACATTGTGGTACTCGTCTGTACTGTTGTGGTACTTCTCAGTACTCTGTGGTTCCTCTCCGTACTTAATTGTACTTGTCAGTGCTCTGTGGTACTTCTCCGTACATTGTAGTTCTCTTCTGTGCTTTGTGGTACTTGTCTGTACTTGTTGGTACTTCTCCGTACTTTGTGGTACTTTTCCGTACTTTGTGGTACTTTTCCGTACTTTGTGGTACTTCTTGGTACTTGAGGGTACTTCTCGGTACTTTATTACTCGTAGTACATTGTGGTCTGTGTACTTTGGTGGTACTTGGTACTTCTGTACTTTGTGGTACTTTTCCGTACTTTGTGGTACTTTTCCGTACTTTGTGGTACTTCTTGGTACTTGAGGGTACTTCTCGGTACTTTATAGTACTTGTCAGTACTTCGTGGTACTTTTCAGTACTTTGTGGTACTTGTCAGGACTTTGTGGTACTTCTCAGTACTTTGTGGTTACTTCTTGGTACTTGAGGGTACTTCTCGGTACTTTGTGGTACTTGTCGGTACATTGTGGTACTCGTCAGTACCTGTTGGTACTTCTCAGTACTCTGTGGTACTTCTCCGTACTTTATTGTACTTGTCAGTGCTCTGTGGTACTTCTCCGTACATTGTAGTTCTCTGTCTGTGCTTTGTGGTACTTATCGGTACTTTGTGGTACTTCTCAGTACTTTATTGTACTTGTCAGTACTCTGTGGTACTTCTCCGTACACTGTAGTTCTTCTCCGTGCTTTTTGATACTTGTCAGTACTTGTTGGTTTATTTCTGTTGAGACATAACCTTATCAAGTATGTTAACAGGTAAAATATTTAAAGCAAATTCAAGACTAGTACGTCACTTGTAGAATAGATATTTTTGGTATTGTTTGGTTCTTTAGTCGCTTTTTGTCTTTCTGGTTTTTAACTGTTGAGACATGACCTAATTAAGCATGTTAACAGGTAAGTTGTTTAATCGATTCTAAAATATTATTCGTTAGGTAACAATTTTTGTAGAGTGTTGACGCACTTTGACTATCAAAATGACAAAAATAAGACCAGTAAGGCCATTATAAGTCTTCTCCAAGTGGGATAGTAGGCTATCATTCGATTCTAAAATATTATTCGTTAGGTAACAATTTTTGTAGAGTGTTGACGCGCTTTGACTATCAAAATGACAAAAATAAGACCAGTAAGGCCATTATAAGTCTTCTCCAAGTGGGATAGTAGGCTATCATTCGATTCTAAAATATTATTCGTTAGGTAACAATTTTTGTAGAGCGTTGACGCGCTTTGACTATCAAAATGACAAAAATAAGACCAGTAAGGCTATTATAAGTCTTCTCCAAGTGGGATAGTAGGCTATCATTCGATTCTAAAATATTATTCGTTAGGTAACAATTTTTGTAGAGTGTTGACGCACATTGACTATCAAAATAACAAAATAAGACTAGCAAGGCCAAAATAAGCATTCTTCAAGTGGGATAGGTCTGTTATTCGATTCTAAAGATTTTCTGTTACATCGACTATCGAAAAAGACAAAACAAGACCAGCAAGGCTAAAATAAGTTTTCTTCAAGTCAGATATCGGTTTGTTACAGAGGAGGGTTCTTCCATAGTAAAGGTACTTGGAGATGTGCCCAGATACCTTTGGAACCCAAAACTGGTCTTTTAATAGTACCACGAAAATTTAATAGTACCACAAAGCACGGAGAAGTACCACAAGGTACTGAGAAGTACCACAAAGTACAGACGAGTACCACAAAGTACCGACAAGTACCACAGTGTACTTACGAGTACCATAAAGTACTGACAAGTACCATAAAGTACCGAGAAGTACCCTCAAGTACCAAGAAGTGCCACAAAGTACGGAAAAGTACCACCGGAGAAGTAAAGTACGGAAAAGTACCACACCAAGTACGAGTACCATAAAGTAGACGAGTACCATAAAGTACAAGTACTCAAGTACAAGTACCACAAAGTACGGAAAAGTCAAAGTACGGAAAAGACAAGTGACAACCACAAAGTACCGAGAAGTACCACAAAGTACTGAGAAGTACCACAAAGTACAGACGAGTACCACAATGTACTGACGAGTACCATAAAGTACCGAGAAGTACCCTCAAGTACCAAGAAGTACCACAAAGTACGGAAAAGTACCGCGAAATACGGAAAAGTACCAACAAGTTCTGACAAGTACCACAAAGTACCGACAAGTACCACAGTGTACTTACGAGTACCATAAAGTACTGACGAGTACCATAAAGTACCGAGAAGTACCCTCAAGTACCAAGAAGTACCACAAAGTACGGAAAAGTACCGCAAAGTACGGAAAAGTACCAACAAGTACTGACAAGTGCCACAAAGTACCGAGAAGTACCACAAAGTACTGAGAAGTACCACAAAGTACAGACGAGTACCACAATGTACTGACGAGTACCATAAAGTACCGAGAAGTACCCTCAAGTACCAAGAAGTACCACAAAGTACGGAAAAGTACCAACAAGTACTGAAAAGTACCACAAAGTTCTGACAAGTACCACAAAGTACCGAGAAGTACCACAAAGTACTGAGAAGTACCACAAAGTACAGACGAGTACCACAATGTACTGACGAGTTCCATAAAGTACCGAGAAGTGACGAGTACCATAAAGTACCGAGAAGTGCCCTTAAGTAGCAAGAAGTACCGCAAATTACTGAGAAGTAGTACCGCAAAGTTCTGACAAGTACCACAAAGCACTTGAATTGTGATGAGAAGTACTTAAATTGTTCATTATTTGATTATCAGACTTCTGTTGATGTAAATGATCTATAATTTATGTGAATGCATTTTAATATGTTTCAAGAAATTTGATTGATTTCAAGGTGAATATATTTCAGTGCTCCCCAATCACGGATGTTTAGTGGTGGTTTGAAATTCAGGCAGTTTAAGGGCCGATGCACTGACGCCCACTTCCTGAAAACATTTGAAGATATTCATCAATGTTATCTTGTAAGTATCTCTCATGGTAAGTAGTGATTCGAACAGAACGAAGCAGTCGAACTAAAGCATTTAAACCAGTGTCAAAAACATTGCGCATGCGCGACAAAGTTTTTACCACAATTGCTTAAATTACTTGAAGAAATTCTATGAGTATAAAGACCATGCATCACATAATTGTTCAGTGTCATGAGTTGGAAGCGTAAGCAAGGGGTATCCAAGCGTAAGCACATGGTCTAGGGGCCGGATATCCCCTCCCTCGGTTGGCTGGCGGAAGACTCATGGGGGGAATAGCGATTTCCTGTAACGGGAACCACCGTAAGATGCGACGCCTCAGCCACATTGTCTCGGCATTGTGGATGCAAGTGGGGAGCATTCATCTCCAGCACTGAGCAATGTTTTTGATTTTCACATAAGCAAGGGACCGTTATTACAATGCATTTTAATATATTTCAAGTATTTAATTTATTTCAAGGTGAATATATTTCAGTGCTCCCCGTGATTGGATCGCAAAAGTTTTAGACTGCATTTACATTTACACTTCTGCGCATGTTCGTGTTATTTTTACATGAAATTTTTTATTTGTTTCATTTTGGGAGACGCGTTGTACCTGTAATACGGCTAGTTTTAGGATAGACCTTTAGGGCATTTATGTTTGGTTTAGTGTTTTATTAAATTTGCGTGTTACTTTACTTTTGTCATCCGTTCCATGTTGCCGGAAATGGGCAGAGTGGCCAGCTGCGTATTTCTGTCATCATGTTATGTTATCTGTTAAATGTAACGTTAATTAGCCTTTGTTGTCACGTGATTATGTGTATTATAAATTAGAGTAAAAAGTAATCCCTGAGTATCGGATATGTCGAGCTGATAGAGAGACAGAGCATGCATGTGTCGTTCGAAGGGCAAGATGCTTGCGAAAGATCTTGTTGCCTTAGTTGTCGTTTTTAGTCTGTTCAAAGGAAAGGAACAGATGTAATTTAGAGTAACGCTTGAGAAAGGTTAGCTCTAGAGTTACTACTGCCGTCGTATATTTGTATTGTCGTTTTCGTATGCTGTAAAGATAAAGCTCAGGAAAGATTTTTATCTGAAGATTAAAGATGGACATTTACTCGAATTGTGTCGATTTTATTTGTGCCAACCTGCCGGTGATATTTCTAGTTAATAGGTTCCTGATTCGGCTGTCGCGAGTTCGAATCCAGCTGAGCTAGGAATTATCCATTTATTATGGTCTGGGGGCCGGATATTTCCCCGGGGTACTTCAATGTGTCCATGATTAGACGGTACTTCAATGTGTCCATGATTAGACGGAAAACCAACCCATATGTAGGGAAATTGGCGAATCTGGACTTTGACAATGGAAAAGGACCCATTTGTATGATAGGATTTTGAAGGATTTCTGACCCATTTGCATGAAAATCGGGAAATTTCAAGCCCTTGTGTATGAATTTGGTTGATTTTAAAACCCTTTTACAGTGCTAGAATTCACGAAAAGTCTCGCAAAATCGAATCTGACGGCGATTCTTTGCGATCAATGTGACCGAGCTCTGTTTTTGCTGCTAATTCATCGTTTCGAAAGCAAAAAGCAAAGTAGAAAGGTTGTCAGCCACTTTGCGGTAAATCATAATGGGACCTATTGGTAAGAAAATCCTAAAATACCAGCCCATCAACCAGAATCGAGCAGAATATCAGACCTATGTGTAGAGAATTTCAGTCGAAAAACCCATCCATATGAGCGGCACGTCCAGTATGTCTACATCTTGAAGTACCCCCCGGGATATTTCCTCCCTATTCGGCTGGAGGAGGATTAGCGGGAATAGAGATTTCCTGTAATGGGAACCACCGTAAGCCGATACAGCGCCTCAGCCACATTGGTGACTTTGTAGATGCAAGTGGGGAGTATCGCTCTATCCCGGGTCAGTTTTTGTCTTTAAATTGCATCTTTGTAGCTATGATGAAAAGCAGACTTGCACTCTCCATTCTTTCTTAGCAAAGCAATATATAGAAGATGTATAGACTGCATATAAATATTTATTTCCCATTTATTTCAGCGTTTTGTCTGAAAACAAAACCAATTGGTCATAAAGATCAGAATCGTGGAAGTAGGATTTGATTCAAGTTTCGCGAATTCAGTAGTCGCGATCTCTTCTTCTTCAATTGCAGGTAAGAATACAGGATGATCGCCTAAAAAGAACATCTGAGCACGGGACGATGACAGAGGTGAAATGTAGGTGTTGTGATATCAGAAGTAGATGACCCAACGATTCCTCGACCATTAGTGTGACACCAACAGGTTCGAGCCCTGACCTTACTCAGCTCCCGAAACGCTCGGTTTGACGTGTACCCTGGATGGAGTAGCAATGATCGTATTCCTACGGGAATCCTACAAAAAGTGTCGCGGATCTTTATTGGGGCAAAAGGGGCCGTTTTCTATCCACATCTACTACCCCTACGGTGTTTCTACCCTTTCTAAAAATCACACAACCAAAGTCACAGAAAATACTCTCATTAAAAATAATATAGCAACGCAAAGATTTAATTTGTGATTTACGTACATCAAAATACGAAAAAATATTAGCGAGATTTCACTACCACAACACAAAAAGGGTATAAAAAAACAATTTATTCTATCTTACATTTTCTACATATTCAAAGTTTGTTTGCTAAAATGGATAACACTTCAAGTCTGGCAGTTACCTAAACACAATTCAACAAATTTCACTTTGGTGCTCCCGAATGCGCGAGCGCACGGGCCACCAGTGTACAATATCTGTGGAATTCTATCGGCTTTAAGCGGCGTTGCTCTATAAAATTCATTCTTCATCTACTCAATCATTTCTTTCGCCCAGATGCATTTGAAAAGACCTGGCATTTCATAATATTCAATTTGATACTTGGCGACTCACAATAGCGCTGTCTAGAGGACTGGTCGATACAAGAAAATCCACCGCGCGGAAGCTCATCTTGTCCGTCGCCTGTCAAAGCACGGTGATAACTATTCCGCAAGTTGTCTTTGAGAATTTCCATTAGATACTCGATTATCTTTATATCTTGTGGCGGAAATCTGAACTGGAAGAACCGTTGAGGGTTGATTTTCATTGCAGGCGAATTTCTTTGTTTTGGTCGGAGTTCGGGCCCCGGCGCCCGAGGTTGGGTTCCGTTGACTGCGAAAGTTAACGAAAACATGACGAACGCTTGGGTACTGAGTTCGATTTGTGCGCTGTGAAGCGATTCAAGGAAGACGGAGGCGGACGGCCAATCTTTATGTTTCTCAAAAATTGTGTTTAAGTATGTGCCTTCGTACGGGGGAGCCGTCAGCGTCGAGTTCTCAAAGTCCAATACTGTAACATATGGAAAGACGGATTTTGGCACGGGATCTTTCCCCCGGCTTTTCGCCAGACCAACGAGCTTCACAGTCGCTAAACTGAGGATGTGAAACGGTCCGGTTGTCCAGAATACGACCGAGTTTTTATTACTCGGAAAGCCGGGAATGCAAGGAAGCAGTGATACGATGATACAGTGGACTCTCTGGCGGTTGGTTTTCTCCGCACTGATAACAACCGGACGTCCTATCATCAAAGAGTAGACCAAATGGCAGAAAAATGAATAGCGGTTTCTAAGATTCATTAAGGAAATGCCGTGCCGGCTTTTTGAGTTTTCCGGCGGCGGGTCAAATAGCTCCGGAGAATTTCTTGAGTCTTTGGTCGAATTGCTTGCGTGGTGTCTTGAGTTTGACGTGTTTGAAGAAGAACTCTTATTAGAATTGTTGGATAAGACTGAATGCTGTTGAATGATTCGAGTAGTTTCAGAGTCGTTGCTCTCGATGCTTTTACTAGCTTTCGGTTTATCGAACATTTTAATAAGGCTTGGACTCCCAGTAGAATCGACGTCATCACTTCCTCTGGACATCTGACGATTCAGAACTGCATTTAAACCTTTTGTCTCTGTGAGTAAGGGTTGTACACGCTTTGCTGTTCCAGGAAAAGCGTCAACAATGTGGCTAACATCCCTTGAATCCTGAAAACTACTTGAAGGAACTGATATAATAGAAGGATCGGAGCCTGTAGAAATTACGGAGGAAACTTCAGGGTCTTTTATCGACAAGTTCTCATCCCCAGACGAACTATGAGCTCCTTGGATAACTTCAAAGCTGTTATGCCTCGATGAGAAACTAGAAAACGACCACTGAGAGTATGGGTCCCAAGCTTTGTTGAATTCATCAGAAATTATATGCCTTGAAGACATCGATACAAATGACTTAGCATCGAAATCAGTGGAATCAACACTTTTATGGGTCTTCCTGCAACTTTTCGTTGCACTGAGAAAAACATCTTTTGATTTTGTTGATATCTGAGTTGCTTCTCTTTGAATGTCATGTAGTTCCATTGACGATTTGACTCCATGTTTTTTCTCAATTGTTTCATCAAGATATTTGGTTCTTTTTAGCATGAAGTATGTTTTTTGAAGCAAAGCAAATGCTTCTTGCTTACTAGGACTTGACAGATCTGCAAGGGTTCTCAGCTGGACATCAAATTTACGTCCTGATGTAATGCCAACACTCCTGGGTTGAAAATTGCTGAATTTTCTGTCAAGTTCTTCAATGCATGGTTTAGTTTCGTCAACCTGAAAGACAAAAGTAATAAGTATCACTCTAAAGACATACCAAAACAAGGTAGCCAACCAATTTGCAGGTATTTATTTTCATTAACTGACTTAGACCCCCTTTACACGAGAGTAACTTGATCAGCTCTGGTCCGATCCAGAACCAGTTGTGGCTCAAAAACACCTTTGAAGGTGAAGGTGAAATGGTGTTTTAGCGCCAGTCACTAGGATCTCAGTAGTAGGTTAACTAATCGAGACCTCGACCCTGACTGTGACGCTACCGTGGCTGGGCTTGAACCCTGACCACACTGACCTCCTGACACCACGAGTCAGCTGGATTACACCACGACGCCACAGCACCTTTCATTTACACCGGATCTCTTGGATCCATTTTGGATCTGTTCAGAAGTAAAGCCAGCTCAACAGCTCAACTCTGGCTCTGTTTAGATCTAGTGTGAATGCTTTGGATCGGATCCAGAGAGACACCAATACAGATCCAATCCGTATTTTCCATACCAGAATCTGTACTCCCCAACTTTCGGTGGAGCTGCAATGGATAGGGGTCAGACATGCCGATATATATCAGCAATAAACTTTGAGCAAGTCTGTGGTTGAGGTCAGTCAAGGGGCAATGTTAACTGGCATGTGGGGTGTGGCAAACACCTTCCAAAAACGTCAATTAACAGACATGGATTTTTTCACCTAGGGGTAACTGAGCAGCAAAGAATGCACCCTTTCAGTTACAATGTCTGCACCAGACCCAGTCACACCCACAAGTTTTCCATATAGTTGTTTTGAGTTGCATGTAACTTACACTTAATAGGCCCTCAAACTGATGACTGTATAGCTCTCTTTGCTCTGAAAATATATCACTGTTTAGATATGCAGAAATCACATTCTGTAGCTCATTAGAATCCTTCAAAGAGTCTTCGATAGTCTGGAAATTAAACCCTTTCATATCAAAAGGCAGTTGATAACAAGAACCAATCGGTTTATCGTTCTCGAGTAACTTTCTTCTTGTGTAATCAAGATATTCATGTCTTTTGTGTAGATCTTGCAAAAATACCAAGGCATTACCAAATTTGAAGTATGATGAGACCCGTGAGAAATATTCACGGAAATTTGTGAAATTGCTCATGATCTTTGGGTTTTGTAGTGTAACATACGCCATGCAGAATGGTCTGACAAACCCACGAGCATGTATATCGTACAGAGTGAAATGATGAACATAGGCGATTGCTCCCTCACTTGGCTCAACAAGCACCACTTGGGTGTCACCCACTGTTTTGAAGGCTGTCTCTCCTGGCTCCACCCCAGCTTCAAATGAGGAAATGGGGGCTGTGCAATCAACAGACATGATTCTAACGGTGAAGGCGTTTTTGTTGAAGCTTCCTCCTCCATCTTCTGGAATTGTCATTAAAGGTCGTGGGCCTTCTAGCTCTGAAAACTCAGACACCAAAATGAAATCTTCATCGAAATGGCAGCTAGGCCATGGTGAGTCACAACTTTGACTGCCTTCTACAAGGTTTTTTATCAGTTCCATCGCAAAGTATGCGTGTTAGTTAGATTCTATGGTATTATAAATTGATTATAAATTGAAAATAATTCCTGAAAAATAATCATTTCAAACCAATTTTATGATTTTTCATGCCAAGGCAAGCTCGATGTGACATTTACTTCCCTTCTTGATCCTCTGTACCTGTGAAGGAGCAGGCAGAAGCCTCACCCTCTTTTCGCCACAGGGCGGCAAGGTTCAGGTCAGGTCTCCATCGGTTGTCAGGAGGACGAGGACTACGACCAGTCGGGTTAGGGTTCCACCACCGAGGTCGGTTTTGGAATGTACGACGTTGCAGCTTCTTCCGCTGGGTGTCGTGTTCTGTCTGCAACTTCAAGAGATGAAAATCATCCAGCAAGTAATATCATTGATGGGTAGGTAAAAGTTGACTCGTGACATGATGACAAACAAAACAAGTGGCCTGGTCATTCCAACAGTAATATACTGTAATAATGGCCTTGCTCCAGGCCTATACTTATCTTATAATAGACCAATAAATTAATTAACTGTTCAATCTTCAATGGATCTATTGATCTCTTGACTTTTCATTACTAATCATTAATCATGATCATGATTAGGGTAGTGATTGATCATCCATGATCATGATGATTGTTGATTGATCATGATGATTGTTGATAGATCATGATCATGGCAATGGTAGATCACAATTTTTGTTTGAATAACGATCATGATTCGTGACAGTGATTATGATTATGATGATGATGATGTAATCATGATCATAATCATAGTTATCACCAGACTAGAATTTGTGTGCCCAAGGCATAAAAAACCATTGTTTTCCAAACAATGGGGTATTGTTTTCTATTGTTTGGCCAAATATTACTCACCTAAGTGCGTTTGAGGTATGCAAAAACGTTTCCACCCAAACTAGGGATGATCATGATGATTATGATAATGTGTATGACAATTGAGATAATAATGTTTATGACGATGACCACCGTTGAAGGTTGGGATAATGATTGACTGATTAACTTATTAAGCAATGCTTTTCAGACTAATTTATTTGTAAATTCCATTTGATTACAGATCATCATCAACTTTCTGGTGTACTACTGGTTTATTCCCACATGAATTCATACTAACCCTTGAATCAGCTACTAACATAAGATCAATCACTTTGCAATGCTCTGATGGTAAATCTATTTAGCTCTTTTAAATTCCTTTAACTGATTCTTTGATTCAAATTTTTAGCAAAAAAAACACAATTATTAGGCACAAATTTTTTTAGAGATAGGTTCCCATTTACTAATTTGGCTTTTTCTTGAATGTTTTTAGTTAAAGACATCATGGTTGAGATAACTGGGGATGATTATATTGATGAATTTGAGCCAATTGCTGAAAAGAGTAAGTCTCTTTAGGTCAACAGTTTTATATTGTCAAACAATAGACATGCAAACAGTTAGCCAGGTGCAAAAATATGGGACCTGCAAAACCCTTGGAACTAACATAATTATGTTTCTGCGGGCTTGGGTTCTACAGATTTGGCTCAAAGTAAATGGCAAAAGTCCTCAACTCGACCCCCCTTCTCTACAGCAGTGTCTTTTATTTTTTAATTTAAAAATTTCATTTCTTTCAGCATTTCCCCTGAATGCTTCTAGCTTGCAGTATCATGAATTCAAGGTGAGTTGAAGTGTTTCCCAAATCTATGATTTTTGCAGTCTATGACTTTGCTCCTTGTTCTTACAAACACTTTTCACCACCACAACACACTAGTCTAGCAGTTAATTGTTAAACGGAGAGAAAGTAGCCTGGGCACAGACTGAAACACGTGTCTTCCAGAAACATTTGCTTGTCTCTCGCTACAAAGTTTCCGAGGTGGCTAAGCTGGAAGACATCGAGGGGAAATATCACGGGCGAAAATTTCGTGCTCAGCTTGTCTCCTAGTTTAGCCAGGCCTTAAGTTTTTAAGTTTACACTTGTTAGGTCCTGACCAAGCAATCATTGTTTGTCAAACATTTTAAAGCACACAAAATCATGTGAACCGAACAAACATGCAAAAGGCTAGGGATGGATTCAACTCGCGTGATTGTTGCAAGGTCGCCATGGAAACCATTTAATAATAATAATCGGTCTAGTCGTTAGATACAGTTTGTTCTCGTCACGATTCTACGATTCATTAGCGACCTTCTTGAGGGAAGGAGGGACGTTATTTCGGGAGAGTTCGTTAGATCAGTCATCTGTGCCCTCTCCGAGTCCATGGCTTTTAGACATTTCAATTTAACGATTTAACAGCCTCATTTAAAACTTGAGAGCTAACTTAAGTTGATACAATTAAACTGTTAGTTTTAGTTTTCGTAAAACAAATTTTCGTTAACCACAGTTTGTAAACAATCCTTATTAAAAATGCAATAAAATAGTCTTTTCGAATTGATTTTCCTTTGTGAAATTAGTTTAGCTTATATTTATATTGCATATTCATGATGTTTTAGTCATGTAAACATTTGCGTATAACATTTGGGCACCTGTCTTACTATCTATTAGAATTTCTTCGTTTCTCTACTCTTTTTATCAATATTTGGCTTTATCGTTAAAGTCCATACCTGCCAGGGGGGTGCTACCGTATTTTGGATACTGGGGACGTTCCACCAAGATGGGTATCCATTTCAGCGGTATTAGTATACGGAACGACATATGGTATCCTTTTTGCATGGTTTTGGCATTAGGAACGATGTTTAATTCAAAGAAGTTTAAGGTATGAGAAACGGTTCAGATTGTCCATGTTTTGGCGTAAAGAATGGTATCGATTTTAGTGAAACAATCGGCACTCCTTTCCTACAATCGGTGTTATTATTGCCAGTCGGTAGGATCGCCGAAACGTTGGTAGACGAACAAGACCTTGGGAGCGAGTGACCGAGCGATTGAACGAGATCAGGCCTCGGTAAGATCTTATCAGGCTGACACCACTGGCTTCGCGCAAGATTGATTAGACCACGACGCCACACAACCCTGTTTTTTCTCGGCCTGTACGTCTTTTTAGCGCGACCTGTACGTCTCCAAGCAAATTATTGAACGAAACCCGAACTCGGCAAGCTCCTCACACCACTCAACTTGCGCCAGATTGGTTAGGCCACGACGCCACACAACCCTGTTTTTGCTCGATCTGTATGTCTTTTTAGTGCGACCTTCGTCCCTAATCAAAGAATTTAACGAGACCCGGCCTCGGTAAGCTCGTGACATCAATCGCTTCGCTTCAGATTGATTAGGCTACGATGCCACACAACCTGTTTTGAGCTCGATACATTCTTCAACATTTTTCTCTAACTAATCAAAGTCTGGTCGAGTTCCTCCCCCTGTTTGTACCTGCTACTTCGTAAGCCAGGCTTATGTCGACCTACGATACGATAGAACTAACGCCAACTAGTTGTAACTGCTAACTTATGTGTCGACATGTCAACAAATAGTCAGAACTTATAGGATACAGTTGATCGCGGTCGCAAGAGCGCTCAGGTCGACTGCGACTGACGGGAATCAGTTGTCAACTAATCGCAGAAGTAGAACATGCCCAACAATCTGGAACTGTGCGCCGACTAGTTGCCGTCATTTCCAAAATAACGATCTAAACTTCAAGAAAAGAGTCAAGGTAGGGAACAGCTATAAACATTATTGTCTATTTGCTACCTTAGCAAGCTCGGAGTGGCGCTGTCAGTCCAGGAAGGTACTTCAGTCTTCGTAGCTGTGACTGGCCTAGGCATTCTTTTGCTTCTTAATGCCCAAAATATGATACAACAGATTGTTTTTTGATTATTTCCAGCTCAAAAACCTTCCAGAACAGCCCAGACACGATATACACTTTTTCGGTCGAATGTCTAAAAAACATTCGCGAATGTCTGCAAAACATTCGTCGAATATCCAACGGACAATCACGAGCCCAAGCTAAGCCTTAAGGGTTCCAACTTGTTCTGATGTGATTTAAGACTTCCCTTGTAGAAATGGTCTATTACACGCTTTTTTTTATAAGGAACCTACCTCAAGGACTAGTTCTTAAAGTTTCTTTATTTTTGGACCTCTTTTGAGGCAATTGTAGTTCCAAAAGTTCCTTAATAGTTCCTTAATTTTAACTGCGCATCCAGTGGTCTCAACAATAAAAGAGAGACACTTGCATGTAAGCAGAGCTCGAGAATACTCAAGGAAACATTTGATACATGCTTAACGTACAATTTATGTGGTTTTCGACTGCAAATGAATGGAACCGGCTTTCTAATTCTTGATTATTTGCAGTGATAAAACTATTCAACAATAAAAAGCTCTTTAGTTATTTTCTCTCTAGTACACGTTTTTTTTTTTATAAGAACACTGAACTTGAAGAAAGCCATGCAATGTTCTTAACTTTCCCAATTTCAAGGCTCAAAATGTTCTTAAAATTTTCTTAATTTTCTTGCTTTTTAAAAAGCTGTTGTTTTTGAAGTTAGGTGATAGTTGCTACGAAAAGGGACGCACATGTAAAAATTTCACATATAGTCACAATGATTGATAGTTCGCCTGTTTTCTAGAGTGAAGAACAGGACAGCGCCACAAGAAAGTAAATTCTAATTTGTTTCTAGCTTCACAAAGCCTTGTAATGTTCTTAGCATGTTCTTAACTTTTCAGCCTCTGAAGCCTTATGTTCTTATATACTTTGTTCTTATAAAAAAAAAACGTGTAGTATAAGTTCTTTAAATTTTCGGGCCTTCTACATGTAGGTTCCTTATAAAGTGGTTCCTTATAAAAAAAAGCGTGTAAACGTAAAGAAAAAGCCTATCATGAATTTAAAGACTAGTCAGATTTTCAGTAGCTTTTGAACAATTATTCCTTTCGCAAACGCTAAATAATTTCGATGTCTTTTTTGCTTAACTGTAAACTTAGTACGAAATTATAACTGGTTGAAAATAAATGTCATACAGAGTAGATAATGCAGACCAGATTGAGTTTCTCACGAATGGACCTACTAATCCTGTTAATTAGTCCTTATTTCGTGAGTTTTCTTGGAAATTCGTCATAGCAACGTAAATTTGAATCAAAGGATGATCTTGTGCAGCAGTAATTTTTTTTGGTTTTTTCTAGTTTGGGTAACCATGTCATGAAAAATTGAAGGCGCATTAGGAGAACCAGCCTTTGCCGGCCTTTGAATTCTTTTGCTCGCTGTAGTTCTCTATTGGCAGTAGGCTTTTATTAGCAGCAGGCTTTTATGACAAGAGGGCGTCTATAAGCATTATTAGCAGTAGGCTTCTATTTGCAGTAGACTCCTAGTAGTAGTAGGCTTCTATTCGCAGTAGGCTTCTGTTAGCAGTAGGCTTCTATTAGCAGTAGGCTGCTAATGTCCGTAGGCTTCTATTCGCTGTAACCCTCTATTCGCAGTAATTTATTCGCAGTAGGCTTCTATTCGCAGTAGGCTATTGGCAGTAGACACCTCTTGGCAGTAGGTTTCTATTCGCAGTAGGCTTCTATTAACAGTAGGCTTCTGCTAGAGGTAGGCCTCTGTTAGCAGTAGGCTTCTATTAGCAGTAGGCTTCTATTAGCAGTAGGCTTCTATTAGCAGTAGGCTTCTATTAGCAGTAGGCTTCTATTAACAGTAGGCTTCTATTAGCAGTAGGCTTCTGTTAGCAGTAGGCTTCTGTTAGCAGTAGGCTTCTATTAGCCGTAGGCTTCTATTAGCAGTAGGCTTCTGTTAGCAGTAGGCTTCTGTTAGCAGTAGGCTTCTATTAGCCGTAGGCTTCTATTAGCAGTAGGCTTCTATTAACAGTAGGCTTCTATTAGCAGTAGGCTTCTGTTAGCAGTAGGCTTCTGTTAGCAGTAGGCTTCTATTAGCCGTAGGCTTCTATTAGCAGTAGGCTTCTGTTAGCAGTAGGCTTCTGTTAGCAGTAGGCTTCTATTAGCCGTAGGCCTCTATTAGAAGTAGGCTTCTATTAGCAGTAGGCTTCTATTAACAGTAGGCTTCTGCTAGAGGTAGGCCTCTGTTAGCAGTAGGCTTCTATTAGCAGTAGGCTTCTATTAACAGTAGGCTTCTATTAGCAGTAGGCTTCTGTTAGCAGTAGGCTTCTGTTAGCAGTAGGCTTCTATTAGCCGTAGGCTTCTATTAGCAGTAGGCTTCTGTTAGCAGTAGGCTTCTGTTAGCAGTAGGCTTCTATTAGCCGTAGGCTTCTATTAGCAGTAGGCTTCTATTAGCAGTAGGCTTCTATTAGCAGTGGGCTCCTATTAGCAGTAGGCTTCTGTTAGCAGTAGGCTTCTATTAGCAATAGGTTTCTATTAGCAGTAGGCCTCTATTAGCAGTAGGCTTCTACTAGCAGTAGGCTTCTGTTAGCAGTAGGCTTCTATTAGCAGTAGGCTTCTGTTAGCAGTAGCCTTCTATTAGTCGTAGGCTTCTGTTGCAGTAGGCTTCTATTAGCAGTAGGCTTCTATTAGCAGTAGGCTGCTATTGTCTGTAGGCTTCTATTCGCAGTAACTTTCTATTTGCAGTAGTTTATTCGCAGTAGGCTTCTATTAGCAGTAGGCTTCTATAAGCAATAGGCTTCTATAAGCAGTAGGCTTCTGTTCGCAGTAGACTCTTATTGGCAGTAGGCGTCTATTAGCAAAAGGCCCTATTAACAGCCGCTATCTTTTGTTAAATCTGCACTTGTTATTCGGTTTCCATTAGAAATACACTTCCATTTATGAGAAGGCTTTTTTACCAAAAGGCGCAATTTCCGTGGGTTTCTATTAGCGTAACAGTAGGCTTCTCTGAAAATTTGTCTGGAAATGTACGCTAGAAGCAGCTACGCTTAGCATGTTTCTACTAGTTAAAGGTTGCTAGGGGGTTTCTAGCTGTTTGAGATCGCTTCTTTTTGCCTATTAGGACGATAGGCTGCTGGTATCCCTTGAAAATGATCGAAATTTTTAGACAAGTTGTGCAAGACGACAATCATATCTGTTGTTTTCGAGATTTCGATTTTGTGCAGGTCATTTTGCATGATCGGATCGATGCTTAAAGTCAATCACTATGGCAGGGTTAATGATTAAAATCACATCCTTCAAACAGCTGCTTCTCGCATTTATCTTTCTAATGATCATCTCACTTTCATGATAACCAGATGCGTGTAGCATTTTGTCACATGCTTTCGCCATATTTTTCACTGACGCAGTATATTTCATGCAGACGTTGGTTGCTATTTCTTCAAGCTCTGCTCTCGGTAATCTATGAAGTTTTTATGAAGTAATTTATAAAGTTAGAATTTATGAAATTAGAATTTTTATAATTATGGCTGACAATTTGTCGTCCTGAGTTCTACGAGTCAAGTTACTCATAATTCAGACATTTTGAGCAACTTTGAGGGCTTGCTTTGACTTAAGTTGCTGGTTTAGAGTAGGATGACGCGAATCTGATAAGTTTGGCTGTCAATTGGTAGCGAAGAAGTCTAAAATTTTTGTTTAAGCTATAGTCATAGTTCCATTGTACTACAAAGAGGTGCAATTCCCTCCTAATCTCGTACAATTTTGCTTGAAATCCTATTGTTTTCATGGAAATCCGTTGGAAACCCTTTTGTTTAATAGAAATTCGTACGCCTTTTTTGAAGTGAGGGAGTGAAATGCCCCCTTTTACTACACTTCTTTCAGCTGTACACCCTTTTTTTAATAAGGAACCTACCTCAAGGCCTAGTTCTTAAAGTTCCTTATTTTTGAGCCACTTTTGAGGCAATTGTAGTTCCAAAAGTTCCTTAATAGTTCCTTAATTTTAACTGCACATACAGTGGTCTTAACAATAAAAGAGAGACATTTGCATGTGAGCAAAGCTCCAGAATACTCAAAGAAACATTGGATACATGCTTAACGTACAATTTATGTGATTTTCCACTGCAAATGAATGGAACCGGCTTTCTAATTCTTGATTATTTGCAGTGATAAAAGTATTCAACATTCAAAAGTTCCTTAATAATTTTCTCTCTAGTAGTATAAGTTCTTTAATTTTTCGGGCCTTCTACATGTAGGTTCCTTATAAAGTGGTTTCTTATAAAAAAAGCGTGTACTTGACTCATGAATAGCCTGATCTTTTTAATGTACATCAATATTAATGGCATTGTTTGCGCTGTACATATATCCTAGCAACCTTCAACACTAAACACATCAAAGAATCAAAGTACGAACTTATAAGACATCAGCATTGTACGCATATGTTAAAGAAACTAAAGTGACAACCACGCAAACACAGGGTGGCAGATGGCAGTCGATTTGCTGCGTACATCCTTTGAGCTGAAAAACAGTGGTGCACACGTGGGGGTGGCGCTTGAAATGATAGGTTTTCTGTATAAGAAAAAAATCTCGTAATTTCAAAAAAAATAGGCGATACTTGATACAAATGAATTGAACTGGCTTGATTGTTTTGCAATGATAATTCAACGTTTAAAAGTGCCTAAGCGATTTTCTCCTTCGTAGTAGAAGTTCTTTAAATTTTCAGGCCTTCTACATGTAGGTTCCTTATAAAATAGTTCTTTATAAAAAAAGCGTATGATTTTAAAGAAAAATTCGATAAGAGTATCGAAGTTGAAATTTGCTTACGAATAAAGCTACAGACGTAAGTAAGGACCATTTGAGCCTGAGATAAAAGAATATGATAACGCGATAACGCAATGAAAAGATTTTTTGATATAAACAAAATGAAAGCTTTCCTGAAATGACTGGAAAGCATATGAGAAATTACAACATTAGTTAGGCCAGATTTTCAGGTTCTTATAAAACGGTGTTCAGAACACTGTGTTCTGTAGATGTGAATAGTCCTTCGAAGGAGACGAATTTCTTGGCGTCATGACGCTGCCTAAGATGGCTGCAAACTCCGGCTGTAGGCCATTTCAGAAACAAATTATACTGATACTACATGTTGATGAGAATTTTTGTCATTTTCCGCAGGACTTTCAAGTGAACGGCCTTAGTGATTCCATAGGAAAATTTCTGCTGTTTTGGATAAGGCCCAGAAGAAGATTACAAAAATGGGTTGTCCTCTGAGTGTTCAAATGGGAAAACCTGAATCATTTCAGAATGCGGTGATGATAAACTCAGTGAACGCTTCGCACCCGCGGATCAGGACAAAACTGATCGTCCTCGGTACATCAAACTCTGGAAAATCCACACTTCTTCGCCAGTTTCAGATCATAAACACCACAGGATTCAGCACGGCAGAGCGGAAATCTTATGTGCCGTTGATCGTCAATAATATAGTAAAATCGCTGGAATTCATTTTGCGGAAAGCCGCTCTGTCAAGGACGGTTTTTGAGAACGAAAGAATTGACGCGGCTGCGAAAGAGTTTCTTGAACTGTATACTGAAGAACGGTCTGTTAATATTGACATAAACGCGAGGCTAATGGATCTGGCTTTAATTTTATGGGAAAATGGCACAGTTCGAGATCTTTTCGAAGAGTACAAAGATGAATTTGAAAACGGCGACACGCTGGCGTGTTTGTTTGATAGCATGGCGCGGATTTCCCTGCCGGACTATCTACCAACAAATCAAGATATTCTTCATTGCCGAATGCGCTCAACTGGCATCAAAACACTGCATTTTGACTTTGATGACATGCCGATAGAAATGATAGATGTCGGCGGGCAAAGATCGGAGCGGCGAAAGTGGATTCATCATTTCGATAACGTTGAAGTCGTCCTCTTCTGCGTTTCGGCTAATGAATATAACATGATGCTCAGAGAAGATCCTAGTAAAAATGCAATGGAAGAAAGTCTGGATATGTTCAAATCCATCATCAATTCAATGTGGTTCATGAATAAACCAATTATCCTATTCCTCAATAAAACCGACTTATTAGAACGTAAGATCAAACACTCGTGTATCAAAGACTATTTCCCAGATTTCACTGGCGACCCATCTCAATATGGTGATGTTTCTAACTACATTAAGTATAAGTTTCTCAACTGCGATCGGCAGAAAGCGAGGCAGATTTACGCTTTTAACACGTGTGCAACAGATACGAGCAACATCGATCGAATATCAAAAATATGTTTCCACATGGTGTTCAAAAGAACATTACTAGACTTAGGACTGTGAGAAGCTTTGCATATATTATTGATTTTTAAGCTTGATTTCGCCATAATGCTCTTGGCTATTCTCGCAATGCTTTCACTGTTCACTGTTCACAGCGCCAAAACCAGCTGACGGACATCTTGTGAGAATTTCTCAGCAATCAACCGAGTCTTCCTTCGCTCCCGGGGGGGGGGGGGTACTCCCTTACGTAGGCTAACAGGTATGTGTCCCTTACATGGGTGTGTTTTTCTTCAAAATTTATCTACAACTGGGTCCGATTTATGCCGAAAATACCTTACAAGTGGGTATAGAGTCGAATTTCCTTAACATTTGGTACACAAAATGCATACTAAAAACATAAAACTGGCTGGCTGAATGTGTAAAACGATACTTAAAAGGTGGGTTTGTTTGTTAAAACTCGGGGGCACATCTCTGTACATTACAGGGTCAAACTTATCCTTCAATATCATTAGGGCATTTCGAAAATTTGCCTATTAGCTAGTAACAATGTAGGTAACTAACAAACTTTGCAACTGTTAACGGACGGGTTATTTATGAGCGACTCAAATTTTAATGAGTCATTCTCTGCTAACAAGTTGCTGTAAATATTGAAATATTACTTAAATTTGAATGTCAGAGGAGAAAAATAAACAGTAGCTTTATGAAAAGCATTTTGCGTTTTTTTTTAAAGAAGAATGCCTTGGTGCATGCGCACGGTGCGTTCTTTTAGGTTTCTTGGTGGTCGTTTAGGGGGTGGGGTTACTTGTTCCCCTGTTCCCTTCAGAGAATCCCCTTCCCTGGAGTTTTGTAGGATTATTTTTCAGATTGCACGAAGTCTCCGTTTTTCCTGAGAGTTGTCCAAAAGAACGGGCCTTTCGATCTCTCGGAAGTCTCCCGAAAAAAGAAGAAAAGGTCCCAGCCTTCTTAGTGAAGCAATGCGGTTCGAAAACTGGTTTCCCCTAGAAGACCCCAGTACGTTGGCGCCACTGGTTGGCGCTGCGTGCGACTGCGACAGTGGCGATAATGGTAAGGTGCATAATAAGATGCAAGGTTCTTAGAATTCAATTCACTTTTAACCCTTTGTTTCCCACTGTAGCCAATTGGCTATCAAGTCGTTCCAATTCCCCTCGTTCCGTGTAATAGCCTTGCCTAGAGTGTTTTTTACACACAACAACACAAGAGGAACCAACAAAATGGCGGCTTTCCAGTCTTCTTTGCAGCGTTGGGAAGAAATTCAATATTTTCTCTCGCCTGGTCGCCAATTTTTCAGTCAGATAAATTTTTTGGCCTAAATGGAAAATCTAAAATGCCGTTTTATTTAGAAGTAAATAATTTAGTACAGGAAAGTAAGTAGTTTTCTTGCAGTTTTTCACCCAAATTTTGGCCTAGGCCCAAAATTTCGAATTTTTCGTATAGGGGGGCGCGGTTATTCGGGGTTGTCCCTTGGGGGTCAAAAAATCCCCCAGGCCCCCCTGGTCAATTTTTTCACTTGTTTTGTCATGTTCATACCCAAATCTATTTAATTTGAAAATTTGAGTGAGATATGAAGAGTATTTCATAATTTGGGAAACAAAGGGTTAAACGGTTTTAAAAATTGCAGCAAAGAGAGGCTTCAAGTTTGGAAGTGAGACTGAGCTAGGCCACCACTTTGCACTACCATTTGGTTCTTTAGTTGGTGCTAAAGATTTTGTATGCTTTTCAAAATGCTAAGTGAAAGTACTCAAAGCCAATTTTGGACTTTTGCTTCGAAAGAGCAGTTAGCAAAGCATAAAGAACAAGCATGGCAAAAATATGCGGAGCAAATATCCGAAGATTTTAATGAAGATCAGCTTCTGAACTTCAATGAGCAGGAACAAATTTTAGACTATTATGGCAGTGTCATAATTCAACTTTGCAACCAATTTCAACCCAGACCACCACCGTCTGTGTTTGCTACAGCCTTAATGTATTTCAAAAGGTTTTACATTAACACATCTCCCATGGAATACCACCCCAAAGAATTAGTTTATCTGTGTATTTATTTAGCTGCAAAAGTTGACGAATATAATGTCTCTATTGGACAGTTTATTCAGCAACTTGCACCAACATACCAGAATGTTTCTGATTTCATCATCTCAAATGAGCTTCTTTTAATGCAGAAATTGCATTTCCATTTAACAGTACACAATGCTTACAGACCAATGGAAGGGTTTTTAGTTGATATAAAGACAAGATTTCAAGAGCTTGAAAATCCTGAACAATATAGACAAGAGGCTGAGAGGTTTATAACAAAATCGTTAATTGCAGATACTTTTTTGATGTTTTCCCCAAGTCAAATTGCCCTTGCAGCGCTGCAGTATAGCATAGGCAGTACTCTAGAGCAATATGTTATTAAGGTTTTCGGCCAGAATGAAAATACAGAGAAGTTATTTTTGAAGATGCAAGCAATTATTGATATGGTGAATGATTTTCAGCTCCCAGATAAAGAGGCACTTACAGCTGTAAAACTGAAACTGTCAATTTGCAGAAATCAAGAGCATAATCCTCTTAGTGAACTTTACAAAGCAAAAGAAATCATGGATAGAAACCGTAAGGAAGAAATGAAAATGAAAAAATATGAACAGACGATGCAGGAAAAGGATGATGATGATGAAGAAAGCATTTTGGTATAGCCAAAGTCACTACTGGTATTTCTGTTTATTTTCCAGTTAACCTGGCTATTTGGGACAAACTGGTAAGGATTTTATTGTGTTACATACAACAGGTCTGATAAATATCGTGACATGAAGAAGCTATCAACAAATGGCTATTCTTTGTTTTCAGCTCAGATGTAGCTGCAAGCTATAGTTTTGCATCTGCACCCATTTGCAGGCCCGTCGAAAGCAAGAGGGCTGGGGCTAGAGCCCCCAAAACAATAGTATGATGTCATCAACCATTACATCGTCAAATGCATTTTAATCGTTTAGCTCCCTCCCCTCCAATTTGAGATTCCTTACAACCCACTTGCTTTGTCACAACGCAGCATTTTATTATTTGTCTTAAGTTGTGTCTCAACTAGGAGACATGTCGTGTGCAACATTGTATTCTGCGTGTCTCCCAAGGTGGCTAGACAACGGAGTGACAAGCGAGCAACATGTCCCTCGAGTTGTGGAGAGAAGAAATGTTTCTGTTATCCCCAAGAAACGTTTGCCAATCACTTGCTACAAATTTTGTTGTCTGTTACCAAGTTTCTGAGGTGGCTAAACTGGGAGATGGAGGGACATGTATGTTGCTCGCGTGACATGTCTCCTAGTTTCTTTAGCCAGGCCCTTACAGTACAATAAAGAGCGTCGTTATCTTGATATCATGGCTGCAAATTGGGGGGGGGGGGATTGTAATATAAAGGACTACAACAGCCCTAGGTTTTTTTTATTTTCTTGTCTGGATATTCCTTTACAGTCTTTTTTCTTAAAAAGTCTGTTGCGCATGGAACGGCTCCTGAATGGTCGGTGTCATCATATTTTCCGTTACCGCTTTGAAGTGAAAACATTTTTCCGAAATATTTGAGAAAAAATTATAGTTGCTGAATTTATTTCTCTGGGATTTAGCTATGTCAATTCATAAGTGACAGAAGCAGGTTACTACACTCCTGCATGGTCAGGCACCACACCTGTATGCATCGGTAGTTTTGTTGATCTACATAAGTGGGATTTTTTGGGGGGATTTCCAGCCAAAAAACGATTTTTCAAAAGATCACAGACTGAATACTGTAGGCTGCTAACAGATTCGACGTGGATTGGCGGATTCTTTCCTTAATTATTTTTTGAGTTTTTTTTTAACTTAATCCCATTTAATGGTTTAATCCCTTCCACCTTGCCTTTGGTTTACCTATTATTTTGCAATAAACATACTAATCACATCATGCCCTAATAGTCACTGAGACTTCAGCTTGACTATATTCAGCGGCGCTGCAGTAAACAAGAGATCAGTCTGCTAAACAAACCTAAAGCCACTAAACAAAAGTTAATCCTCATGATTTCGGTGCATCCTATTTTGAGCCGCCGCTCTTTGACTGTTTGATCTCTGTTCCGATTTCAAAAGTCGCCATTAAACAACAGCTAACGGTTAAGTCAGGTGGCCAGCATGTCACAATGTGCTTTTGATAAAGGTCCTAACAATATAGCACGTTTTCAGACTTCAAAGTGTGAAATCTTTAACGATGGCTATTCAGTCCATAATTTTAGTATTAAATTGACGAGTTTAAAGCTATTATGTCTGACAAAACGATGTAATTAGCTATTCATGTGGGTGCCAGTGGGTTTCTACTGCGAAATTTAATGGGACTATTGCTCAATTCTTTGATCGTAAAAGGTGCTTAAAGAACGTCTTTAAAATTTATATTTCATTTGCGTTCAGAAAGAATGGAGACCAGGTCGACTTTCTCTCTCGAAGAACTACTTGAAAATGATATTATTCTTGATACAGTATTCAAGTGTTTAACCGTGCCACAAATTTGCCAGTTTAAAAGTGTAAGTAAAGCTATTCAGAAACTTTGTGATTCGTATTTTAGCAACTGTCATAGTTTAAACTTTGCTGATATAGATCGGAACTTCCCGTTATTTCAAGCTAAAGATTTTTTAACCATCACCAAAGACAGTCACTTTGTACGGGAGCTCAGCTTTGAGAACTGCGGAGGATGGCTCTGTGATGGAGTGCTGGTCAGTTTACTGATAAGAAACTGTCATCTGAGAAAACTGAATTTAAGAAACTGCCATAATAGAGGGTTGAGTAATTTTTCAATGGTTGTTTTAGCGCGTTACTGCCCGAGAATTGAAGAGATTGTTCTCGAGGGTTGTTCGTGGTTCTCGTCGAAAGCCTTGGAAGAAATTGGGAAACATTGTCGAAATGTGAAGATGCTTAATATAAACGGCTGTGACGCAGTCAACGATAAGAGTCTGTCATTCTTCTTGAAAAACAATCCAAGCCTCACTGAACTTAGCATAAGGTATTGTAGGCGAACAAGCGTAAAATCAATCCTAGAACTGGATAATTGTACTGGCCTGAAACGTCTGGATATGTCACGATGCATGCAGGTGCCCGACTGTGTCGTACCTGCCTTTGTAAGTGGATGCAAGCAGCTTCTGGAACTAGATTTGACCCATACATATATATCCGCTTGGGCACTTAAGCAAATCGGACTTTGCTTTTCCAGGTTGAGACGCGTCGCACTTGCCGGTTTAGTCACGCTCGACGACGAAAATCTGTTGGCGATCGTCGAGAATAATCGAAATCTTCTCGATGTTGATGTATCACTGTGTCAGTCAATCGGCGAAAAAGCGATCATAGCTTTGTCTAAATCATGCAAAGATCTCCGCAGTTTGAATATCTCAAGATGCGCTAACGTCACGAATACTGCGATTATAGCGATCGGCGAGAACTGTAAGGATCTACGGAAGCTGAACTTCGAAGGATGCGAGTGGTTACGAGACGAAGCCGTCGTAAAAATCGCTGGAAATAGCCGAAAACTGAGGGAAATTAGCCTCGCTGAGTGTACTCATATTGGAGATGAAAGTTTGGTGAAGCTATTCTCGGAAAATCGCTTTCTTCGCTCTGTAAATATTGGTAATTGTAGAAAGGTCACTGGGGTGTCGCTGAAGGCCCTTGGAACAAACTGCCTTCGAGATTTGGATGTAGAGAATTGTACTGGGATACAAGACTTGGAATTTCGTGAGTTGTTTCGGAAAGAAAGTCGTTTAGAGCACCTCGACGTCAAAGGTTGCACCTGGCTCTCGTCAAAGACTCTGGCTCGAATTGGAATGAAATGCAGGAACTTGAAAGGGCTGGTTCTCTCTGAATGTACAAAAATCAATTCGCGTAGCTTGCTGACTGTTCTAATCAACAATCCAAGTCTAAAATACGTTTGTTTGATAGATTGTGACAACATCAAACCGTCACTCGTTGTTTTCGTAAAAGAAGCTTTCCCTAGAATAGCTTTTTCCGGATTTGAAGACTTGGAATCAATAAATTATACACTCACTTCAAAAGTCGATGAAAATTGTAAAATTAACGCCATTTCGAAACTTAAAAACTCTATTAAAAGATACTTTAAAATGTCTTAATTTGCAATTAAATTGTGTTAATGAAATTTTATGAGCGATTTATAAGATTGATTCGATTATTTATAGAAATAGATTGTAATAATGAATTGTAATTTATATAACTTAATATAGTTACAGAATTTTTTTCTAAGGATAACGTTTAAGTGGAATTAAGTCTCCCTAGTTTTCACGGACTGTACGCGCAGATTATGGTTTCGATTTTTCAAGTGTAGCATGTACCAGATTGTGTTTGTACTGTTGGTTTTAGCCTGTCGTAGCTATCATGTACCGGATATGCTCTGTACCGTCGAACTTGGAGCTGTCGCCCAACCACTAATAGCGTATGCCCAGCAACAAATAGCTGTTAATTGCAAATTACAGTTATTTCTCCCTCTCAAAAAGATCTTGGAACTCTTAGTCCTCGAGCAGATTGGGTTTTAGGTCCTTAATAATTGCAGATTACTATTTCAGCGCTGCAAATGCTTGTTTTGAGCTCAGCAAATGAAGAAGAATTGATTGTTCAGAAGATATTGAAAGATTACTCAACAGAAGCAAGGCCAGTCAAAATATCAAACAAATCAGTTGAAGTTGGATTCGGTGTGAAATTAAACACACTACTTGGTCTGGTATGTTGGAAATTTTTTGTTGATTTATTGATTCTTTGATTCTTTGATTCTCTAATTCCTTGCGATTCCTTGATTCCTTGATCCCTTGTCTTTGATTCTCAACCAAACGATATTTGCGATACTTTTTGCACTGATACATTAATCCTTTGATTCATTGATTATTTGATTCTTTGATTCATTGATTATTTGATTCATTGATTCATTGATTCGCTGATTCCTCGATTCCTTGATCCCTTGTTTTTGATTCTCAACCAAACGATATTTGCGTTACTTTTTGCACTGATACATTAATTCTTCGATTCATTGATTCTTTGATTCCTTGATTCCTTGATTCCTTGATTCTTTGATTCATTGATTCATTGATTCGCTGATTCCTCGATTCCTTGATCCCTTGTCTTTTATTCTCAACTTAACTATATTTGCATAGCTTTGTGCACTGATACATTGATTCTTTGTTTCATTGATTCTGTGGTTTATTGATTCCTTGATTTTTTGACTCATTGATTCGTTTAGGAAATGAAAGAGGAAAGAATGGATACTATATTGTGGATATCATTGGTAAATATCCTTGTTTTATCTTCGTTTACATGTGCTCAAGTTCAAAGAACGGACCTTTGGTTCTGTTCCTCTAGCTCAGATCGAGAATTTTCATGGGTAAACTTTTAAAAACCGTCCACACGGGAACGGTTTATAATGTGGCCCTATTTAAGTACCACAGGCTTGCAGTATCTTCTGACCAGTCATATGCCTCAAGCAGTGTCTTCAGAACTGTCATATGCATATGCGTCGCATCATTCTCCTCAAAACTGGCACAGAGAGCCCCTGTTTGGAACTAAGTAATTAGGTAAAAACAGCGGGTAGATTCGGCTCTATTCTTTTTCGATAAAGTATAATCCTGACAACTCGAACCCCATAATCTGATAACTCGAAGGCTTGACTCATTGAATCGAACTTTTTTCAATTTCGACCTTAATCCTCTCCTAGAGGCTACTTACTTATGTTATATATAACTCGTCAACTCGAACTCCCGATAATTTAAACATTCGTTAAATCACACCATGTTTTTATCGCCCTGCACCGCTGGAAGATTTGAGCTAAACTCCATGTTTTTCTGTTTTTCAGTCTTGGAAAGACGAGAGATTGACTTGGAACCCAGTTACGTATAATGGGACAGCATCAGTCAAAATTCCAGTGAATAAATTATGGATGCCAGATATCGTTCTCTACAACAGGTATTTCCATCTTTTTTTAAGTTGCCATTTTTATGCCATCGTCGTTAGATTTTGTTTGAAAATATTGCAGGACGCTAAAAATGCGATCAATTTGAGCGTCCGGCGTCTCGCGTAAATGGGCTGTTTCAGCAATAGGACGCGACAAGACATCGCGAGCAGAAATAGAAGCTGGACATTAGTTATTTTCCCGCGTTTTGATATTCAAAGTTCTGACGAAAACGTCATTTTGGCTGTTTTCACGTTGCATTGTTCTAGAGGGTCTAGAAGAGGCAAAAACAAATTCCCCACATATAAACCAGCCTAAATTTGCGATTAATGTTGCAATTCGCATTGTTTTGAGGAATACAATACTGCAAAAGAAACCAATTGAGACTCAAATGATGGGCTTCAAATCGAATTTCCGTAGCTAGGTCATAGTACAAACCTAGCACCATGATATGGATTACCCATTTGGTCCCACCAGAGAAAATCCAGCGAAATGATGGCTCTTTAGCCATTCCATACTATTTTCTTCAAGATGGACGCACAAAAAAACTATTACGCTAATTGAGTATTCGGGCTTTATCTCTATGGCTTATCAACACGACACTGTATTAAGACATGATAATAGCCACTTTTCTTGGGTAGCTTTTGATATTTATAAGGGCAAAGTTTCTTGCCGCTAATAATTAGCGTAATAAATAGCGCAATTAAATTGTTAAGTCTCTATTCCCGTACAAGCAACATTAACTAACTACTTCCCCAAGCTGTGAGAGTAGAGATTTTCATCGCTTTTCTTTCACCCCTTACATTACATATGCTAAACCTAATCCCCATTAATTTCCATATAGTGCAGTAAAACTCGAATTTGTTGAAAAATTTAGACTTCAAAGTTGAGAATATTAATAATCCGAATATGATTTTCATTTTTAACAGCGCTGAAGACAGTTTAAGTAGCAGTACAGCCACAGTTAAAACCAAAGTCACAGTTGATTCAAAAGGAATATGCAGTCTGATGGCGCCGTTTAAGTACAAGAGCATGTGCCTCGTCTTGTTGTTGTTGTTGTTTCTTTATTTTGAGTAGGCTGTTATTTCTAGCTTTTTCAGCTAATTTAGGCCTACTATGCATGCCGCATCCAGGCATGGGACCCCTAGTTTAACGTCCTTTCCGAAGGACGACAGGGCAGAGTGAGTTGTTTAGTCATCCATCTGGAAAGTCACCCATCCAGATGCTGACCTCGCACGACCAAGCTTAACTTCAGCTGTCTAACGAGAACTGACTGAGAAGCTTGGCCACTCACTCCACGAAACAGGGTATCGTTTTCAGATTTTCAACTCCAGGACCGGGTATCACTTTTCTTATACTGACAGGCTGACAGGATCTTACTTTTCTTGGTTTAACTCCGCGACCCTCCGCGACAGATCGATGTTGTGTAATTCCGACAATATGAATAGCCAAGTTTGCATTTCTGGGGTACCTTTTTTCAAAACTTTGACTCCAGGATAGGATGGCTTTACCAATTTTCTAGCGGCACGTCCCCGTATATCGGAAAGTCAAGTGCCCCCAGGCATACAGTTTCGTTGCAGCTGCTTCAATTGCCGTTGAAATATTGCTTGCTTGCTTGCCTCCCGTTAAATCCTCACTCCACTGGAAGGTTGGTTAAAAGTGTCACGTGAAATAGGGTTGTTAAATACTTGCACTTGTGAGTTATATCTGTTTTGATTATGAAACGCACGTGAAAATATTCCTTAATTTTTCAGAAATGCGATATGGTTTTTGGTTCATGGACACTGGATAAAACACAGCTTTTCCTAAAGAAACTTTCTACAACAGCCAATCATCTGTCGGAGCAATTCAGTGGAAACGGTCAGTGGTTTGTGAAAAACATTGAAACCAGGGTTGAAGAAAAATTATATTCTTGTTGCAAAAATCCATACTCTCAACTTCGAGTGACTTTCCATTTTGAAAGAAAGCCATTATACTTTCTTCTGTACTTGATTTTACCCTGTGTTTTGGTGTCCATTTTGATTCTACTGGTTTTCATCATCCCACCGTCTTCTGGCGAAAGACTCGGTCTTGGAATAACAGTCATTTTAAACATGAGCGTTTATTTATTGGTTGTGTCTGACAATCTTCCAGAATCTTCCGATGAGTCACCCCTTCTGGGTGTATTTTACGTTGTTATGATCTATGAGATGACTATAGCCTTCATTCTGTCCGGAATAACACTCTGGATCTCAAGTTGGCAGACTGAAGTCCCGGACATCATTGACAAGATTTTCTTCAAATGCCCCAGACGAAAAAATCTTAGAAAAATCATGGTAGCTAAAGTTTCCAAACAGCCTGGAACGAATAGCAGTCAATGGGGAAACTCAAACATTGATAGTTCATACGAAGGGACCAATGACATGGATGAAATTAAACTGTCGCATTCAGGCGAGTTGAAAAAAGCTGGGAGACATGATGAGACGAAGCGGACTTGGCAAGAAGTTGGAAGAAAACTTGACAAAGTTTTCTTCATTTTCTTCTTTCTTCTATTCTTGCTGACGTCAATTGCAACCGTTTATGTGAGGCCAGATGTTGGATACAGACATTGAAACGAGACTGTTGAAACGTATTGATTCTTTTTTCTTTCAAAATATCTCAGTCCCATCTTTAATGTATTTTAGTCCCACCTTTAATATATTTTTGCATAAGAATAACATGCTTCAGTTTTTTTTGTTTGAGAGATGAGATTGCCTAAGTTCACATCACGAGGCAGTCCTCCAGGGTAGGCCCATCGAGCATGCGAAATGCAGACAAGAATTCAACTCATCCATCCTTTCTACTTCGTGTGCGACGATCGCATCCTCTTTACACTCTTCCGTTTTACAAAGTGCCATGACGACGTGTTTTTGTGCAAAACAGCGCGAAAGAAAATCCCGAAACAGGACGTGAAACAAGTCACCTAACCTTAATCTTGAACGATTTTGCGAGGGGCATTTCATTCCTCAAAAAGGCGTACGAGATTTCCATGAAAACAATAGGATTTCTAGCAAAGATGTACGAGATTTCCAAGGGGGAAAATTGTCCCTCGAACGATTCATTCCAGTTAACAGTGTTCTTATAGCTTAGGGTAATAGATCAATAAATTCAGGGTCATTAACCCTTCTGTTGTTTCTTTGCAGTGGTGATTTCTAAAACATTTAACAAGAGGGGTTCCAGGGGCAATGTCATAAGAAAGTGTTATTTGTGGCCACACCCATGTTTGCAGCGGTGTAAATATGATAGACATTAGTGCTAAGCAACCAAACCGTGTAGACAACAATCCGAAAGTCTGAATAACCATGAAAATAGGGGGATCATTCTCCCAGCAGAAGGGGAGATTGGAAAACAGGGTATATATCACGGTTAATATTTGAAATGATATTGCAGACGGAACAATATTATCAGCTGATCACAATGTTTCGAACCGACGTTAAAAAGCCAATACAATACAGTCAAGACAAAGCATAAAGACAAAAGATTCCTGCTATATTTAGGCTCCGACCACGCTCTCTCTTAAAAGGACCTTGAAGTTCGCTGCTCCACAAGCTTGTTTTTGTTGTGCTCGCGTTGACTCAACCAAGTATCTGTGACACGTTGTTCGCTAAACTGAAGTTTGAAGATTTTGCCTGCAGAATGTCTCTGTATTACATGGTGGCTTTCGTTACAGGTATGTGGACTTTTGAGCTATAAAACATAAAAGTTCCTAAATTGATAGAAGTAAGAAAGCACCTCTCCTGGAACCAGAGACGCAAAGAGTTCTTCGAGGCTCTGGTTCGAGGGTAGAGAGCATCTTGATGAGGTTTCGAGGCCAAACCTGCTTGGAGTTGACTTCGAATATACCCGATTCCGAGTATACTATCATGTTTTACAAAAGAACGGTTTTTTCTCAGAAGTCACCAGAAAAGGGATAGCTACGCAGAAAAAGGTCTCAAAATAGCGCACCCTTAAGTTTACTCTGTTGCGGAATTACATATGCTCATCGCAAGCGCTCAGTTTGTTTTCGTAGCAGCTGGTCAATGAGCGTTTCCGTGATTTACGGTGATTGCCATAGTATTTCAAAGAGTTGGGTAAACTTAGTTGCACAGTATCTTTGCAAATGAATTCTTATTGAAATAAAGGAATCGGGGCTTGGTTTTTAACATGTCCAGCCGGGGGGCGCACTATGCTATGTGCATTTTTGAGGATGTCCATCGAGAAGGTTTTTGATTTTCGCGATTTTGTTGTAAAGACATCGATACTCACTATAGACGTCCATTTTCACGGTTTTTGGTATACTGTAAAGAACGGTAGCTGGTATTACATTTTCGAAAATTTTGTATAATATCGAGTAAAGTTTGGAAAAAAGGAGCGGGTATGCTTTTAGAGCTTTGATGGTGCTTCCCTCTCCCTGTCCCTAGCCAACATCACGTCAAGTGGGCAAGTGCCCCCCGGAGGGGAGTCATTCCGAGGAAATTTTAAAATATGTACCCCATGATGTACCTATGTTTTTTCGTGCCCTTTCATCTCTCGTATTGGGAACTTATTGAGATACTCGTGGTTTCTCGATAGCTTTTGACGCAGTTAATTCATTAGCATTCTACGTAGCAATATTACCGAAAACAATGCTTTGGGTCCAAAAAATAATAAAAGGCAACTCATTTAGAAATGACTTGTTCCTGTTTACAGCTCCTTTCTTTTCAAAACATCACCAACCCACGCGCCATCATATTTTCGATTCTAATTGAATTATTTCCGTACAGATATTCTGGTGTTATTATTTATTATCTGGTCATAATGCTTCCTCTTTGCCCCAAAAACAAATGGTTGCCAATGGCAGATCAATACACAGTTGTGGAAAGATGGCGTTGGCGGGGTCGGCTGACCAAGATGCATTGTGCCCCGCGACGTAATCTGCCGTGGATTAACGATCAACCTCGTACCCAGGACCAAGACTAATACAACAAAAGATCAGCTGACAATGGATTTAACATAAATTGGGTCACTTGAAGCAATGCATCATGGTTAAATGCCTTTCGATTCCATCTTTCCTGCAAACTTATATTGCCAACTTCGCGCCAAAATCCTTCCTTGCCTCTTCCCCAGGCCCATTTGTGGAATGTCTTCTGGCAACTAGAAAAATAACCCTCTTTTACTTCAAACCGAGAATCCCTCGAAGGGCTCTCGAAAGTCAAGATGGCAGAAGGTTTCGGAGAGCTCCAAACCTGGGGTTTTATATTATAGCGTTATAACGCTAACATTTTTTTAAAAGACTTTTTAGTTATTTATGTGCTTCTCTTGATGTTTTTAGGCATGATGTTGCCGTTAGTTTTGAATGATCGACTGATTAATTGAATTTATTGGTTGATTGAGCCTGCTGTTTGATTGAAGCGATTGACAGATAATCTGGCTGTCGATTGAAATGATCTGTTAAGCTGATTGACTGATGAATTGATGTGATTTATTGTTTAGCTAGATGATCGATTGATTGACTGGTTAATTGATTTGCTGATTAACTGGTCGTTTGATTTGGCTATACTGATTGAATGTTTGTCAATGTTTTTCTGAAGGGATTTGTTGATCGGAATGATTGCTTGACTGATTGATTAATTGATTAACTGATTGATTAATTGATTGACTGATTGATTGATTGACTGATTGATTGGCTGATTAATTTACTGATTAATTGATTGATTGATTGGCTGACTGATTGATTAGATTTTCCTCCAGCCCCGGATCTTATTAGGACCCCCGTTTATTAAATTTTCGAAAAATTTCCCACCTTCCCGTTTATTTGCACCCCCCGTTTATTTGGCATCTTAGAGTATTCGTTCTATTTCTAGAATATCAGTCTGGGGACCAATCTGCAGGTCCATATCAGCGTTAGCGTCAAGCTGCCGTACCCTCCAGCTTGCTTCAACATATAAAATGCTTGCTTGCTCTCTTTAACGTCGTTTCTCTTTTCGCAGTCTTGGAAGGACGAAAGGTTGACTTGGAATCCTACGACATATAATGGGACAACATCAGTCAAAATACCAGTGAATAAACTATGGATGCCAGATATCGTCCTTTACAACAGGTATCTTCATGAATATTTTGTATAATACTGATAGGCATGCCTAAAGACTGGAAGGAAGAAAGGGCAGGGGCAGTTACAAAATAGGGTGTCAAGGGGGATACTTTGGGGCGATTGCTCAAGCAGTCTCAAGTTTATCGGATGTCCAAAACGAACTCGTGGATATGTCAATGTGGAATTAATAATTATGGACAGTTTGCTGACATAGCTCACAATAGCAAAAAGCTCTTCTCAATTTAAGTTTTCAGTGTTTAACGCACTTATATTTTTATTTCTTATACAGTGCTGAAGATACACTGAGTAGCAGTACAAGTAATGTAAAAACAAAAGTATCTGTGGAATCCTCTGGTATGTGCACTCTTATTGCACCTCTGAGGTACAAAAGCATGTGTAATGTTAAAGTGAAGAACTTCCCCTACGATTTTCAGGTGAGTTGGTTAAACTTTTTACATCGAAATTCTTGTTTAATCCATTTGGCCATAGGGCTTTGATACACGCTGTTAAAAATCGCCAAAACGGACTTCTTGCGTCGTTCCCTCTTTGCATTCCCTAAAAACATCCGTCACTTTTTTCAATAAAGAAACTGGACTTTTGGTCCAGCCCTCAAAGTTGCTTTAAATATCCAGTATTCCAGCCCAAAATGACTGGTACCCCTTAAAAACTCTTTTTTGGCTCTTTTCTTAATGTAATCGACCAGTTTGCAACGATGTAATGTATAAAGAAAGCTATCTCAACCAAAAAGATGAACAAAATCTCGTCCTTGTTGCTTATTGACCAGTTGCTTAACAAGAAGTGTACTTGGCCTATTTAGAATTCATAGATAATTCACGAAACCAGACCAGTCGGTTTATGGTCAATTTGCCACACTGCCAACTCGAAACACGATCAAGTCGCCAAATTTCGAGTCATATCGCCCCTGTCTTCTAGTCAACTCGGCACATTTGGTGGTCAACTCGCCTGAGTCTGAAATTCAAGTTTTGATTAATTTCATTGTTTTCTCTTCATTAAAATCACGTAAAAGTTTTTTAGAAGGCTCGTTAGCGATTTATTTTCAGTATTGGAGCTGCTGCAACAAAAAACCTATTTAGCGCACTTATAGAGTCGACTTGTTTAGATGAGTGTGGCGAGTTGTCTTTGGAAGAGAAGTGAGAAGATCTGCGGCTACTTGGCAGTGGGGTGAGTTGGCAGTGGGGTGAGTTGATCTGCTACCGACCAATCCCTCCTCTGTTTGAATGACTTAGTGATTCAGAGAGACTAAAGCCCTGCTTCCTTTTATAGAGATGTGACTTGATATTTGGTTCATGGACTTTGGATAAAACAAAACTTGTTATACAAGAGCTAGGCACAAATGCAACAACGTATCTTTCAGGTAAAATTCTTGCTGTTATTTCTCTTTCGCATAATAGATAGTCAAGGATGTCGGACAAAAGAGAGGAAGATAGAAAACAATAGTAATTGTAACAATAGTAAAGTCCTTAATACCAAACGATCAAGTATTGTTTGTCAAACATTTGTGATTTGTTTTTCTTGCAATGTTTGACCGTTTGGCACTTTCAAAAACAATGTTTGACAAGCAGAATTGGCCAAACGATCAAACATTGTTTGTCAAACATTTCAGACTGGTTTCTAGCAATGTTTAACCGTTTGGCACTTTCACAAACGATGTTTGACAAGCAGAATTGGCCAAACGATCAAACATTGTTTGTCAAACATTTGAGACTGGTTTCTAGCAATGTTTAACCGTTTGGCACTTTCACAAACATTGTTTGACAAGCAGAATTGGCCAAACGATCAAACATTGTTTGTCAAACATTTGAGATTTGTTTTTCTAGCAATGTTTAACCGTTTGGCACTTTCACAAACATTGTTTGACAAGCAGAATTGGCCAAACGATCAAACATTGTTTGTCAAACATTTGAGATTTGTTTTTCTAGCAATGTTTAACCGTTTGGCACTTTCACAAACATTGTTTGGCAAGCAGAATTGGCCAAACGATCAAACATTGTTTGTCAAACTTTTGAGATTTGTTTTTCTAGCAATGTTTAACCGTTTGGCACTTTCACAAACATTGTTTGGCAAGCAGAATTGGCCAAACGATCAAACATTGTTTGTCAAACATTTGAGATTTGTTTTTCTAGCAATGTTTAACCGTTTGGCACGTTCACAAACATTGTTTGACAAGCAGAATTGGCCAAACGATCAAACATTGTTTGTCAAACATTTGAGATTTGTTTTTCTAGCAATGTTTAACCGTTTGGCACTTTCACAAACATTGTTTGACAAGCAGAATTGGCCAAACGATCAAACATTGTTTGTCAAACATTTGAGATTTGTTTTTCTAGCAATGTTTAACCGTTTGGCACTTTCACAAACATTGTTTGACAAGCAGAATTGGCCAAACGATCAAACATTGTTTGTCAAACATTTGAGATTTGTTTTTCTAGCAATGTTTAACCGTTTGGCACTTTCACAAACATTGTTTGGCAAGCAGAATTGGCCAAGCGATCAAACATTGTTTGTCAAACATTTGAGACTGGTTTCTAGCAATGTTTAACCGTTTGGCACTTTCACAAACATTGTTTGACAAGCAGAATTGGCCAAGCGATCAAACATTGTTTGTCAAACATTTGAGACTGGTTTCTAGCAATGTTTAACCGTTTGGCACTTTCACAAACATTGTTTGACAAGAAGAATCGGCCAAACGATCAAGCATAGTTTGTCAAACATTTGAGATTTGTTTTGCAAGTTAAATTCGACCGTTTGGCGACGCCAAATGTTTCCATAATCAAAATTCCTAAAGAATGCGGTTCGAAATAAAAACATTTTCTTCTGGTCACCAGCGAACAATGTTTGACAAGCCTTGTTGTGCGACGTGACCAAAAGTTAAAACTTTTATTTGACAAACAGATCCCAAATGTTTAAGCAAGAATGTTTGATAGTTTGGCCAGGGCCTTCAAATGAGCGATTATTATTACTCTTCTTACAGAACAATTTAATGGCAACGGCCAGTGGCATGTAAAGAAAATCAAAGTAAAAACCGAAGAAAAGCTTTACTCTGGCCTCAAAAATCCATACTCTCAGCTTCGAGTGACCTTTAATTTAAAAAGAAAGCCATTATACTTTCTTCTGTACTTGATTTTGCCTTGCGTTTTGGTGTCCATTTTGATTCTACTGGTTTTCATAATCCCACCGTCTTCTGGCGAAAGACTAGGCCTTGGTATAACAGTCATCTTAAACATGAGCGTTTATTTATTGGTTGTGTCTGACAATCTTCCAGAATCTTCCGATGAATCGCCCCTTCTGGGTGTATTTTACGTTGTTATGATCTATGAGATGACTATAGCCTTCATTTTGTCTGGGCTGACATTGTGGATGTCAAGCTGGCAGACTGAGCTCCCAAGAATCGTCCACAAGATGTTCTTCCAATGGCCTAGACAAAAACCCCTGCGAAAAATCATGGGGAAAAGAAATGAGAGCTACCCTTTGGAATATGGAGAGAACATCGAAGGCAACGACGGAAATCTGAGGCGTCGAGCAAGTCCGCCTATAGCCAACGGACCTAAGGAAGACGACCGCGACGTGGAAATTAAGAACGAGTCAAAAGAAAAAGCCAAGGAACCCGTCGTGAAGAATACATGGGAGGACGTTGGAAGAAAACTCGACAAAATTCTCTTCTTTTTCTTCTTGATTCTGTTCTTGTTGACGTCATTCGGTACTGTTTACATCAGACCTGATGTTTCTCTCGGCAACAAATAAACAGTTATCGTCAGGAAGATATGGGACTCAAATTTTTTGGACTTTGAAAACTGCATGTCACCTAATTAGATGATGCACTTTTGATGAATTTTCTGTGGCTTTGCGTATGTCTTTTGTAAATATTTCGTTTGTCATGGTATACGAGCAACGAACGTAAAACCGGAAACTTTCTGGTTAACTTATCGACTTTGTTCGCATTGTGTAACCTTCTGTAACTTTTGTGTAACATGTACTGTTTCATTTCTTGTTATGTACCGGCTGGCCTTTGCATAACATTGGTGTAACTTTGCGTTACCTTTGTGTAAAATTTACTGTTTCGTTTCTTGTTGTGTACTTGGTTATGTTCTTAGCTAATTCTGTATTTCCTTGATTTAAGTACTTGAAAATTCATGAACATAGGTCGGTGCACTGTTTTAAATTATAGCGATGCGTTTGGTTGGTGGTCTGGGAACAAGACTGACAGTTTCATTGTAGCAACCAGCAATATTTGCTTCGATATAGTCATTGACCATTGTATAACTTCAGTTGCTCTATTGACCAAAACATACTGAACAATAGTAAAGTCCTTAATACCAAACGATCAAGTATTGTTTGTCAAACATTTGTGATTTGTTTTTCTTGCAATGTTTGACCGTTTGGCACTTTCAAAAACAATGTTTGACAAGCAGAATTGGCCAAACGATCAAACATTGTTTGTCAAACATTTCAGACTGGTTTCTAGCAATGTTTAACCGTTTGGCACTTTCACAAACGATGTTTGACAAGCAGAATTGGCCAAACGATCAAACATTGTTTGTCAAACATTTGAGACTGGTTTCTAGCAATGTTTAACCGTTTGGCACTTTCACAAACATTGTTTGACAAGCAGAATTGGCCAAACGATCAAACATTGTTTGTCAAACATTTGAGATTTGTTTTTCTAGCAATGTTTAACCGTTTGGCACTTTCACAAACATTGTTTGACAAGCAGAATTGGCCAAACGATCAAACATTGTTTGTCAAACATTTGAGATTTGTTTTTCTAGCAATGTTTAACCGTTTGGCACTTTCACAAACATTGTTTGGCAAGCAGAATTGGCCAAACGATCAAACATTGTTTGTCAAACTTTTGAGATTTGTTTTTCTAGCAATGTTTAACCGTTTGGCACTTTCACAAACATTGTTTGGCAAGCAGAATTGGCCAAACGATCAAACATTGTTTGTCAAACATTTGAGATTTGTTTTCTAGCAATGTTTAACCGTTTGGCACGTTCACAAACATTGTTTGACAAGCAGAATTGGCCAAACGATCAAACATTGTTTGTCAAACATTTGAGATTTGTTTTTCTAGCAATGTTTAACCGTTTGGCACTTTCACAAACATTGTTTGACAAGCAGAATTGGCCAAACGATCAAACATTGTTTGTCAAACATTTGAGATTTGTTTTTCTAGCAATGTTTAACCGTTTGGCACTTTCACAAACATTGTTTGACAAGCAGAATTGGCCAAACGATCAAACATTGTTTGTCAAACATTTGAGATTTGTTTTTCTAGCAATGTTTAACCGTTTGGCACTTTCACAAACATTGTTTGGCAAGCAGAATTGGCCAAGCGATCAAACATTGTTTGTCAAACATTTGAGACTGGTTTCTAGCAATGTTTAACCGTTTGGCACTTTCACAAACATTGTTTGACAAGCAGAATTGGCCAAGCGATCAAACATTGTTTGTCAAACATTTGAGACTGGTTTCTAGCAATGTTTAACCGTTTGGCACTTTCACAAACATTGTTTGACAAGAAGAATCGGCCAAACGATCAAGCATAGTTTGTCAAACATTTGAGATTTGTTTTGCAAGTTAAATTCGACCGTTTGGCGACGCCAAATGTTTCCATAATCAAAATTCCTAAAGAATGCGGTTCGAAATAAAAACATTTTCTTCTGGTCACCAGCGAACAATGTTTGACAAGCCTTGTTGTGCGACGTGACCAAAAGTTAAAACTTTTTATTTGACAAACAGATCCCAAATGTTTAAGCAAGAATGTTTGATAGTTTGGCCAGGGCCTTCAAATGAGCGATTATTATTACTCTTCTTACAGAACAATTTAATGGCAACGGCCAGTGGCATGTAAAGAAAATCAAAGTAAAAACCGAAGAAAAGCTTTACTCTGGCCTCAAAAATCCATACTCTCAGCTTCGAGTGACCTTTAATTTAAAAAGAAAGCCATTATACTTTCTTCTGTACTTGATTTTGCCTTGCGTTTTGGTGTCCATTTTGATTCTACTGGTTTTCATAATCCCACCGTCTTCTGGCGAAAGACTAGGCCTTGGTATAACAGTCATCTTAAACATGAGCGTTTATTTATTGGTTGTGTCTGACAATCTTCCAGAATCTTCCGATGAATCGCCCCTTCTGGGTGTATTTTACGTTGTTATGATCTATGAGATGACTATAGCCTTCATTTTGTCTGGGCTGACATTGTGGATGTCAAGCTGGCAGACTGAGCTCCCAAGAATCGTCCACAAGATGTTCTTCCAATGGCCTAGACAAAAACCCCTGCGAAAAATCATGGGGAAAAGAAATGAGAGCTACCCTTTGGAATATGGAGAGAACATCGAAGGCAACGACGGAAATCTGAGGCGTCGAGCAAGTCCGCCTATAGCCAACGGACCTAAGGAAGACGACCGCGACGTGGAAATTAAGAACGAGTCAAAAGAAAAAGCCAAGGAACCCGTCGTGAAGAATACATGGGAGGACGTTGGAAGAAAACTCGACAAAATTCTCTTCTTTTTCTTCTTGATTCTGTTCTTGTTGACGTCATTCGGTACTGTTTACATCAGACCTGATGTTTCTCTCGGCAACAAATAAACAGTTATCGTCAGGAAGATATGGGACTCAAATTTTTTTGGACTTTGAAAAACTGCATGTCACCTAATTAGATGATGCACTTTTTGATGAATTTTCTGTGGCTTTGCGTATGTCTTTTGTAAATATTTCGTTTGTCATGGTATACGAGCAACGAACGTAAAACCGGAAACTTTCTGGTTAACTTATCGACTTTGTTCGCATTGTGTAACCTTCTGTAACTTTTGTGTAACATGTACTGTTTCATTTCTTGTTATGTACCGGCTGGCCTTTGCATAACATTGGTGTAACTTTGCGTTACCTTTGTGTAAAATTTACTGTTTCGTTTCTTGTTGTGTACTTGGTTATGTTCTTAGCTAATTCTGTATTTCCTTGATTTAAGTACTTGAAAATTCATGAACATAGGTCGGTGCACTGTTTTAAATTATAGCGATGCGTTTGGTTGGTGGTCTGGGAACAAGACTGACAGTTTCATTGTAGCAACCAGCAATATTTGCTTCGATATAGTCATTGACCATTGTATAACTTCAGTTGCTCTATTGACCAAAACATACTGTATCTTTTGCTGCGAAACGACTTGACAACAGTACAGAGAACTACCCATGTGAGCTTAGTGAAGTGTTTTGAAACAATAGAAACACAAGTCTGTCCAGCCGGATTTTGTATCGTTGAAAGAAACAAAATAGCCCTAAAGAAGTTATCTTTAAAGCGCTATCAGAAAAAGAGTGTGGGAATCATTTGCTGCTTTGCTGTTGTGCTGATGTCAGCTGCTTTGGTACTACCGGCCTCGCATTTTTCTGTCACTTGAAGCGTCAAAGAATGGTACCAAGAAGATATCCCTTTCTCAAGGTTATTTCTATGACCGGTAAGTTGATTTTCTTTCAGGCAATAAACATTTTCATATTGATTTCATATTAAACAAGTCACTCAAGAAATGAATAGGACTTTCTTTTGATCTTTTAAACTTGTTTTGTGTTATTTTTTATGCTAAAACATTAACTGTTCGTCATGGATAGCAGTTCAAAGCCGTGCGCTTTAGAAGATCGTATTAAAATTTGGAGAAGGCCTTTTTGTCACCGTTGGCAGAAATTCGCTCATTTTGATCCACAGGCCTGGGGGTTTGTAGTTTTTCGTAAGCACTTTGTGAAGGAAGGATGTAAACACGAATACCAAAAACAACTTCAAGTAGAATACGAACAAACACTGTTATACTGATACAGTACTCTTTTTCTGCATACACACTTTTTTTTATAAGAATATCCTAATTTTTGCCAAGGCTTGAACTTTTCCATTGCTATTCTTAAATTTCCATTGTTCTTTGGCAATTTTGAGCCTGAATATTCTTATAGACTGTATTCTTATAAAAAAGAAATGGTTTAACCTGCGGATTTGTATAGAATTCCTTGTGTTTGTATAGAAATGCATTAGCAACTGTTCATTGAAACTTAGCGCTATTTAAACATCATTCCCGTAGCACCCTATCATCTTAAAGAATGCAAATTTAAACATCGCTGTCTTTCCATTCATACTTAAATGATAACATCTGTGAGAAAATTTGCCTTGAGCTATGTTTTTATTGCATCATGACTTATAAACCCCCCAGGGGGGTACTCATTAGCTTTCAGTACGGGGGGTCCATGCCAATATTTGGGGTCCGAAATCTTAAGCTTATTCAATTTTTGGGGTCAGTGAATTATAACATGGACAAAAATTCAATATTTGGGGTCCACAAATTTGAAGGAAGAATCTTGCGAATTGGTGCGATTCATTACAATGACCCATCCAAGTGCCAAGAGCTTATAAATTGTAAATTGTCATGAAACTGATGGCTAAACCTGAGAAAACATTTTAGGTGTCCAAAAATAGATACCAATATTTGGGGTCTCCAAAACATTAAATTCAATATTTGGGGGTCTGCAAAGAAAAAGTGGCATTGACCCCCCCCCCCGTATTGAAAGGTATTGAGTATCCCCCCTGGGATAAACCCGTGGGTTTATTTCAGTTCAGACTTATCCGCATATGAGCGGCACATCCAGAATGACTTTGCAATGAAGACTCCCCGTATTTTCGTCTCTCGAAATCAAATTTATATGCCTTTGTACGGACTGCTGCTGCTGTAGACTGCCATCATGTGGGACATCGCTCTGTGTTTGTGTTTTGTAGATTAAGTTCTGTTCTGTAATATCTTATCTTATTTAGCGATGATGTTTCCTCTTGTTTCCTGTATGTCAAATGGCGAAGGAGATGTCATAAATAAAGTTTTGCAAGATTATTCAACTGAAGAAAGACCTGTAAAGACAGCAGATATGCCAGTGGTGATTTTATTTGGCTTAAAAGTTAATTCCTTTCTTGCATTGGTAAGTGAAAACTTCTTTGATTCTTTGATTCTTTGATTCTTTGATTCTTTGATTCATCATCAAATTTATCAGATCTATTTATGACTTACCGTCGAATTGGCTGTTCATTGTTTTCCAGCAAATGAAGAATGAAGTCATGGACACAATTCTGTGGATACTATTGGTTTGTATTTGCAGTAATTCCTCTCACCCTCACCTTCAAAAATCCGGTTAGCTAATAGGTATACCAGGTACTACCGTACCATTGCTTGTTATTCTAATTGAAAATAAACAGATATTCTTTACAATATGTTTTAGACATATGTGGTCTCTGTGGCGCAGTGGTTAGCGTGCTGGACTCACAACGAAAATGTTGTGGATTCGAGCCACGGTCTTTCCACTTGTGTTGCAGAGATAATGACCTTCGGCAAGTTGTTAACACAAATGTGCCTCTCTCCACCAAGGTGTATAAATGGGTACCTGGTCGGTAGTTATGAGCGCCGTGTGTGGCTGCACCCTGCTATATGCTAATGCATCCAGACCAGGGGTAAAGTGTAAAGTCGACTGAGTAGCCCTAGGCTAGTAGTAGACTCAAAAATGGCAACTTTACTTTACTTTTAGACATGGAAGGACGAAAGATTGTCGTGGAATCCCAAATTGTACAATGGGACAGAATCAGTCAGCATACCTGTGCATAAACTGTGGATGCCAGATATAGTTCTTTATAACAGGTACAAAATTTGCATTGCATCGTATTGCATATAGTAAAATTTATTAATCAAGGACCTATAGTTTGAAATAATAGATTTTCCCTGAATTGTCCACAAGTGACATTACCACAATAGATGGAATCCGGATCTTGCCTACATCCAAAAAAGTTCTGATCAAGGGTCTCAGGTCATTCACTGGGGCTTAAATGCAACCTGTCTATGAGTTAACCTCTTCCATGGATACCAAAACATCGCATTCAGATTAGTGATAAGCAGAGTCTGCAAGAACAGCTAAACTGTGAACCATGCGTGGAAGTTACGTTGTTTAGACGCTCCTTTCAGAACCTTACCTGATTATGGTACTTGCCTCATTAAAAACTTAGTTTTTATGTGCCCTGTGTGCATGCCTTACAAGAAATTTTGAATACTGTTTTCACATTCTGCTTTGATCAATTAAATTAATGATCATCATCTGTAATCACTAAGTATCCTGTTTCTTCAACAGTGCAGAAGATACCTTGAGTAGCAGCCCAAGCGGTGTAAAGACGAAGGTATCTGTTAAATCCTCAGGAGTCTGCACTCTTCTAGCACCTTTGAGATACATGAGCATGTGTTCTGTTAACGTGAAGAATTTTCCCTATGATTATCAGGTAAAGTAGTCGGATTTTCCTATGCTATAAGCCTTGCATCCCCCTGGCCCCTTGCCTCCCCTTCATAATACATGTGTGAGATAGAGTATAATTCTTCCTCGTGACGTTTTTTCTAGAGATGTAACATGGTTTTTGGTTCGTGGACTTTGGATAGAACAAAGCTTGTTATCAAGAAGTTAGGCAAAAACACAACAACATATTTATCAGGTAAAAACATCATTGCCCAGAAGCCCTCTAATCTTCATTATCTTCATCAAAATCACATTCTAGAAAAAAATCAATCTCGCTTCCACTAAATCAACTGGCAACTACTTCGCTTTGTCTTTCTCCCCTTGACTGGAATAAAATTTACTCAATCGTCTCGTGCTAAAAAGAAATCTGGAGCAGGAACCGCAGACACAATTTAGGGCTTTGGGGGCTATCTACTTTGAAAGGGCACTTTACACTGATCCACTGATTTTTACAAATAACAAAAATATAGACTTACAAATAACGAACATAGACACTAAACGGGAAAAAAAATTTAAATTCTTGTATCAAAATATGCTAAAATGGCTTGTCTTTTCTTAGAATCTCTAAAGTCTTCATCTTTTCATCATCATTTGCCACACTAATCAACCAATCATCTATACCAATTTTTTTAAAAATC
The DNA here is from genome assembly GCA_014526335.1 of Chrysaora quinquecirrha. NCBI lineage: Eukaryota > Metazoa > Cnidaria > Scyphozoa > Semaeostomeae > Pelagiidae > Chrysaora > Chrysaora quinquecirrha. The sequence continues at coordinate 8,454,704 of JACTAT010000039.1, forward strand.
TGTGTCCGTTTAAATATGAGAGCAACGCTTTACAATCAAGCATGTGATGTAGATATACTGTATTTTTAAAGAATTAAAGACCAGAAAATGATTGTTTTCCGTTTGTGACTGAAGTGAAAAACTTTTCCTCTCTTTTCACAGAACAATTCAGTAAAAACGGCCAATGGCATATTAAGAAAGTCGAAGTTGAGACGGAAGATAAACATTACTCTGGCTTTGGAAATCCTTTCTCCCAACTTAGAGTAACTTTCCATTTCAAGAGAAAACCAATGTACTTTCTCCTCTATCTAATATTGCCATGCAATTTGGTCTCATTCTTGATTCTGTTGGTTTTCATAATTCCAGCATCTTCAGGCGAAAGACTAGGCCTTGGAATAACGGTCATCTTAAACATGAGTGTCTATTTGTTGGTTGTTTCTGATAAACTGCCCGAATCCTCCGATGACTCTCCACTGCTGGGTGTATTTTTTGTGGCAATGCTACATGAGATGACTTTCGCGTTTTTATTGTCTGGAATCACACTCTGGATATCAAGCTGGCAAACTGACGTCCCTGAAATCCTTCAAAAGATGTTATTTATTTGTCGCAAATCCCACAAACCAAGAAGCAAGAGAAAAATCATGGTCAGGGAAGAAAATCAGGGATTCGAGATGGAGAAGGAGGCAAAAACGGATTCCAGAGCAATTGCTAGCAGATTCAACGACCAACAAAACGCCAAATTCGAGCAAAAAGAAGAATTGAAGGATTCAGCTGAGAAGAAAACTTGGGAAGATGTAGGAAGAAAACTAGACAAAATATTTTTCATCTTGTTCTTCCTCTTGCTTTCGTCGACACTATTTGGAATCGTATTTTGGCGACCAGAAACTTAGACTTCTTCAGCTTTAATGCACGTTGCTATATGAATATTGTATTGTATTTTTTGTTGTATTTTATTGTAAAATTCTTTAATGTTAGTTTTTGCAGTAGTGTCAAATCACTAATTTAAACTAACATAGAGCAAACTTCAGAGATTACATTAAGTTAGGTATTCTACTCATTCATATTGCAGAATGAGCATGCGCATTTGTTATCAAGAAACCATGTCTTGACCAATGTTTTGAACTGTTTTGTGTTTTGAGCTGATTTTATTTCAGCAGGAAGTGAGTTCCAAATTTTTGAATAAAGACCTTTTTAAAATCACTGCAAATTCAGGTTTTCAAGTTTTGTGTAAAAATTTTCCCAAGATTTTAGCGCATTTTTAGTGTACAGTATTTAGAAATCTGTCAAAAAATTTGCACCCCTGACCCACTGACCCAAAGAACTTTGCCCTGACCTGAACAAACGACAGACCGCTGCGAAGGCGCATTTTCTCACAGGGAAGCTCGTACCACTTTCTAGCGTTTGACCTTGCAAAAATGGCTGTGAAGCTGGAAGGACCGCTTTCTAAATGGACGAATGTCGTGAAAGGATGGCAGTACAGATGGTTTGTCCTAGATGATAACACAGGTCTTTTATCATATTACACGGTAAGCTAAAGTCAGAGCCTGATTACTCCTTGAAATTTGTTTCCGTAAAGCTTACAGTTCATGAAATGTTTTTTAGGCCTACTAAAATTTGCTCAGGCCCACCCTCCTGGAGGAGAATCACAGACTAACCCTTAGCATGAATTTAAATAAACCCTAAAAATTTGAAACACAAGATTAGCTTTTGAGAAAACAGTTGGTTTGTTATCTAAAGTCTTTGGCCGTTTTTTTTTTATTTATATAATTTGACATCAGGAATAGTTATAAAAGTGTTTTGGTTTGGTTGGGGCTCTCTGACCTAGAGAAAATGGATACAATAAAAGCATTCTTTCTTGTCAAAAGTTTTATTCCAAATCATTAAACACAAATAATTTTTATTTTTTAGTCAAAAGACAAAATGATGAGAGGTGCCAGAAGAGGATGTCTGCGACTTCGGGTGAGAATATGTTTTTAATTTTTTTTTGAAATTTACAACATCTTTGAAAGTAAGGTCCCATTCACACTGGTTATACCATTCACACAAGACTGAAAAGATTTTGCCGTAACAGGTCAACTTGCCACACTGCCAACTTGTTATAGTCAACTTTCCACAATCTGGTCTCGTCAACTCTACAAAAGATGACTTGCCACACTAAACTGGACAAGCAAACTCTATCAGTATGTTCAATGAGGGTGTGGGGGAGAGCCCCCAATGCTTAAATCAATCACAGACAAGCCTTCGTCTAGATAGCTTGTACAATATATTCATAAAGACAAACTTAAAACATTTGAAAACATTAAAATTCCAAACAGGGGCAAGTTGAACACCAAGGTGTGACCAGAACACAGTTGTGACTAGACCTGAAATGTGTGGCAACTTTGTCGTGTGTCAAACTGGCAGTATGGGAAGGTGACCAGAAGCCTGGTTTTGCTCCGGGTTATATTTCTGTTCACACGGGAACAAAATAATCCCATTCATTCAGTGTTTTGCCATTGAAAATGATCAATGAGTTTAGCACACATCTCTATAGTTTAGCAAAACAATAACTTGATATGTACAATATCTCAAGAGAATGATATATGCAAGCTGGTATATACAAGCTGTATCATTCTGCTTTCTTGACCAGTTCTCCTTTTTACACGGGGACAAAGTGGAGCAACAACATGCCATTCAGTTCCTTTGTTTCGTTTTTGAAAATGAGCAGTAAAATAAAATAACACAAATGAAAATGAGCAGTCCTCACTGTATGCAATTTCATTCCAATTTCGGTACTGTGTAAATGGGGTCTAAACAGCTTGTTCGTTGGATGATTTAGTCTTACGAAACGTTTGCAAAAGTTTCCTAAGTGTCTGTACAAATTCAAAGAATTCATAGGTGAAAACTTCCCCTTGCTAGCAAAAAGCCAGTGTGCATCTCTTATGAATCAATATAGTTTATAAGTATTGTTTTTTAAATTTAGGCTGCTCAGATTGGCATCGATGATGAAGATGACAGTACATTTACAATCAGCAGTGATCAAAAGACATTTCATTTCCAAGGTAACTTTCTTCTGTATCATGCTACCTGGAGTCCCTTTAGAAATCTCTGGCCCATTGAAGCTTTGGAACAATAGGTGCAAATCAGGGACCTTTCAATTCGACCTGTGCAATAAATAAGAGTGAAACCACATTTCTCTATCTATGCCTGCTGAAGGGAGACAGTTCTATCCTGGAACATTGCCCAAATATATATCAAAGGCTTGCCATGATATGCGGTGATTATCACGTCTAATACAGTGTCAACAACTATTCACATAGATAAAAGGTAAATTTCTCGTTTGTGATTTTAGCTCGTGATGCAACAGAAAGGGAGCAATGGATCAAAGGTTTGGAAGAGACTATCAATCGACATACACAGAATGATAAAACACATGCATTTGCAGTTCCAACTGAAGAAGAATTGAATCATAGAATGGCTGAAGCAGAAGCATATTTTAGAATTCTCACACAGCAAGTCAAGGTAAATTGCCAATACCTGAGTTACTTCTGTGCTTCTTTTGATACCATAAATCAGGAATGAACACTGTTGCAGAATTTAGTCAAAAGTGCAAAGACACACATGTTAAGAACTCATCAACTTAAAAAACTTAGCTCTAGAATGGCTTTTAAATTGACTTAACATGACCCAAAAACTCAGCTTTAGAATTACTAGAGGTCTTAGAGGAACTCAAAATTGAAATAACTTTAAACTGACTTAAAGCGGACATAACAATGACTTGATGGCTCAAAAAACAACTTTAAAAATGATATCACCAAACTTCATGATGTCATTAACATTATGACGTCACTAAATTCATGACGTCATTAATCCTAGTGACGTCGAAAATGTTTCGCCATTAATGCAATGTTCTAAATGATCTAAAAATGACGTGAAAAAGCTAAACTTTTGAATGACATAAGACTGCCATAAATTGTCCATATCAGTGTAATAATAGACAAACAATATTTAATGCTACCTTGAGTTCAAAGTTTTCTATGGCTAAAGCTATCCTGCAATCTATATTGTGCATCAATGCTTCCCAAAATTACCCCTGTTCTACAAGGCTTGTTGCTATCTGTTAATTGACTGCCAATTTTTAAATTTGTAGAATTTAGAGAAGCAAATCGCTGCCTCTAACTCTGAGGTAAGGTTTTAAAGATAATTACTCGGGAGCTTGATTGATTTATGCTTATTCCATATGTCTCTATTTCAAATGAACAAAAGAAATAACGGAAATTTATTAACATTTCTTCATTATTTCAGAGATGCAAAATCCTAAAGGATTCAATGACAGTAAGTTGTTTTTTCTCCTTTTGTTGTCATGAGATTCATTGCTTCAGTTTCTTTATAATGACATTGCATTAATGGCGAAACATTTTCGACGTCACTAGGATTAATGACGTCATGAATTTAGTGACGTCATAATGTTAATGACATCATGAAGTTTGGTGATATCATAAAATTGATGATGTCAAACTTGAGGTATTAGATCACCAGGCTATGTCGATTTTTTAGGGTGATTATATGTTATTCCGGAGATGGAGCATGTGGCAATGAATAAACTGAATCTTTAGTTAGTAGTTGAGTTTGCTCATGTCGAGCAGATTTATGTCTGTCTGTGATGCCAGAAGCATAGGCTACTCGGAATTTGTATTGTAGCTTGTATCATTGCTGTAATAATAGTCAAACTCTTTTTAATTGTAGAAAATGATTGAGTCCATTGGTCAGACGCTGGAGCTTTTAAATGTAGCGAAGGTAAAGAACTTTATTAACTTTCATTTTGTAGATACAGTATTGTTGCTTTCTTGATGGTTGATATCCTGTCCGTGTGCAAAGATCCGGATCTAAATCACTTCAGTAGAGGCAGTGTTGCTCACTTAAAATCTGTGCTCCAAAAAGACCTTAGCAGAGTTTTTACTATAGATACGGATCCGATAAGAGTTTCAAACAGCTTGTCATAAAGTCTCCCGTTTTGTCGAGTACGTTATGAGAATATTTGATGACGAAAAGCCAATTATTCCTACTCAACATACATTCATATTGCTCATAGATGTTGCAATGAAAGATAAAAAACCTATATTTAACTATGCCCCCAAGTGGGTCCGGGCCCTTCCCCCCTTGGTGCAACTGATAAGGGTTTTGGCTTTTTTTTCAAATATTTCATTGCTTTTTTAGACTTCAATGTTAAAGAAGATGCCTGTTCCTATAATCACTGAAGTACAGCCCGCTGCTTTGGAAAGTATTGCAAGTAGTCAAGAAGCTGAAGAAACTGAAACTAGAACGGTTGATATTAATGATGTATCAGATAATACAAATGAAGGTCAAACAGAATCGAAAGATGTGGCTGATGATGTTGTTAAGTTGGTAGATATCGACGAAGACGTACAGATCTCAGAAAGCAATAGTACCTCAAATAAAAATACGGATTTTACCTCAACTGATGGACAGGCTGTGTCTTTGATAATCACTGAATCTAACCCTCCGACCTCGGATGCATTCTTAAATGGAAATAATGAAAAAGAGGCTTTGAAAGACAAGGAAGTAATTGCAGCACTAAGAGCTGTCGAGACTGTTCCGTGTACGTCCTATTCAAGTAGCGATGATGACGACGATGATGATGAAGATGATGATGATGTTGAGTTTTTTGACGCTAATGAGTTTCATGAAGTAAGCTATGAGGAAGCCAAAGAGAGTCCCAGCAACGGAAAAGCAGCTGAAATACACTGCAGTGAAAGCCCTTCTAAGTAAGTTATATTCTAATATCCTTCACAAGGCAACCAAACATTTTTTCGTTGGTCATACATTGCTTATTTTAGTGTCGTCTTGTCCATACTTTGTGGTCTTGAAAATAGAATTGAAATTTAGCAATTTCGGTCTTGAAAATTCCTTCAGAGATATACTTGAATAAACACCAAAGGAAAGGACCAGGCCTCAGAACCAGAGTATCAAACCTAGGATCGATTGTGCAGTTTTATAGAACAAAGTTTCGACCAGCTATTTAAGGGACGTTTTTGGACATACTAAGGACGTGGTCCTAGAAAAGTTTCTACGGGTACAGCCCCCGGACCCCCCTGTTTTGTTTACTTTGCTTCCATGCCCACAAAACTATTTTTTGGCCGCTGTTGTCGCTCCGGATGAAGGTATATCCCATTCCCAGTTTCTGCAGATTGTTGTCGTGATAATTTGGGGTTAGTCGTGATAATCTCAGATTTCTTCGACCATAGATTGCGACAAGGGTTGAATTGCATAATGCTCATAACTCTAGGCCTGACGTTTAGACTAAAGATCTCGTAAGCCTGATTTGCCATCAAACTGTGGGGAGGGGGTGGGGGATGGGGATGCTTGCTGTAGTCGCGAAGCAATATCATTCGATTTTCATATTAAATCAATGCTTGTCATAATTTTTAGATTACAAGAGGAAAAGATAAGAACAAGTAAGTCTGATTAAGCAATGTATTTATTTCCTGCTTTGATACGGTGTTTTCCCACTAGCCACTTTCGCTATCCTCTATCCTCACTTTCACTGGAAAAACGTCCTTGCTTGGTGTTAACCTAGTCATTGTATAACAAGTTACACAGTGGTGTGCCGTGAAGTTGCTGTGGCCTTGTGTTCTTATCCAGCTGGCTCGTTGTGTCGGAAGTTCAATGAGGTTGAAGTTCGAGTCCCAGCTACGGTAGCGTCACAGCCAGGGCCGAGGTCTCTTCTGTTCGTCTACTTCTACTACTATCTATCTACTATCTATCTACCAATACTACCAGAGATCCAAGCGACTGGCGCTAAAAACATAATTTCATCTTCACCATTTTCACCTTGACATTTTCACGTAAAGTTGAAATTGTACGGAAAGACACTGCGGGAAACTTGCTTTTGTAGACTGTAGATTTGTGGTACACCCGTATTGAGTGGCGCTTTCATTGAATATCTCGCTATCAAACCTTTCAAATCCGGGGTTGATGTGATCATCAATTTCGCAACCAAGCATCTGTTTCTAAATTATAATCTAGGAAACCTCTATTCATTTAACTCATCAAAAAAACACTTGCCATGCGAATGAAACAGTAGCAGCAGATTGCAGTGGCTAATCATTTCACTTGATTAATTTTTAATTTCATCGAGTCGTAATACGTAATTCAATTTTTCAGCCATATTTGATTCGTTGTTTAGAATGCAAGCGTTAGAGGAAAATAGATCAATGAAGAAATTTACTTGTTATGACTCAAAGTCTGGCAGTTAGCGATGAGTTCGGATGAATATGCGTTGAGGCTACGATGATAATTGGCTTTCTGGGGATTCCGTCTTTGTAGCAGCTAGTTAACATTTCTTCGCGATAAAAACAGCTGAAAGTCTAGTCTGGCATTGAGTCACAGATTCCGATATATCTATGTCTTTTTGGAGACGTCTTTGTAACAACAGCAAGATCATATTTTTTCGTAGTCTGTACAGCGTAAAATCAAGTCTGGAATTAAGTAACAGTTTTGGATATCTAGTGCTTCTATAATGACAATTAGCTTTTCTGAGATACCTTGAAGATTCAACTTGTTATCCAATGTTTCAAGGAGAAAATTCGCTTTTTGGAGACATCTTTCTCAAAGCAGAGCTTATATTTTTACGTCGTAATGTATACAGCTAAAATTCCAATCTGGAAGTTTGTCACATATTCAGATAAGCACCCAATCCTTCTGCAATAACTATTGAAATTGCCTTTGTAGTGGCAATTGACCAATAATCGTATTTCATACTGTTGTACCACTGAAATTCAAATCTGGAACTCAATGAAAGATTTGAATTAATATAGAATGCTTCTTCATGAAAAATTAGCTTACTAGAGTTGCAGTAAGCTTACGTTTCTTCGTGATACTGTTCTTAAACAATAGTCGTATTTGCTGTTGCTGAGTATTGGTGTCTAATGTATTCTTTAACTGTAGAGGTATCTTGCAGTGGTATCTATACCTCTAATACCAAGAGAGAACTCGGTATTTTCGTTTGTAAATTATCAGTGTAACATTTGATTCTGTGAAGATAGAAAAGAAGCTGAATACATGAGCCTTTTAACTGCTTTCGAATAATTGTAGCTAGAGAAGTATGGCGATTGATCTTGGTAGTAATATGCAAATTAGGTATTGCATAGACATGCATTCTTCTTCGTCACAAACGTCGCCGTCATCTCCATTATCGTCATCGTCATTGTTGTCGTCATCGTGCTCAGGTGAGCATTATCTGAAGTAAGGTGGGGGTATCGAATAGCCTAGTGCTAATCTAAGCTGTACGATTATATTCCTTCCTCTTAATGTGAACACATTTCATGATTCCTTGGCGACTCTCCTCACTCTACATGGCAAGTGAGACTCCCACACCACTCCCTTTCTCTATCCGCTCTCAACTTAGCCATCCTCACCCTGCAAACCCACTGTTTCTTGAGCTATCTATGACCCGTTTACAATATACCGGAAAGCTATGCGGAGTGAAAATCATTCCGATCTCTGGAGCGTTTTGAATTGGATAGCTCTGGTATGATGTAAAAAGTAACACCTATCCGATATGAAAATAAAGACGCTCTGAAAGCTAAGTCTTCATATATGATCTCTTATGAGGGATAAATGATTTCTGATTGGTGATAAGTGATTACTGATTGTTGTTTAGTGATTAATGATTAGGTACAAGTTATTGATGCCTGATTTGCCATTCACGATTCTTCATTCTTCATAAATAATCGTTTATGAGAGATAAGTGATTACTGATTGTTGATTAGTGGTCATTGATTCTTCATGAGTGGTATGTTGATCTCCATCACTTTGATGCTTTATGGGTCTTGTTGATTAATATGAAGATGCAGGATGTAATTAAAGGCTGAGCAATTATCTTTCAGGTAACCCTGCCAACTTTTATCTTGGAAAGGAGATCACTTCTCGAAATGTATGCTGATTTTTTTGCACATCCCGACATATTCAAAGGGTAATATTTCCTTTTACTATCATATATTCTCTGGTATTTGCTTTCCCCATAACGCATGCTCTCTAACTAGGCATGCTCCTCATGAAACTGATGATATTCTAACTCTTTCAGTCTTCCTCACTCAGTTTTTAGTAAATTCGTAATCAGATCTGTAGGATATTCGTCTGAATTCCTTTTCAGTATACCAGACCTAAAGGACCCCAAAGATCGAATGATTCAAGTTTTAAAATGGTATCTGTCATCATTTCACGCAGGAAGAAAAGTGAGTTGAAACAACTTTATTGTAAATTTGATGCAATTAAAGCAACTTCCATTTCCTTGTACCATCTTTAACTGCGCAAGTTTGGCACTGATTACAGTTAGGTGCAACTTTCAAGCAATTCATGTAATATTGATATAGCACACCAGGCTTTAAATGCAACACATTCAACAAGACATATTTTGCCCCTTATTCACTGTTACGTTATAATCGGCTTACATTTTGGTTTCGTGCAACTTTGCAGCAATGCATGTAATATTGCAACATTCAATGAGTCCTATTCGTCTCCTAATTCAATACTACATTATAGTCAGGCTATGTCATGGTTTCATACAACTTTGCAGCAACTTCGTCACTCTCGACACAACATGAATGCATGAGGTTTCAAACTAAAATCTGATGAATAGAGTGAAAATATTGAAGTGGAAGTATTGGCCATGGAGCGGAAATATTATACTAGATTTTCCCATCTGTTGCACCAACACTTTTACACCATCGTGTAGAAACGTTATTATACACTTCTTCCTAGCTTCTTTTATCCCTGCTTATTGTATTGTATCATGATCTATGCCTTTTTGTCTTTGTTTTTCAGGGATCCGTTGCAAAGAAACCATACAATCCAATTCTGGGTGAAATGTTTATTTGTAATTACGATTTGACTGAAGAAAAAACCCAAAATATGGTAAGAGCTTCCTATGTCCACTTTCCATGCTTTTGGTTATATTAGGTTATGACCTCTTCAACTAATGCAGGTGCCATATCAGATTCTGTCGTTGGCTGCATTCTTTTCTTGCAGTGTCTCATATCTCCTAATGATATCGATTGCTGGTAATTGTTTACTTTTGCCAGCCAATCCATGTATGCCGTGTGCTGTCTGCTGCGTCCTCTAGACCCGTTAAACGTTCCTATGATGGCTAGATGTTCTAGCTGCCGCTTCCTTTACACATGGACAAAAAGCCTATCTGGCGTCGTATGATGTTTCTCATTAGTTGCCTCGTTGTCCCTGTCTGTAGAAGGACAACATCATTACTGACTCTGTCCATTCAGGATGTGTCAACATTGTTTTGATGAACCACCTTTCTGTGCTGAAGGTGCCGTAGCGTCGTGGCCTAATCCAGCTGGCTCCTGGTAACAGAAGCTCAGGGGGGGGGGTCGGGATGCGAGCCCCAGCTACAGCATCATCACTGCCGGGGACGAGGTCTCGATTAGTTAACCTACTACTGAAATCCTTGCGACTGGGGCACACCATTTCATCTTCACCATTTCTACCGCTTCTAGCTTTGTCTACGTTACTTTGCTGATATGATCAATGATATAAATCTTTGTCAATGATATGAACTCTTATTCTGTGTTCAATTCTTGAATTCTTCAATTTAGGAGGACTTTGTTTCTGACGGTCCAGTGCACGGTGCAACAAAGGAAGACGTGACGTTTGTAGCAGAGCAAGTTTCCCATCATCCACCAAGTTTGTATTCTATGCTTATCTTTTAAACTTATTCATTATTTTGTCAGTAACGTACGAAGATTGATACAGAAGCTTTGCGACGCGTGCTACCATTACTGCCAGATTAGCCTTTGCAAGACAAGACTCCAGTCAATGACTTTTGCTTCCTATTCCATTTCCATTCCATTACATTCCACCAATCAACAATCATTCTTAGAGAAGCTAGTGCGAAAATTCATGTGACCGGAAATTTCGCTAGAGTTCGGGGCTTACTACACACAAATTACACGCCTAAATCCTAGACGTTCACCTTTTTGCAGATGATACAAGCTTTTTACCTTTATATGAAAATATCAACACCATCTAAACTAAGAACTACCCTGAACTAAAAGGTACATATCAGATTGGCTTGCTGTAAAACAATTAGCCTTGAATACAATCAATTAAGCTTCTTAATCATACATCGTTGCCAGGAAAAGTGCCTTAAAATATTAAGCTAATCACACAAATAAGGTTTACTGAAACTTGGAATCAACTAAGCATAATCTCAGAGTGTACTAAGTCTACCATTTCAGATTTTGTATCATTCCAACGAACCAAATAGTTATGTAAAGATTTCTCATAACTGACACCTTTATTTTCTAGTCTCTGCATTCTATGCTGAATGTTTCAATAAAAGAGTTTGTTTTAATTCATACATCTGGACCAAGTCAAAGTTTCTTGGCCTGTCAATTGGAGTAAACATGGTTGGACAAGGTAAGGCAGTTGCTTTATTTGCAGGATTAGGCCTTGTTCAGGCGTCTTGTCAGATTCTCCCCCTGCCAAAGAAATAACCTTTGGTACGGCAGTAGCGTAGGATGTTGATCAATCAACCATTGATTTAGCTGTAGCCATTTTGCCATGCTGTACGTCGAGCTACTGCCGGCCGTGGCGGTACTTGGGAAGTGTGAACTTAACGATCTGGCCAAAGCTCCCCTCTTGTTTGCAAGCCCGACGAATAAGTTTCAGCTGAGGCTAAGAGGATATATCGAGAAAGAGGATGGCCACAGTTCGACTTCATCAGCTTGCGAAGAGTTGAGGCTGTGCGGTGCCAAAATACTACTGGCACGAAGCAACTCTACCCTACTTTGACGAATTTAACAGTTAACTAATTTTCAGGCACGTCAACAAAGGGGGAGGGGGACAAAGGGGGACATACCCCTACGTACTAGTTTTTACTTTGTTGTCCATAATTGCATTCTACTTCAATTGTTAAACTGTTATTATACTTTGTTTTGGATTTTCTTATTGATTTCATTATATTGCATTATATAGTTGAAATTAAAATGAAAATTATCACAGTACTTTGGACAATTATCTTTTATTATTGGGTATAGGGACGATAGGGGTAGAAAGGTTAGAACTTTCTTTCAGTATAATTTTTCTTATAGGGACAACGTATCTTTTGGACCATGATGAAGAATATGTCATGACGTTCCCTAATGGATACGGAAGGTGGAGTTTTTAGAATACCTAATTTTAGCGAGAGTGCTACATCTATTCAAATTTCACCGAAACTTATTTTTTGACGCCAAAATGATGTTGCTCGTAGTATACTACGTTCTTTCTCCAAGAGCTGCCATATTTTGGTCTTTGAAGGTCCTAATCCTACCTATGTCTATCTATCTTAAGCATTAAAATTCGTTTTGATGCCAAAGCGGTGTTGCTTATACTGCAATGTGGACTATGTTCTTGCTCCAACAGACAATATAGACTTACTTCTTTTAAGCTGTCGTATTTTGGTCATTGCAGGTCGATTCTGACTGTGCCTTGGGTAGAGATGGGTGGTAAAACCGAGATAACATGTCAGAAAACTGGATATGTTGCCAACATTGAATTTCATACCAAAGTAAGTACAATATTGATTTTAATATTTTTACTTCCTTACTCCCCGAAATATAATCACATTCTTATACTTGTAAAGGATGTTGAGTCTCTTTTGGGAGCTTCTTATACCTTTAATAATGTCTTTTTTTGCAATTTCAGCCCTTCTACGGTGGAAAAAAGCATCGAGTAACTGCAGATGTTTTGTGAGTTTTCCTATTTGCGATACCAATAATTTCCTTCTTTATACTTGTTTTTCTGTGAAGCCAAGAAAGACCCCGTTTACACTTTATCGGCCAAATTTTGGAGTGATTTCGAAGAGTCTTGATTTTCGCTCCGTTGTGGATTTCAAATGCTGTTTTCACATATAATATTTCCTCGAGATACGGCCAAAATGAACTTGGTCCAACTGAGTACATGCCTGAGTACCAAGCCTATGGTTAGGTTACTCAGTTGAGAGAGTTACACAGTTGGTCTCAAGTTAGAGACCAGTGGTCATACCAGCTTCTTTACATGTCATCAATTGTTGACATTTGTTTGTTTTGATTAGTGCTCCTGGAGAGAAGAAACCACTAATGTCTGTCAATGGGGAATGGAATGGAATAATGTATGCAACGTATCCTGGCCAAAAGGTGTGTTGCGACTCATTTGCCTATTTAACTATGTCCTTTTAACTCGAACAAAAACAGTTATAGCTGTTTTTAAACAGGCAAAGCTGTATAAACATAGGGGTTACCTGTTTTGGGAACATGCTCTTAAAGTCTGATGCCTCAGTTTAAAAAAGTTCGTGGAAAGGTGACATAGCTTATTCTGTCGTAATAGAAATACCAGACAGCATGAAGATTATTTAATTTGCAAATTGCTTTGTTGCCAGTAAGCAAAGAATGCGTAAATTTGGAAGACTTTCGGAAAATGACATTCGTAGAATATACTTTGCAGAAAATTATGTTGAAAAACAGTGATTTTCTTTCAATTTGTAGATTTTTAAAGGGCGCTGGTCACAATTACCATCAAAGTATAGTGCGTGGTTGCTAGACATTTTCCTAGCTGCTTCGCCCAAAATCCCTTCTATTTTTTTACTTCTTATCCCACATCCAAATTGAAAATCGCTCTATGGCCCTTTTTATATACTTAACTGTTCATGGACATTTATTCTGCTCTGTGCTATTCTAATCAATTGGGCTTTAGAAAGTAGATTTTACTATAGTTTACACATTGATTATTGCAGTTTTCTTTTCGTCCAGGAGCCAGAAGTATTTGTAGATACATTTAATATGCCAGTTGTAAAGAAAAAAGTCGTCTCAATTCCCAAGCAACAAACATACGAATCTCGAAGGTAGATATGTAGATACTGCCAAATATTCATTTTGCAAGCAAGCAAGCAATTTTTATTTGTTAACGCAGGTCCGGGGTTCTTGCAGCTATACGGCTGATTTGAATCTGCAGTTTGTGTTAATGTTCTAATAATACTTACGAGTATTCAGATTTAAATTCTTGAACAAATACTATTGGTTCTCATTTACCAACCTAAAAAGGATGGACAGCTAACTTGAATATAAGCTTGTGGAAATTGGTCCCAAGAACCCTTTGAGCACTCGCTTTGAAGGTGCTGTGACGTCGTGGTGTAATCCAGCTGGTCAGGGTTTGAGCCCAGCCACGGTGGCGTCACGGCCAGTTAACCTACTACTGAGATCCTACCAACTGGCGCTAAAACACCATCTCACCTTCACCATCACCTACTCGGCCACACCACCAAGTTCTATTCGAGGACTAGTTCGATTTTTTACTTCATCAATTGGTCTCAACCAACTTAATACCTCTCTCAGGATATCGCCCTTTGCTCAGAAACTTATGGTGAAGTATTGCTGGAATCTGACTAAAGTATTTTCTTTTATATCCTAGGCTTTGGCAAGATGTAACCAAAAATTTAAAAATCGGAAATATCGAACAAGCAACAGCTGGAAAACACAAGGTTTGTGGTTGAAATAGTGTAGTTTTTGATTGAGTTCTGTTGTTGCGTGCGACGTGTGCCGTTAATTTTACGATCTACTAATTACTAAGATTATACTACCAATTCCATTACCAATATTAAAAAAAAATTACCAATACTACCAAATGTAGTACCAATGAATTATTAGGAAAACTTAATTTTATGATGGTTAGTCATTTCAGTTTTCTTGACTTCCCAAATTTTGAACTAAATCAATCAGCACCAGAAAGCCTTTGTAAAACTCTACGTTAAAATTCTGAAAATCTGAGAA
>JACTAT010000039.1:8489219-8504750 GCA_014526335.1 Chrysaora quinquecirrha
AATCCTGAATCCACCCAAATTGGTTACTTTGGTACCCTTCCCCAAAGCTTTAGGCCAATCAATGTCTTGTTGGCCAATCAATGTCTTGTTGTTTTCAGAGCAAAATCCAGGAAAACTGCTGATATAGATACCAACACAAGCTAAGCTGTAGGTAGCTACCTACAGTATTTTTACAAAAGCCCTGATAAAAAATTAACAAAGTTTTTTGTAAACTGATATAGATAGGGCAAATCTGTAGGAATCCTCTGTATATTGTTTTTGCTCAAGGCTATAATACTTGAATTTGCATTTTCCATTGCAGTTTGAAAAGCCGGGAAAGAGAGACAATTTTGACTACCCTCAAATGGCAGTTGAAGCAGGTATGTATGTTAAAAGTATCAAGTTATTTGGCTTGAGTAGAGGTATGAGCATAAACGGCGAGGCATTCGCACTTGCTGAGTTTAGGTGTTGCACTGGCCAAAGTTGAGGTATTAGCAAAGTTGAGGTATTGGCATTTGTACAGGTATTAGCATGAGGATGTGTATTTGCATTTCTAAAGAGATAAGCACTACCTGAAAAACTGTCTTACGAGAGGTATCAGCAGTCATGGTATTTTATATTTAGCAGAGGTATAAGCATAAGAAGGCATCAATTGCATCAATTGGATCCATAGAGGCATCAATAAATTGTGGTACTTGCATTAGCAGAGGTATTAGCGTAGGATAGGGTATTTGCATCAAAGGTAACAGCACTAGGTATAAGTACTGTGTTACAGAGGTATCAGTGAAGTTGAGGTATTGGCATTAGCAGAGGTATCAGCTGAAGAAGGGGTATTTGCATCCGTAAGGGTATCTGCACCTGTAGAAGTACTGTGTTGCAAGAGGTATCAGCAAAGTTGTGGTAGTGGTATTAGTAGTGGTATAAGCATACTTGGAGGTATTGGCATCCGTAGGGGTATCAGCACTAGCAATAGTCCTATGTTACTATAGAGATATCAGCAGAGATTTGGTATTGGCATAAGCAGAGGTCTTAGCATAAGTGAAGGTATTGGCATCCATCGAGGTAACAGTACTAGCAGAAGTACTATGTTGCTCGACATATCAGCAGAGATTTGGTATTGGCATTAGCAGAGGTATTAGCATAAGTGTAGGTATTGGCATCCATTGAGGTAACAGTACTAGCAGAAGTACTATGTTGCTCGACATATCAGCAGAGATTTGGTATTGGCATTAGCAGAGGTATTAGCATAAGTGAAGGTATTGGCATCCATTGAGGTAACAGTACTAGAAGAAGTCCTATGTTGCTCGACATATCAGCAGAGATTTGGTATTGGCATTAGCAGAGGTATTAGCATAAGTGTAGGTATTGGCATCCATTGAGGTAACAGTACTAGCAGAAGTACGATGTTGCTCGACATATCAGCAGAGATTTGGTATTGGCATTAGCAGAGGTATTAGCATAAGTGTAGGTATTGGCATCCATTGAGGTAACAGTACTAGCAGAAGTCCTATGTTGCTCGACATATCAGCAGAGATTTGGTATTGGCATTAGCAGAGGTATTAGCATAAGTGTAGGTATTGGCATCCATTGAGGTAACAGTACTAGCAGAAGTACTATGTTGCTCGACATATCAGCAGAGATTTGGTATTGGCATTAGCAGAGGTATTAGCATAAGTGTAGGTATTGGCATCCATTTAGGAAACAGTACTAGAAGAAGTCCTATGTTGCTCGACATATCAGCAGAGATTTGGTATTGGCATTAGCAGAGGTATTAGCATAAGTGTAGGTATTGGCATCCATTGAGGAAACAGTACTAGCAGAAGTACTATGTTATTAGAGGTATCAGCCAAGATGTGCTAGCATTGGTATCTGAAAAAATGGGCGTATTTGCCTCTGTAAAAGAATTACCATCAATGCTGGTTTTACCTTAAGTAGTGGTATTGTCATTAATTTAGGTATTAGAATAAGCGCAGAAGAAACAGCATTAGTAGAGTCTGAAGCATTGGCATGAGTAGAAGTATAAAGAAATAAGTCAAGATATTTATAGAATTCACACCGGCAATCGTTTTTCAAATAAACGCAGATCCATTATACAAAGACGAAAACAAATTGTTATGAAAACTTTAAGATCTGTAATTTGATTTAACTGAATCTGAACAGAAGATAAATTTGAATCTTTAATCAGTAATCTTTATTCTATAATCTGAATCTGTAATCTGGTTTGACTAGGAAGAAACGAAATAGAAATAAACTAAATTTAACTCTATGATTAATTATGATAAATCGACAACGAGCCTAAAGCTAACAACAAAACTAGAAAATTGTTGGTAAAGAAAACTTATGTGTAAGATTTTTTATTTTTTCCAGGAACTGCAGCACTCAAAGATGCAGGTATTCACTACAAGGACATCGAGCAAGCTGTTGTTGGTTATGTTTATGGTGAGATTAAATTCAAGTTCAAACTTTTCATGAAAATGTAGCTAGCAAACAGTTGTTTTTCTAGCATAGTTAATTTGAAGCAAGTCAAGCATGGTGTATACATTCTGTATCCCACCTGCAGTCAATTGTTAATCATTGCTTAAACTGAAATATTATCAGCAGGGATATGGAAGTATTGTTACTGAACTACAAAACTGAGAGATTTGCTGAGATTGAATTCTCCCCAACGTACAGTGACTGTAAAATGTTGACAAATGCTCTTGGAACTCAAAATGCTTAATGGAAACATGCCAACAGCTTCCAATGACCCTGAAAGACCAAAATTTATCTCAAAGTGTACTTTTTTTGCTAAATGTTTTGAGTGAATGATGGAGGTCAAAAGAATGATCTACTTCAATAAGGTTAAATTGGTTTCCATATAGATGCTGCGAGTTGCCAATATTCTTTCTATATGGCCCTTAAAGGACATTGTATTTTGCTAATTTATGTTAGTAGCATAAACTCTGTAGCTTGGCAGCATTTGAGTTATTAGCTTTGACAGAAGTTTCTTTTGCAAATTCCAGGGGAATCAACATGTGGCCAGAGAGCATTGTATGAGCTTGGATTAACTGGAATTCCCATATACAATGTAAGTTGTGATACAGTACAGTTCAATATACCTGTGTCAATCTGATTTCAGTTTGCTTTTGGAACCTTTCTTCCGTGATTGCTGCATGAATCAGCAAGCAAGGAAGCATTTTTGGTTGGTAATGTAGATTTGAATTATTGAAAGCATCACTGCTAATACAAACTGCCAGATTGTGCCAGGAGGATGATATTATAGAAGAAGTACCCTGGTTCATTTACTTATCTCAAATGGACAGCTGAGTTGATAGTAGGTGTGTGCAAAGTTCCCAAACAAGTTTCCTACCCAAAACCTCTCAGCTGTGTGCTGTCTTGACCACTCAGAGCCACACCATCTCTGGGGCTTAAATATTGCAATAGCCATCTTGGGCTTAATAACGTTAGGCTCAAACTTCACTGATTTCTTTTTGTTAATCTTCGTTTAAGGTAAACAACAACTGTGCCACTGGATCATCTGCTTTGCATCTGGGGAAACAGTTGATAGAAGGAGGTATTTATGTTGCCATCTGCAATGCCTCTGATGTCATGTCACTCTGAAGAGTAGCTCTTGTATGATTGCTTATAACTATTGCTCTCTGCTTTCTGTGAATTTAATTTGAGAGTCTTTTATTCCAGGTGTAACAGACTGTGTTCTAGCTATTGGCTTTGAGAAAATGGAGAAGGGTTCCCTGGGTCTTAAGGTGATTTGAATTTATTTAAAATTAAAATGGGGCCTGTGTAACACTATTGAGTACAGTATATGAGCATGCAAGAGTAAATAAACAAGCACAGTAGAATGAAATCAAGATTTTCACAAGAAAAACGACAACTTTTAATCGGTAAAACATGTTTCGAACAACCACTGTTCATTTCAGTTACATAGCTAGATAGTAGGTATACTCATCAAGTACAGCAACGTTATTAACACGTTGCTGTTCTTGATTCTACCTATTATCTAGCTATGTAACTGAAGATGAACAGTGGTTGTTCGAAACATGTTTTACCGATTAAGAGTTGTCGTTTTTCTTGTGAAATTCTTGGCATATTGCGTCAATGTTCGAAGTTTTGGAAATAAGGATTATGTTACAGAATTCAGTCGTTTAGGTCTCCCATCATTGGGCAATGAGAAATTGTGTTTGTGTCTTGTTTACTACATAGGTGGGATCGACAGGTATGCAACATTGATAGGACCTGCTAAATTTTGCTGTTCTTGACGAAATAAAGCTATCCTGCTTTTAAAATTGTAGCTATATAATTAGCGATAACACCATCTGAATGATTGTGCAATGAATAAAATCTCCGTCCCTCCCATTTCAAACAGCTAAAATAGCTTAACGTTATTGGTAGATCTTAACTAATATGGCCGTTGATATACGGGATCATTTATAAGGGGTTGCATGTTGGATGCATGTGCGGAGCATGAATGAAAGAAACTGAAATCGGAAGGAAAATCTTCTTCGATGTCACGAGTTCTTTTATTTGCAATCGAATTCTGGAAGTTCTGGAAACCATTGCTTGATACCACACAAGAGGCAATCTTGCCTGCAACATTTAGTTTTCAATTGCACCCTAATGCTTGTACAGTATGTAGTAGAACTAAAGCTTTACAACATATAACTTGTACAATATTTTTTGTAGTATAACGATAGAACTATTCCCCTGGACAAGCACATCGAGTTAATGGGAAGCCTAAGAGAATTCAGTGCCTCGCCAATGACTTGCCAGATTTTTGGCAATGCTGGAAAAGAGCATATGGATAAGTATGGTACGCTGCTGTCTCTATTCCCTTCCATCGCTTTCCCCTAAGGCATTACAATTGGTCGTTTTGAGGAAATTTGTCCTACTTGCACGTGTTTGTTGCAAAATTGGCTGTAGAGAAATTATAACATTTGACTTTTCTTGTTGAAGGTACAAAAAAAGAGCATTTTGCAAAAATTGCTGAGAAGAATCACAGACACTCTGTCAATAACAAGTGAGTAATAGTAAACTCCACGTGAACTTGAATCAATGCTGTAATGGGGAGTTATCCATGCTGTAATGTTGATGGCACCAGCGAAGAAGGCTCAACACAGGCAAAACACGAAAAAGTCAAACGGGAGGAGAGCCTTGGACTGTATGACTTTGAGAGTTACTAGTCGACTTTATCGAGCTCTATAGCCCAGGGAACATCGCTGGCTCCCTGATCATGCAGTCCAGGTTCGATTCGAATCCCCTCTTTTGTGGTATGCTATTGAAAAATCTATCCTAGCGTTCGCCATTCATGACAAATATATACAATTATGTATGGTGCTGATGAAGACTCGACACAGGTGGAACACAAAAAGGGGAGGCGACACTTGGGCTGTATGACTTGATGAGTTACTCGATGATTTCAATGAACTCTTTAGCTTGGTGGAAACGTCTTTGGCTCTCTGATCATGCAGTCCAGGTTCGAATCGCATCTCTTCTGGTATGCCACTTGTGGAAAAGTCTATCCTTGTGTTCGCTATTTATGACAAATATATGCAAATATTCGTGGTACTAAAAAAAGCAACATAGGCAAAACATAAAGCCAAATTGGAGGAGAGTGTTTGGCTGTATGACTTGGAGAACAACTCAGCGAGTGCATTGGAGTTTTTCGCTCAGTGGAAATGTCGTTTGCTCTCTGATCATGCAGTCCAGGTTTGAATCCCATCTATTCTGGTATGCCACTCGTGGAAAAATCCTTGCTATTCGGATGTTTTTAGGAAATTGTGTACATACACACGTGTTCAAGGTTGCCATAAATGCTATCACATTTTCCCCAAAAAGAATCTCTGAACTTTCCTTTGTAGTTTATCTTTAAGGCTAGTATGTTTGGTTTTAGTTTGGAGAATGATGTTCAGTTAATGTAGCTACTTTTGTATTCTCTAGGCATTCATTCAAATATAAAGTTTTTGTTTCTATTTTTGCCAAATTTACTTTAACGGACTACTTTTTTCTTAGGCTTTCACAATTCACTAAAGATTACACTTTGGAGGAAGTGATGAACTCACCACAGATACACGACCCACTTACCAAACTCCAATGCTGGTAAGGCAATTCTAGAAATAATTTCTTCTACTCCTAATTCTGTTATTAGGATAATTCTAATGACGCACTATGATCTAAGTATTTTTAAAACCGTCTGTATGACTCGTTCTTACCATCTTTCTAATGATAAATGTTAATGAATCGTTGTCGATGCATCAAACACAGTCATTTTTTAGAAGATCGTTTTTGTCGTAGAATAACAGCTCATTTTGCAAGAAACTGCGAAACAATTTTTGGACATACATGAAAGCTTCTTTTGTCTGACACTCCTCAGAGAATAAACGTCAGAAACAGTTTTTTCCAACTCAGCGCTACTTCTGATTGGTGCTTTTCTATCCGCATCTGGGTATAAATTCCGCCTTTTCAACTGTTTCGCTCTGTGGTCTGTTTCTGACGTTTGTATTCTAAGGAGTGTCAGACGAAAAAAGCATTGAATTATGTCCGAAAATGTTTTTCCTGGTTCTTGCAATTTTGGAATTTCGTACTGCTCAAAGACTATTTAACTTATGATGCACAAATAGTTGCGGTTGACGAGTAATGGTAATTTTTCTTTTGAGAATAAAATTGTTCTTTTCAGTCCAACTTCAGATGGTGGAGCTGCAGCAATACTATGCAGTGAACGATTCGTGAAGGAGAGAGGATTAGAGAACAATGCAGTGGAAATCTTAGCGATGGAGATGGCAACCGATCTATCAAGCACATTTGAAGATAAAAGCTGTATTAAATTGGTAATTATTATGAGTAATTCCTGCTTTCTTGCTATCTCTTTATCGTTACTGTTGGAACAATAGACGCTGATATGCCGACCGGGTAGTTGGTGGTGGATGTCCCAAATATTTGGAAAATAAATTTGGTAATACTCGGGAATTCATACCACCGTATTAGACATGGAAGGAAGTGTCAGATCAGAAGAATTGTTGGACAACAAAAGATATGTTCACTAATGGAAGGAAGTCCTAAGCTTTTAAGCGCAGCTTGTTTAGGTTCCTATGTGATGTGTTGCATACCATAATCAGAGCGAAAGTTCTTAAAAGAGGGTAGAAAGCTAAGCTATTGTAATGAAAAATAAAGCATGGTTCAAGGTTTAGCAGCTTAGCAGGCCCCTACTTCTCGATGTTCTGAATGCAATGTTTTTGGAGTCCTTTTAAGAGGGTAACCAAAGGACAAGTTGCATTTATACCCCAGTGCATGATTCTAGGCACCTTTATAGAGAACCTCTATGGATATCAGGCTACTAAAAGCAGCTGGAACAGCTTTCCAAAAGGCTGGTATGTAACCAATCAAACTCACGTGTTATCCCCATATTCCCCATATTAGTTTAACCAGTTATTATACAAGCATCAATTTGCAACAGATGTCTTAGGCCCTGGCCAAGCGATCAAACATTGTTGGTCCAACATTTCAAATTTGCTTTACAGCAAACGTTTGACTGTTTGGCCGCGTTCAGACATTGCTGTCCAAAAACGATGTTATTGCTAATGCACAAGCACGAACGCTTTGTTGCTAAGAAATGATGCTACGTCATGAAATGTTGCAAGTTGTTGCAGTTTGACAAAAACTAAAGAAATGTTTGATCGTTTTGTCAGACTTTCTAAATCTCAATGAGCAAGCTTACTTAAAAACTCTAAAGAACCAGGGAACAAGTTAGAAATACCGTACTGAATAAACATGAAAGAGAGAGTCAATTGTTCAGCTCTTGTCAGTAACATAGTGTGCAATGATGAAAACCTTATAGATCAAGTGTCAGGAGTAAGAACTTTTAACTTGTAGACCCTGTTAACTGCCCGGGGGGTCATTTGACATAGTTTCGGATAGGGACGTGCCGCCCAAGAATCAAAATGCCTACCCGTATTTATACCAAATTCCTGAAAATGAAAACCCAAATTTATGCCAAAATATTAACTCCTACACTGCTATATATGCTTAAATGTACTATAATATGTAATTTCGAATCAACGTCACCAAAAAAAGTGAAAGTAAACGAAAATAAGACCGTTTTTAATAAAATTTGTAGTGATTATCGAGAACCAATGCCCATATTTATACCAATATTCAGAATATTTAGACCAATTTTTATACCAAAATCATGAAAACCGATACTCTTTTGGGCGGCACGTCCCCAGTACCCAAAATCCAAAATATGTTAAGTACCCCCCCCGGGGGGTTTACTGTCACGTTGAGCTTCAATAGCTAAGCCAGAGGTTCGAAGTAAACTGACGGGAGTTTTAAAGCAAGATTAGATGCGTTACTGATAGTTCTGAATTAGAGTTGGGTTTTATATTTTCTCTTTAATATTTTTAAGGACTGAAACCAGCCGATGTTGACGTGGTTGAACTGCATGATTGTTTTTCTGTCAATGAACTCATCACGTACGAAGCTCTTGGATTGTGTGAAGAAGGTACTGCAGCGCAATTGATGACACTGTATTTCTTTTCTCTTCATTTTCAAGCTTATATCTATTACAATTAATCCAGAGGTGGCATAGCTTGGGAACATCAGAACTTGGTGCAAAATCCAGAGAGAAAGTATCGGAACTTGGGAACCTAGGTCCCAGAAATTTTGGCAGTAAAAATTTTTGCAGAAAGTTGGGGGGGTCGGCTTTACTCTGCTCCTTGATTCAAAGACCAGTTAGCCAGATCATTCATTCGAGAGTGTAAACCGGAGAAAGGTACTATTTCGTACCTCTTGTAATAAGTCTAGTTATAATTTGTCAGTATGTTCGAAACGTGCGGCTCTTGAATACCAGAATACCTTCACTATACTGTAGAATACCGGAACGTTTCCTTCCCTCATCACTCCAAAATATTTCATGTTTTTTGGCATTGATTTGAGCTTTCGTAATTGAATTTCAGGAAAAGGAGGAGAGCTTGTCGATAGAGGAGACAACACATATGGAGGGAAATATGTTGTTAATCCAAGTGGTGGACTTATATCAAAAGGGCATCCACTGGGAGCAACAGGTGGGTATCGGCTCTTGGCCTTTGTGTGTTGTTATCTATAATTTGTCTGTTTGAAATCAGCCAGTTTCTATACAGTCAGTGCTCTGATAGTTAATAGGGCTCGATTATGAGGCGAAATTTGCTGCAAATACCTCTCCTGAAGCGACCGCTTTTCTGGTCGTTGCATGTGGAAGATTCCCCTACTCAAGATGTCCACCAACTTCCAGAAAAGTCGCACCGACCCAGGCCTTTTTAAAAAGGTTTATTCTTATGATGTTCAATTTATTCTTTCTGCTTGCTCATTCTTTATCCTTTCTTTCGCCCATTTACTCCCAAGTTCGTTTATTTAGTCTCTTCATGTTTACTTCATAATTCTTTCGTTGATCCAATCCAACCATACTTATGCAGTATCTGATATACTTAGGCTTGGCTCAATGCACAGAACTTTGCAATCAGTTGAGAGGTAGATGCGAGAAAAGGCAAGTTCCTGGAGCCAAGATTGCACTCCAGCACAACTTGGGACTTGGTGGCGCATGCGTTGTTGGTATCTACAAGCTTGGTTTCCCGAATCAAAGGTACTTATGTCAAAGCGAATAGGCTTTCGCTTCCTTGATACCAAAAAGAGAATACGCTACGTCATTCAGTGCTTCTTTCGAAGATTATTTGCTGCTGAAGGCTTTGGCTAAACAATTGAATAATGTTTATCAAACATTTGTAATCAGTTTGTCAAGCATAATGTTTTAACGTCTGACCACGTCGTAAAACATTGCTTGACGAGCAGAATTTGCTTGGCAATGTTTTTGAAATACTTTAAAAACATTTTCTGCTGCCGTTTGCAAAAAAAATGTTTGATGAGTAATGTTTTGTGATGTGGCCAAACAATGAAACGTTTTGTTTTACAAGCATGTTTTAAATGTTTGATCAAAACTGTTTGATTGTTTTGCCATGCCCTAAGGCTATTGCTCGGCAGAAATTTATTTTCTTGTATCAAGCAGAAACGAATAGTTTGATAAACAAATTAAAAATGGTGAAGGCCCTTGCCAAATGATCAAACATTGTTGAAAAAACAATCGAGATTTGCTTTGAAAGCTAACCGTTCGTCGCAAAACATTGCTTCATTGAGAATCGCTCAGCAATCTATTTGAAAAACGTCAGAAACATTCTCTGCTTGTTACAAAACAAAAGGTTTGTCAAGCAATGTTTTGTTAACAATGTTTTGTTTTGTCAATGTTTTGTTTTTTTTTATTTGTCAAACAATGTCTTGAAACAATGTTTTGTTAAAAATGTTTTGTTTTCTCAATAATATGTTCTGTTAACAATGTTTTGTTTGGTCAATGTTTTGTTTTGTTAACAATTTTTTTGTTTTGTTTTGTTTGTCGAACAATGTTTTGAAATACGTTTTGTTTTGTAAACAATGTTTTGTTTTGTTTTGTCAATGTTTTGTTTTATTTTGTTAACAATGTTTTAATTTGTTTTGTTTTGTGTTGTTTTGTTTCATTATGCTTTTTCACAAGACAAAATGTTTGTCAAGCAGTATTGTTTTGTCAATGTTTGTCTTGTTTTGGTAACGAGACCAAACAGTAATTCATTTTGCTTGAAAAACAAATCTCAGATGTTCGAGGAACAATGTTTGATCATTTGCAAGGGCCTAAGAGTTTATTTACTACAACTGTGTCTGGTAATTCCATAATCTCTTGAAATCCTTATCCAATATTCCTCAATCAAACTCGGATTCTTTACCGTCTTGTTTGCTGCTTTACCATCTATCTATGGGCTAGACTTAATCTATGGGCTTAACTTATTAAACATTTCCATAATAATCCAAAAAAATCTATCAATTTACTCAAGAGAAAAATTTAAACTACTTCTCCTTCGTATGCGACTTTTATTTAATTAATTTTCTAGCTTCTATTTCTGATATAAGTTGGAATCCTTCCTGTATCAAAAATCGTCTTTTGAAAATCGGATATTCCCAGACTGCCAATTTGTTGATCTAATTTTCGATATTTTCAGAGGGTTGAAAATAAGTTGAGATTCCTCCTTACAATCTTTGATGCGAAATATCCTTGTTTTGTTTGAATCTTCGCTCGGCCGTGAACCTTAATTTGTAGCTCTGAACCTCCTTGTGATTATCAGCCTGCACCTATGAATCTTGCTTTGAATCTTGATTTTCTATGTATATCAACAAAAAGGTCGTTCTATGTTCTATGTGAAATCTCCTTGTATGAATCTCCGCTGGACTGTGAACCTCAATTTGTAGCTCTGAACCTCCTTGTGATTATCAACCTACATCTATAAATCTTATTTTAAATCTTGTTACCCATTTACCCATGTCAATATAAGCTCGTTGCGAATCTTCATTTATGACCAGGCATGTAGCAATTTTCAGTCATGAATCTCTTCATAAATCTCATTCTTTTGCGGAGAATGTCATTACGAATCTCTGTATGTAGCTGCCTTGCGAATCTCAATTCAGAGGAATGAATCTGAATTTCTAACGCCTATGAATCGCTGAATTGCAATTTTGGTTGAAAGTTTTACTTTTTTGTACTAAAACCTCTAATCAAAAATACGTCTTCGCTTTAGATTACGTTATATCCCTATGAATCATAGGAGTGTTTTTGGGTTTGCCTCCTGTTGAAATTTATGAACCAAGAAGAGTGACATTTTCTTGTATTGTAGAATTAATGAAAGAAACCCCTAGCGGACGTCCTTTATATACAGTTGACATCCGCTATCTCGACTGCCCGCTATCTCGAACATTCGCTATCTCGAACGATTTTCCATTTCTCCTCGTTTTGGTATAAGGGTTTGTATAGAAAAATCATCCGCTATCTCGAACCCCGTTATCTCGAACATTGATTGTCTCGAACCATTTTCGATTTCCCATGGAGGAAAACCTGCTCTTTATCCTCGAACTTTGCCAAATTTTCTTCTGAACTGGATAAAGAGACAGGCTGAAAATGTGTATAAGTTCGCCTAGTGGAGCGGGAATGGCAGCAGCTAAGTGATATGCTGCCCATGTATACAATAGATGAAGCTGTTCTCTTTCGAGATGTGCTGCATCGCCATTATCTCAATTTCACCAATAGTAAGGATGAAAGCAGATGAGCTTTGACTCCTATATAATAAATACCAGACTTGTTTGATGAAATTTGGGATCAGTAACCCTGCATGTTAATAGGGGTTCCTTTTATGACTTAAAAACTATAATTTTTTATATTTATTTCGCGCATCCGTTATTTCGAACATTCGCTATCTCGAACAAATTCCAGTTTCCCTTGAGAGTTCGAGAAAGCGGATGTCAACTGTATTTTCCTTCGCGTGTACAGACTTCGTGATACTCTGATGTCTTTTTTTAGGTAATTTTCAGTTGGCTAAAACTGTTCTTTTCAAACTTGAAGCTTTTACCTGAAATTTTTCAGCCCTTCTTTTTAGCTTGAAGTCTCGATTGAGACTAACATCAATGTCTGGCTCACTTGAAACGAAATTCAAGTCTTATGCTGTTTTTGAAGAGATAAAGAACAGAATGGAAAAGGTAAGAATGTTTAATTGTGTTTTAAGCAAATTTAATAAGGTCCATCTCGTCATGAAGAGTGAGGAAAGTTCCCACCTCTCTGTGATTCCCTGCAAAAGACAAAAGAAATTACGATGCGTGGTCAAAATGGACTCGTGTCGCACTACTTAGATTAGCCTTGTGCTGGTCAGTGGCCCAATAAGCTTTTGATAATAGCAAGCGTATGTCTCTAGTTATCTATGTCTCTATCTATCTACCTCTTCCGCTGCAGGCATAAGGCAAAAGAAACCACTCACTATGTGGGTTAACATCAAGAGGAAGAAATGGGGCCACACTGCTTATAATAGCCCTGGGCTATTATGTGGTCTCTGTGGCGCAGTGGTTAGCGTGCTGGACTCTTAACGAAAATGCCGTGGGTTCGAGCCACGGTTTTTCCACTTGTGTTGCAGAGATAACAACCTTGGGCAAGTTGTTAACACAAATGTGCCTCTCTCGACCCAGGTGTATAAATGGGTACCTGGTCGGTAGTTATGAGCGCCGTGTGTGGCTGCACCCTGCTATATGCTAATGCATCCAGACCAGGGGTAAAGTGTAAAGTCGACTGAGTAGCCCTAGGCTAGTAGTAGACTCAAAACGGCAACTTTACTTTACTTTGGGCTATTCATTGGTCCCCTTGTGCGAAGCACAGAAACCCATACCCAAACCAATGGCCACACAGAAAATAGCAAGTATATGTGAAATCGCCTAGACGCCTAAGCAAAGTTGAACCCTGTAAAATGTGAGGATGATTACGAACTTTTCCGTAGCTATGGAGGTGTCTAGGTGTGAGCATGTGAACTTTTCGATTCGAGAATGTTAAGAGGTTTAATTTTCTATTGCTAGTAAATACATTTGCATTAAATTTTAGGAGGGGGAAAAATTGATAAAACAATTCAAAGCTATCTACTGCTTCAAACTTAGCAAAGGTCCTGAAGGGAAGACTGGAACTTGGTACGTTGATGTGAAAAATGGGAAAGGCTCAGTGATGTTTGGAGAACAAGGTTAGTTTGACTATATTTTCCAATTAGTTTCAGCTCAGGCCTAGTCTGCGTGCAGCCTCAAACTTTTCTTACTATTTACGAAAGAAGAGTTCGAGGCTGCACGCAAGCTATTTTAGTCCAAGCCCAGTATCAATTCTTTTGCAAACTTTGTTTCTTCTTCCACTCTTCTCGTTTGCTATTCCTTCATTGGTGAGCAAGGTCATTAGCCACGGACTCAGCTTTTTGTTGTGGGCCGGCAGCTTATGGGTTGCTGATGCTTGAGGGCCAGTGGCAGAAGGGTGTATGCTATGGGCCAGAAAATTTCTTTGTCCCGATTCGCTGCCTTTTTGGGCCATCAATTTGCGACCAATTGTAGCTGAAGGTGAAGGTGGAATGGTGTATTTAACGCCACTCGCTAGGATCTCAGTACTAAAACTAATCGAGACCTCGACCCTTGCCCTGACGTTACTGTAGCTAGGGCTCGAACCCCGGCGTCGCTGAGTTTCTGACACCACAAGCCAGCTGGATAAGGCCAAAACGCCACAGCACCTTCGCACAATTTGTATGTTCTAGATCCTATCCTCTATTCTCTCTCTCTTATTTTCACAAAGATATAAAGCCGGATGTGACGTTTAAAATGGCTGATGAAGATTGTCTGAAATTGATGACTGGAGCGCTGAATCCACAAATGGTAAGTCATATTTACATGAAGTATTCGCTTAATTGCTCAGCTGCAATTGTTAATTAAAACTGTTTCTTGATGTTTGATAATGCTGTCAAGCTGAGTAATGTATCTGAGCTTGACTAATAGATTGCTATTTATATATACAGTTGACATCCGCTATCTCGACTGCCCGCTATCTCGAACGGTTTTCCATTTCCCCTCGTTTTGGTATAAGGGTTTGTATAGAAAAATCATCCGCTATCATCTCGAACCCCGTTATCTCGAACATTCGCTGTCTCGAACCATTTTCGATTTCCCATGGAGGAAAACCTGCTCTTTATCTCAAACTTTGCCAAATTTTCTGCTGAACTGGCTAAAAAGACAGGCTGAAAAAATGTATAAGTTCGCCTAGCAGAGCGGGAATGGCAGCAGCTAGGTGACATGCTACCCATGTATACAATAGATGAAGCTGGTTTCTTTCGAGATGTGCTGCATCGCCATTATCTCAATTTCACCAATAGTAGGGATGAAAGAAGCAGATGAGCTTTGACTCCTATGTAAAAAAACCAGACTTGTTTGATGAAATTTGGGATCAGTAACCCTGCATGTGAATAGGGGTTCCTTTTCTGACTTAAAAACTATAATTTTTTATATCTATATGGGGCATCCGTTATTTCCAACATTCGCTATCTCGAACAATTTCCAGTTTCCCTTGAGAGTTCGAGATAGCGGATGTCAACTGTAGTAACGACAAGAGAGCGTAATAAAGCGAGGAAAGATCCTGAAAAAACGCAGGTTACTCTGTCTGACTCATCACATACTTTGTTGAAAAAGCGAGGTAACTCCCCTAAGTTGAGTTGAGACGGATTTGTGGACTGTCAGGACCTGCCCAAACGATCAAACAGTTTTTGTCAAAAATTTGAAGTTTGCTTATGAAGCAAACTGTGTTTAGCAAATGTTTGACAAGTGTTTTTTAAGATGTGGCTAAAATGTGTTTAGCCACATCATAAAAAACACTTGTCAAACATTTTTCGCTTGCAACAAGCAAAATGTTTTTGAACTTTTTGAAACAATGTTTGCTTTCAAGTAATGTTTTGAGACGTGACCAAACGTTGAAACATTGCTTGATAAGCACATTTCAAATGTGAGAGCAATAAATAGGAAAGAAACCACATTTCTCATCGCCCGATGATGGGAGACGGATCTCTCCCGAAACGTTGCCCTAATAAACATCAAAGGCTTGTCATGATAAGTGATGACTATCGTATCTCATACGGTGCGGTGTTAGAAACAGCCTTGATGAGTTCGAATATATTTACA
>JACTAT010000039.1:8505250-8532190 GCA_014526335.1 Chrysaora quinquecirrha
AATTGATTGTTTTGATTTTTTAGATCAGTAACTTGCGGAAGGTGTTAAAAGGTGTTTTGGATTATTACTCAGAGGTAATTTAATATTTAACCCTTTGCCGTGTAATACAAAACTTCAACGAACATTGCAGTAACTTGTAAAATTGAATTCCTAAAAACTTGTTTCTATTTGTTTCTTAGGTTCTAAACCAAGACCTTACTGGATTCAATTTACCAGATGTTTCTGAAATAGGTGAGAATCTCTTATGTACCTCTTTCTTCTGTTTCTTTATTTCAATGGCCCAGTGATTAATTTGGCTTTTTTAATTCATTTGCCTATGAAATGACGGTAATCAGTAGAAAATTTTTTGACACTATTTCATCTAAAACTTCTCACTCAGAGTATAAACAGTAGAAACAGACCAAAACAATTTAACATAGGCAAAGGTCATAACAAGATGCAGATCGAAAAGTACCCATAAAAAATGTTGAAGCTTGTTTTTCAAACATCCGCTACACAGAACCAGACTTTTGGTTTGCTGTGGACAGATTCAAAAACTCCCCACTAAAACAAGTGTCTTACTTTGTCAATGATTTGAAGACAATCCTGACTGTAGTTTTCTGCACAACTTCAAATTGAATTAAGTTTAAGAATAGGTATTAAAAATATATATTTTGGTTTCTTTTTAGCTGAGAAAAACAGTGAGGAAGAGCTTGCTAAAATGCTTCAGCTTGTTCTTGGCTGCGCTGTGAATTGTGAGGATAAAGAACGTAAGTGTTATTTACAAAGAGCCTCTGTGAGTCAACTAGTGCCAAAGCCTGAATATTTTTTGCCCAAAAGTTAATGATGGGCATTGGACACAGGCAGCATAGAAATGTTTAGGGTTTTTATATAATGCATATTTGTTTATGTTAAATATGTATCGCAGGGTGAGGTTAACTTTATAATGGGAAGCGGTATAACAAATTTTGCCTGCACAACATATTAATAGCACCTCTGTTGCTCTGTAGAATATATCCAGGTAATCATGGGACTAGATGAGGAAGTTCAACATGATGTTATGAATGCTATTCAAGAGGTAATTTTTCAAAACTTTCACCATAATTGAGTTCTTTACATATTTTTGTCATGAATTGCGAAGGCTAGGATGAATTTTTTCACAAGTGGCATGCCACAATAGATGGGATTCAAATCTGGATTGCATGACCAGATAGCCAACGACATTTCCACAGACCTATTAAGTTCAATGAAGTCGACAAGTAACTCCAAGTCTCACAGCCCAAAGCTCTCCTCCTGTTTTGACTTTTGCATTACTCAGCGTCGGCGATTTATGCTCTTAATTCTTTCATACTTTTGGGTTTTTAGGTTTTAGTCTTTTGGTTTTTAGGTTTAAGATATTTTCTTTTATTTTACTGGACATATGTTTATAACAGCTTTCATAAGTTGAAGTGTCTATCAAATCTTAATTCATTAAGCTCTTTCGCTCAGTTGAACCGTCGTTGCTATTTGGTCATGCAGTCCAGCTTCGAATCCCGTATATTGTTGTATGCCACTTGTGGAAAAATAGAGTTCTCTACATAGCGTGGGTTTTTCGTGGTTATTTGTACACGTGGTTCGTGGTTATTTGTATTCGTGCTTTCAAGCTAAACAGGGAGACCTTGTCGAACTAGTCAAGCATTACCTATTAAACAAGATGTTTAACAGTTTGGCCACAACACAAAAAATTGGTCGTCAATAAATTTCTGCTTGGATAACAGAGTTTCACGTACCCTGTATACAATGTTGGGTTTAAATTAAAAAGAAACCTAAACCTACTGAATTCATTGTTGTTTCTATGCATTTTTGTTATCATAGCTGCTTGCTGCTAAAGACACCTCGCGATCATCAGAACCAGAATATTCAAGAGATTACGATAACCGGGTGAGTTAAGAGCCTCATGTTATTCCCGTCGTAGCAGATGATAAGATGGTGTAGAATAAAGAGATGCTGTTTTACTGTTTTTCTGAGGCCAGCTGTTCTTAGATTTATTACTATTTTCAGGCTGAAATGTTCTTTATCTGTTCTTAATTCTCCAGCCTCCACTGCAAGCGAAAATGATATGGTGTATTAAGCTAGACTGATTACCTGAATCGTAGTTTCGCTATTGAATTGAACTGATGGGCGCTCAAACTACTCTGGCCAGTTTGAGCGATCTCCTTTTAGTGCTAGCCTCGGTCGCATGAGCGATAGTTGGTGCTCAGGTAATCAGTCTAGTATTAAGCGCCAGTCGCTAGGATCTCCGTAGTAGGTTAACTAATCGAGACTTCCACCCTGGCTGTGACGCTACCTTAGCTTGGACTCAGATGCTGGTTTCTGACAACAGGAGCCAGCTAGATTAAGCCTCGACGCTACATCACCTTCGCGTTTTGTGGTAAATTTGCCAAAAATGATACTTGTCAATTTGAGGTACACTTTGAAAGACAAATTAAGTTAAATTAAGTCTGCGAAAGCCTTCCTGATACGAAGTTGCGCGTGATCTTTCGCTGTTACCACAGCCATCCTCAGTTTGTTCTTAACTTGCTCTAACATGTTGGCTAAAATTTAGGCTCATGTTCGTGCAAAGTTTTCCTTGTACAGTCGAAGCTTCATATTACGGAAACCTGTGAGAGAGTTGTCTGCTGTATGGTCTTTTTCAAAGAATGAAGTATGGAAAGAAAATATTTTTCCGGTGTTCGGGGGTATCCCAATTCAATTAAATTTTATTTGCAGAAAAACATCATTAAAATACAGTTAATACAAAAAAAGATATTAATCTACACGGCCCAAGAAAAGCAGAGCTTATCTAGCTTGGGCCGCTTTAAAAAAAATTATTTGTATATAGGTATATAATGATATAAATTTGGCAATAAATATATGTATAAACAGTTTAACATATAGGATTACATAACTAACAGAACTAGAAGATTGAAGATTACAAAAACTACAGCAATATAGATGAACCCTGTAAAGAGGCTTTCGTTTATGGAGTATAAGAGTGTAGATCATGATACTCTGATTCAATACCTCTCTGATTGCAGCATAAAGAGACAGTCCAACAAGTTACAATGTTGATGATGGAAAAAGAAGAATTATTACAGAAAATTCATGACCTTGATGACCAGGTATCTCTGCAAAGTTTCTTACCTTGCCTTCCAAACGATAGTCTTTTTATAAGAAGCAGTCAAATTTCATCTAAAGCTGGCTGCTCTTACGATTAAAATGTTCTTAATCCGTTCTTAAATCTTGAGCTTACTGAGGCTACAACTTTTCAGTAAATGAACAAGGCACCTAAATTGTGTGGATACATAACTTGCTATCTGTTGGTTTTTTTTTCATTCATGTTGATGGTCTAGGTTGCATATTAAGCAAAATTTTGTTCAAGCTTATGCTCAACCAAGCCCAATTTTGTATGTTTACTTATTCAACAAAGCCTCACTACATTAGATTGGTAGTTACTGCAATGCAACCATGTTTGGGCTATTGGTTTGTCTCTCTCTCAAGATCTGTCTCTTGTCAAAGTAACTACGTGTTTGATTCTTGACCACTGGTGAAGGACACAGCTCGATACGTTTAGTCATATTTGTCTCTTGCGAATTTCTATGTTATTGCTTCTACCTAAAGGCGAAATCTATATTTTTGAATTTCTTTTGTTATTGCTTAGATCGTTCTTGTTTAAAGTAACTACATGTTTGAATTTAATGAAAAATCAAGGGCAATGAAAGACAAATTTGTTGATTTGTTTCGTTTTTTTACAGCTGCAACTTGTGAAAGAAGAAAAGTCGACGCTTCTTCTTGAAAACGACCAACTCAGATCTCTCCGCAAATCTGTTCGCGATCAGGATCAAGAAGACGGGTAATTAACTTAGTTTAGGGTTCGAGATTCGTCTGTTTTTTCCATTAAGCAACGTAATATGTTGTTTAAGACAGTAAGGCACTTGCCAAACGATCAAACATGTTGGTCAAACATTAAAGATTTGCTTTACAAGTAATATATGAAAGTTTGGTCATGTCGCAAACACATATTCTTGACATTGTTTTTGAAAGACTTCAACAATATTTTCTGCTTGACGAAAGCAACAAAATGTTTGATGAGCAATCTTTTGTTGGAGAAGCCAATTTCCAATGTTTGTGATTTCCTTTTCAAGAAAATACCGTTGGGCACCGTTTCTCACAGTTCATTTTGCTTCACAAGCACAATTTCTTAGCAATAGTTTTGGAAAACTTAAAACAGACAGACAATGTTTTGCAACGTGGCCAAACGATTCGCAGATGTTTGACAAACACTGTTTGATCATTTGGCCAGGACCTAAGCCTCGTTCATTGTTCTCTGATCTTTTCTCAGGAATGCTGGTATCATTGGTAAATTATCGAATCAGATTGACAAACTGAAAGAAGAAAATTTCAATTTGGAAAATGGTTTGTTGATGTTTTTAAGATTCTTCCCAATGTAGCCTTGATTAGAATGATGATAATGCTGATACTGATGATGCTAGAATGAATGCTTTGTTGATTGTAGCAATAATAATTATGATGATAACAATCTCAATCATTTTGGTGATGACGGTGATTTTGGTGGCGATCATGGAATAGGCTTTACTGAAAATAGCCCATATCAATACACATTATAGTCTTATTTCATAGTGCAGAAAATTTTCGATACATGCGTGTACAAGCTGGAAGTAGCAGTGATTCTTGTATTTTCCTAGCTTTGCGTTCTCGACCTAAAAACAGAAGGATGTTTTCTTCAACAAAATCATTGCCAGTCAAGGCTGTCCAGACGCTCTCGACTTTTCACTCGACAATTCTCGATAAACTTTTTCTACTGAAAAGTCGAGAACCTTTGAACAGCTTTTTAAATTTTTCTTCTCTTTGTAGCCAAAGAAGATTACCGAATCCGCTTCGAGCAGCGAGACAAAGAGAACAGTTTACTAAATGACAAGGTATAAATCGCATCTTGATAATCACTTAGTGATCATTCAATCATTCCCTCATTCAGTTACTGTAATCAATTTATTATTCTTTAAATCGCTAAGTGAATCATTCGATCATTCCTTTGATCAATTAGAGCTTGAATTTTTCAATCGTGTCTTGATCATATAATCATTCAATTAATTGTGCTTTCAATCACTTAGTGAATCATTCTATCATACCCTCAATCAATCAATAATTCAATCAATCATTCTTTTAATCAATCATTTAATCACTGGATCGTTCCTTTGATCAATTAATCATTCTCTAAATCACTCAATGAATCATTCAGTCATTCAATCAATGATTACTTAAATCACTGAATCAGTGAATCATTCAATCGTTCTCTTAATCAATCGATAATTCCTTTATCTATTTAGATCGAGCAGCTATCAACACTTGCAGAAGAAGCTCGCTCATTAAAAGATGAAATGGATGTGCTAAGACATACTCAAGACAAAGTTGTAAGTTTTGTGTTATTTGTCTTCAAGTTATTCATTTATTAAGTAGTCTTTGGATAAGTGATAGGACTGCCTTTACGGGAAGCATACAGCAGCAGCTCTTAAAAAGAGAAGCCTTTGGACTCCGTCCAACTACGGTCGTATTATCGTAATATTAACTTCGTCACTGATTTTAAGGTGTAGTCCTAAATCGAAGTTTATAGCCATCTTGGATAAACATGTTTCCCACCTATAACGATCCTAAACATCAAATTGTTGTCATTGTCATTTTCTTTTCAGGCAAAGTATGAAGCTACCATAGATACATATAAGAAAAAACTGGGTAAGATAAGCGTATTATTTCATTTATTATGCATTTATTCACTAGTTTTTCTTTTGTTTTAAACCTTCTTTCTATTCTTCCTGCATTAGAGGAACTACAGGACATGCGGAAGCAAATGAAATCACTGCAAGAAAAAAACAATGGCTACATGCAACAAACCATATCAATGGAAGAGGTATGGTTAATTATTCCATAAAGCATTTTCAAAGTTGTTTCATCTCTGCCTTTACTCCAAATCAACAATCAAATTTTCCTTATTGCTTGTTACAGACAAAACAGTTACAGATGTTACAGATTTGTCTTCACAAACAATGCTTGTCCGTTTGGCCACGTCGCAAAACATTGCTTGACAATCAGAACTTGCTTGGCAATGTTTTTTGAAAACTTCCGAAACATTCTGCTTGCCGTCCTGCTTGCCGCAAGCAAAAATGTTTGTTTAACAATGTTTTGTGATGTGACCAAACGATCAAACATTTGAACAAGCAAATTTCAGATACTATCAATGTTTGATGGTGTGGCCAGGACCTTATTATTCAACCTAGTTTTCCCCCACCCCAAATTAACTATAATTCTAAGGCCCTGGCCAGACGATCAAACATTGTTTATCAAACATTTGAAATTTGCTTGTCAAGCGAAATGTTTTACCGTTTGACCACGTCACCAAACAATGCTTGACAACCCTGATTGCTTGCGTCAAACAAAAAAACCTTTTTTCAACTTTTTCCAAAATATCGCTCAATGATATCTGCATATTGATTCTTGTCAAGCAATGTTTACTGACATGGTCAAGCGCGCAAACATTGCTTGCTGAGCAATTTTAAATGTTTGACAAACAATGTTTGATCTTTTGGCGATGGCCTAAGTCACTATATGAATGATATGTAAAAAGATGAGAGCCAAACGTTTTGGAAGGGAAGCCATCATCAGATTTCTGTATTTCCAGCCTTGGTTTCTGTATTTCCAACCTGGAAAATATAATGCTCCTGATGACGTTTTTATCGAGAAAGATAAATTTTAATCTTCACATTTAAATAAAATTTTGATTATTAATAGCTTTCGTGTTTTGAAGGAATTGAAAAAAGCTCAGAGCTGGAAAACTCAAATAGAGACATTTAAAAAGCAGGTATAAAGATCTTTAATTCCTAAATCTCCTATATATGTTTGAGTTTGTTCTCCTTAATAGTTCTTTGATTAATGAAATGATGTCTTTTTTATACTTAGCTATATGAGCAGCAGTCAAAAAATCTGGATTTAGAAAAACGAAACGACAAAGCAGAATTTGAATCAAAGAGGGCGAAAGAAAAGCTACAGATGTTGGAAGCAGAGAACGAAGTGCGTATATTGAATTCCTTATGTTATTTAAGATTTGATCTCAGAGGGGGAGGATGCTCATGAGAGAGGGGTACTCATTGAAGAGGAGAGACTCATTGGGGAGGGGGAAGTTCATTGTATAGAGTGATATTCTTTGGAAGAAAGAAATGCTCATTTGAGAGAGGGGATGATCATCGGAGTGTGTACCGCGTATTGGATAGAGTGGCACTTATTGGAGAATTGGAGAGGGGGATGCTCATTGAAGAGGCGGTGTCGCATTGGAGAGAATACAATTTACTGTCTTGCAAAGCAGCCAGGCCTGGTTTTCCATTATAAACGCTGTCTTGTCCTTTCTTTAATTGTATTAATTTGAATATTTTTTCAGAGGCTGAAATTAGAAAGAAATACTCTTCGGGAAACGAATGAAGAATTGACGCTTAATTCATCAAAACAACCTGGTAAGATGAAACATCTCTTTATTCCACTAAATATAAGTGTATTTTTTTACTTTTTTTCCACTGTGCTATTCTCCGAAGAACTTTTCTCAACTCTCTGTTATTTTTCTCTGTCCAGCTTTTCTCTCACTTCTCTGCTTGAAGGACAAAATTTGCTTATTCAGGGAAGTTTTATGGAACTTTAGGTAAAAAGGGGAATACCAAAACAGGAACTGAGTTGATGAAGAGTGGTCTGCGTGGGCAGACTCTTGAGTCATAGGCGTGTTGAGCTGGAGGACACAGAGGACAGAGGAAAATGGAAGAAAGATGTCAGTAAATGGGTGTACTTGCTAGGCCATGGTTCAAATGAAGAAGTTCTAACTTGCTCTGCTTTCTTCCGTTACCCTTTCTCTGGTCTAGTACTCACGCTTGGCTTGGCTTGGCTTTGCTTTCGCATCTTTCTTTAATTTGGTTCACTGTTGATCTGTTTCTTAAAATGAATTTTGATAACATTTTCTAGGTTTATTGCCAGCATTCGAAGATGGAAATAGTCCTACTAATTCAATTTCAGAAGATATGCTGCAAATGGATGATTCTATTTCACCAGAAATAAAGTAAGAACAGACATTAATTACTTACATGAAATACCATGCTTAATATACTTTTAGGCTTTGGTCCGTATTTCATGTGACAGTTTTTGTTTAATCAATCAATAGCCCACTTGGTAACTTAATTTTAATTTTTTAAGGAGCAAATTCATTCGATTGAAACACGAGAATAA
The DNA here is from genome assembly GCA_014526335.1 of Chrysaora quinquecirrha. NCBI lineage: Eukaryota > Metazoa > Cnidaria > Scyphozoa > Semaeostomeae > Pelagiidae > Chrysaora > Chrysaora quinquecirrha. Next base: position 8,513,525 of record JACTAT010000039.1, read on the forward strand.
AATGCTGAAATTACAGATGGAGGGAAATGAAAATGAAAAAATCCAAGTTCTTCAAAGTATGTTAGATGATATGAAGGAACAGAAGAATGAAATGGAAACTGAGAATAGGTAAGGTACCATTTGTTTGACTGACTGACTGACTGACTGACTGACTGACTGACTGACTGACTGACTGACTGACTGACTGACTGACTGACTGACTGACTGACTGACTGACTGACTGACTGACTGACTGACTGACTGACTGACTGACCAAATTTTCTCTGTTTATTTTCAGACAGCAACATCAGAAAATATTAGAACTTCAAGGAGAATTAGAAGATGCTCTGAAAGAAAAACAAGATGACGTCCAAAAATCATCTCAAGAAGAACAAGATTTGAAGAAGAAGCTTCATTTGCATTTGTGAGTATAACTTTATTACTTTACTAGTTCATTAACCATCAGCCCTGTCTTACAGCTCACAGCTGATCTTCATTATCAGTGCTGCCAAGTCTTGGAACAACCTATAACGTTTATGCTTCTTCAGCACCTATATTTTCTTTCAGTTTAAAAGCTCAAAAAGCAAGCATAGTCTGACTTCTCTGCCCAATCCCATTACTTTTTCATTTCTTGGGTTTTTAAGCCCACCAGGCTTAGGCTTAAATATCATGTTCAAACATTTCTGTCACAACTAGCTGCTCCAGTATCGCTATATGTTTAACCACGTTTCTGGTACGTTTATTAATTTAGAACGCATTGCCTTTGTTTGGAAAGGGCAAAGTATTTCTGGGGTTTTTTAGGCCCACCAGGCTTAGGCCTCAACATAACGTTCAAAAATTGCTGTCAGAACTAGCTGCCCCAGTATCGCTATATGTTTAACCACGTTTCTGGTACGTTTATTAATTTAGAACGCATTGCCTTTGTTTGGGAACGGCAAAGTATTTCTGGGGCTTTTTAGGCCCACCAGGCTTAGGCCTCAACATAACGTTCAAAAATTGCTGTCAGAACTAGCTGTCCAAGTTTCATGGATGTTTTGTAAGGTTTCTCGTACCTTTTGTTGATTAAAAACTCATTGGCTTTGCGTAAGGAAGGCAAGATTGAAACATCACTTTCATTAATTGAGTCATTTGAAGCAGGATTGTTAGAAAATTCTCTTTGTGCATTGATTCGATGATGCACATTTACTTACTCAAGGCATCTTATTCAAGGTTTCTTATTCAATCCTTATTCAGAGAACAGCTAAGAGAAGCAAGTCAAGAGTTACAACGAAAGAAAAGTTATATTGACGATCTGGAATCAAAATCAAATAGCAATTGTAAGCAAATCAAAATTTTTTAAGCAGACTCTGCAATAAACAATAATGGCCCTTGACCGTCTAAATTCATCCCTTTAGAAACTACACAATCCGTTATCGTGAAAATCAAAAACCACTTCTTCAGTCCACTAGAAGGAAAACTTAAACCTAAGAAACTTTTGCGACATAGCTTTCTTTTTTCAACTAGATAATTAATATCTTTTCGTGTGATTTTCAAATACACTCTTGGGGGTGCAGTAGCGTCATGGTCTAATCGAGCTGACTCGTGGTGTCAGGAACTCAGTGAGGTCGTGGTTCGAACCCTAGCTACTGTAGCGACACAGCAGTCTACATACTTCTGAGATCCTAGTGACTGGCGCTAAAAACCATTTCACCTTCACTTATTACTCAAAAAGAGTACATAATGCCATCCTAGATTATTGATATACTCTTTAAGAAGCATGTTGAAAGTGCCAAAACGTAAGGAACCCTAATACAATTGGTGGAGAAAAGCTGCTTATAAAAATTATTGAACCCAGGTATGTTAAGCTTAACTGACTTTCCTTCGATATTGCTTTTTAGCTGATGAAATCCTGAGTCTACGAGAAAAACTCATGAAGAAGGATGAAGACATGAGGCAAATGGAAGATAGATACAAGAAGTATTTAGATAAAGCCAAACAGGTTTGTTTCATTATCTCATGCATTGAAATTGTTGTTAGTTGTTAATGTCAAAGAAAGGCCACAAGGGACTGTAAAGCCCTGGACAAGCGATCAAACATTGCTTGTCAAACATTTGAGATTGTGCTTTACAAGCAATGTTTGACATTTGGCCGCATCACAAACATTGTATGACAAGCAGAATTCGATCATCAATGCTTTAGAAAACTTAGTATCAAGCAAGAAATGTTAGACGAGCAATGCTTTGCGATGTTGCCAAAGGTCAAGCATTAGCAAATCGCAAATGTTTGACCAACAATATTTGATCGTTTGGCCAGTTTTGAATTTTTTCGAAAACGTTGCTGAGTGAATTCTGCTTGTCAAGCAATATTTTGCGATGTATCCAAACGATCGAATATTGCTTGTAAAGGAAATCGTAAACGGCCAAGCATTGCTTGTAAAGCAAACTCAAATGTTTGACCAACAATGTTTGATCGTTTGGCCAAGGCTTAAGAAAGATTCTCTAAATTATATTCAAAGCAGATAGAAGCCTTCTTCCATTGCTAAGACAATTTTCACTAAGGTATTTTTAGTACGTTTTCAGAAGACGGGACAAAATATGCGCTTCGGAGTCTATCGCAAAGATGAGGCGTCTACTAGAAACAGAAGGTGGCCAAAAATGTGCCAATAATATTGTCTTTTCATTTATTTGTTTCAGGTCATCAGAACTCTAGATCCAAAACAGAACACCCATGCCGAGGTTTCATAATTTATCATTTTAAAGTTTTCCTTATCTTTTGAATAGTTAACTCTGCTACTAATTATGACTTTAAATGGCTGACGAAGATCATATCGATATCAAGAGACTAGTTCAATGATGTTAAATTTCTCTGCAAAGTCTACAAGCTCTGGAGTCAGGAGATTTCGGAGCCTCCAAAGTCTCCGATTTTCCCGAGAGTCGTCCAATGGAACGGGCTTTCGATCTCTCGGAAGGCTCCAGAAAAAGAAGACGCAGAAAAGGGTCCCAAAACGCACCCTGGATGATTTGATTAAATTGTCTCTTTATTTAGGTACAGCAGTTACGGAACCAGTTACAAGACAAAGAAAAAATGATAGAGCACTTGGAGGTATTGTACGACATTTTTCTTGCTTTTACTGCAATGGTTGTTACTATATTCAGCGACCACAACTAGACTCGTAACAGAAGTCGCAAATTCATTCGTTCGTAGATCTGTTTACAGTTTCGCTCAAATTAAACAGAATGTTACTTCATAATTTTTAGAGAGATCATGAACGCATGAAGACAACACGAGAACGAGAAGAAAAGCTAATCATTAGTGCATGGTATGAAATGGTAAGAATTTAAAGAAAAATTTTGATATTTACTAACAGTTGATTTTAGTCTAGAACTGAAGCTCTACCTAAATAATAGGGTCTTATCTGGCATAAGGGTCTTACCTGGAATTAGGGTCTTATCTGGAATTAGGGATTTATCTGGAATTAGGGATTTATCTGGAATTAGGGATTTATCTGGAAGCTCTACCTAGATGGGGTCTTATCAAATTCTTATGTCATTGTAAAATAGCATTTTTATTTTTTCGCAGAGTATGCGACTGCATCGTAAAGCAGCAGAAGAAAGATTGGCTGGTAGTTCTGGATTATCATTTCTTGCACGTCAAAGGCAAGCTGCATCATCTAGACGTGGGACACCTCAGAAAGCCATGAAAACAGCTATTAATGCTACGTATGTCGATTAATTTTTCCTAGCTACTTACTTCTCTAAATTGCGAGAAAGAGCGGAACATCTTTGGTTATGCTTAAAAGCTTTTTCGCCTGTTACTCCTCAGAGTATAAACGTCAGAAACAGACCGAAACAATTGACTAGACAGCATTTATATCCAGATGCAGGTCGAAATGCACCAATAGACCTACCGCCTTAGTCAGTTGTTTCAGTCTGTTTCTGACGTTTATACTCTGAGGAATATGACGAAAAAAGCTTTTAAGTACTACCGAAACAAATGGCGGTATTTATACCCAGATGCTGAATGAAATGCACCAATGGAAAAGCGAAGCTAGATTGGTATTGTGTTTTGAAAACCAATCAGCTCGCTGGATTGGGGGATTTTCATTTGATTTTGATTTGATTTTCCATGGGATTTTCATTTGGGGGTTTTAAGATCGACAACAAAACTAAAACGCCGGTTCTTTGTAGACAGAAAGAGTTCGCTTTCTCACTTTCACTCTTCGGTTGATTCTATTGGTCTTCCCGCTGTGGCCCGCAAGCTGAATGGTGTTGAAAATACAATGCCAGTTCGGCTTCCCTTACTGATAGAGCATTTCGTCGGGATCAAATCTACTAAACTTAAACTTCCAAGTTTAGTAAGTCAAAAACCAACCAACAAGAACTCTAAAAAATTGACCATTTCATATATTTTAAATTCATCTTTTAAATCAATTCTCATTTCTAACATAATACCTTGGATTTTTCATTAAGTGATAAACACCTTAAAAGAAGTTGTTTTAATACATTACAGAGCGTTTTTGAATTTATATTCAGTTTATAAATATGAGGGGCAAAAGATACACTTAAAAACATACTATAAATTTAAATACGGTATTTGAAAGCGAAATCTTTAATTAAATGTAAGTAAGTTATATACTATAATTGTTACTAATTTTGTTTCAGCGAGTCCTCTGAGAAAGAAGAATAGAGGCTTTTGAGGTATTTTCACATTTATTACCAGACATTAGCATATCACTTCACAAGATTATAAACTATGGCTCAGTTTGATAATTTGCTGTTTCAGACAGGCCAGGATAGCTTTTTTGCTATCTGTGTAACAGAAATTTTCAAGGCAAGATAACTTTATATTTAACTTAAAACGTTTCAAAAACCATAGATTATTATGTAAATTTCTTTGCTTTCATTTAACTGTTTTAAAAGGTGATAGTGTAAACAGAGCAACTTATGCAGTGTTGCAAGATAAATTCCCAAATTCTCAAATTAAAACATGTAATGTAAAGAGGGCATGTAAGGCTGTAAATTGTTCTTTTGGTTTAGAATAAGAAGCTAAAAAGTGCAAATATAGAACAGCAAGTGATTTGCTTTAAGCTGACTTGAATGTGAAACTAAAACTTATTTCTGTTAGTGAAACTAAATTTTGAATGATTTGGAAATAAAAGGGGGACAAACACAAACAAAGTGTGCTTTTCATAATACCTGCTTGGGCTGTAAAACTGAATTTTGAACAAGTGTATGATTTTGATGATAGCCGATTAGGCTTGAAACCTAAACACGTTTCTGTTTGTCTGTTTTGATTCAAAGGAGTCAAGTCTTGATTGAATTTTAAGCATAAAGGATTAACTGAAAACAATCAACATTCCACATTTTCTCTAGTAACTTGAAACAGTGTGAAAAATTTGTTGATTAGGTTTAATTGAAAAATGTTTGCGTGTAGTCTTAGGTGCCAAATAAACGGGGCGTCCAAATAAAAAAGAGGGCAGGGGTAGGACATTTTTCGAAAATTTAATAAACAGGGGGGTCCTAATAACGTCCAGGGGATGGGGGAAAAAGCTCAAAATTAATAAATTGGGGAAGGTTTATTTGGCACCTAAGAGTAATCCATTTAAACCTTGGAAAGTTTCATTAAAATCAAAGCAAGAACTTTTAAAGCAAATCATGAATAAACCAACGTTTTATAAAGTTATAAAACAACTTATCAGGCTTAAAACATAAACATGTTTTTGTTTAGGATACAAAAACCAAGAGTCTGTTTTTTCTTTTGGCCCTTATTCTATTGCAGTAAATTTTGATAAACATTCTCCAAACCTTTAATTTGCAAGCAAAGAGGAGCTAGTATATTTTGATAATTTTTATATTTCATCTTAATCTTTTCCTTCTTCTTAATGAAGTTGACTTGTCAAATTTTGTATTGGGAAGTGATGGCTTAATTTTAATCTTCTTAAACTTTATTTGAAATAGAGAAATTTGATTGTTATTAGTTTGATTTACTTGATTCAGGTTCCTATGTTTGACAAATCTGAAACATCTTTTTCATGCAGGTTTTCACGCAATTTTAATTCCAGCTTGTCTAACAAGTGGATTACTAATAATTGAGTCAGTTAAGTTTTAAGGTTACTAACTAAAACTTTAGCAAAGTATTTCCATGTAATACTATTATTTAAATAATTCTATTTGTACCTTTTAAGGCACGGTAGCCTTGTCAGTCCTAGAGGACTGCTTTTCAGGGGGGGGGGGGGCATGAAAAATAATTACAAATTAAAATGAAAAACTAACTAGTCAAAAAGTTAACATTAAATACAAAATATAAGGAAAATTATATATCCTACAAAACTAAGGGCAAAACTATATAAAATTGCAAAAAAATTGGCAAGCTGACCAGTGCTAAAAACACATTGCCAGACTTAATTATAATAAAACTCTACAAAATATGTTATCCAGTCAACTAACTCTAAAACAACATTGCACTCAACTCTCTTAAGGGACACGACTGTGTCCATTTAAAGCAATCAGAAAAAGATGAGGTTTTTTACTCTTAATATAGAAATATTCACTTAAGGGCATTGACTGCATATAATTTAGTTACCGAAATTCATTTTTGACCATAAATCCTCAGTATCTGGTCGCTCTTCTCTTCCTGCAAACTCACCTTTTTTAGTCTCTAATATTATATTTTTCCAACTTGGTTTTTTGTAGCAATATTTTGGCTGGTACTTAAATTCTTCTTTAAAAACATTCCAATTATAGACAGGATCTCTTTCACAGTATTCAGAAAGGTCCTCGCGTTTAAATGCATCATATTTTTTGGTTCGTTTTTTGGCCCAGAATTCTTCCATTTCTTCTGGGTAAGTACCATGAACTGCAATATGATTTGCACATATATCCTCAAGCTCAAGAAAATACTCTCTCATTTGAAATGCAGCTGGAGTGTGATGAATTCTCGGATCATGCATATAGATCTTTGAGGCATCAAGATTTAGGTCCTGAATCCAAGTTGCTATTTGTTGATCTCCAAATACATGACAACGCATCTTAAATGGATTCTGTGACAGGAACTTCATGACAAGATCCCGTGTAAACATTGTTATCCCTTCATCAATGTAAACAGTATTTTCAACATCACAATGGATTGTTCCCCATTGAGTGTTTTCTTTGGGGAAGTACTTCAAGTCATGCAGTAAACGATGCAAGCATAGCATGATATCATCATCAACTCGAAGGAGATACTGAAAACGATAGTTCGCTACAGCCCATTGTATTTGATATAGAAATCTGTATCCAAACTTTACACCAACATCGATTGGCTGGAATACCATGTCTTTATAAACCCTGTTTTCATGCAGTAATTCATTTTTGATTCCAGATAGTTTTGTAGAATTAAGAATATCAGTAAAAAAGAGGCACTTTACCTGAAAGAAAGATTCAAAGACCCTAATTGATTGTATTTTTGGTATTTTGGGAAAGGCAGGTTATACAATACAGTAGTGTCCCTCATATAAGAAACACAAATTTAAGAAACACAGACCCTGATTTTCAAAATAATACCCCATGTTATAAGAAACAGGTACAGGTCTGAAAATTACTTGTTTCTTATACAAAAGTTGTGTATTTACTAAAACCTTTAACATAACAAAACATAAAAACATAATAAAACATATAAAAGCTGTACAGCTCTCTTTGCTTTTGTCAAATACAAATACATCCAAAGTAATATGTTTTGTACCACAAGCATAGAGCCAGCATCAGAGTAGCTGATGGATGGTACATGATTTTTCTTATAAGAAACTTTACCCTGATTTGAAGTTTATATCTCTTTCTAAAAGAAACGCATCAGACCTGAAATTTAAAAGGCTGTTTCTTATATGCGGGACACTACTGTATGCAATACCTATTCCCACTCATATTTGCATCCCTAAGTTTACATTTTGCAGAAGTATCAAAGAAAAATTTAAGATTTTCCATATTTTTGCATTTGAGTTTGTTAAACAGTGAAAATTTGCATTTAATTTGTTAATTGAGGAAGTGAAACATTTGGTTCTGTATATCAGGTTTGTGAAGAAAACCAGAAGCAACTTGGAATGAAAATTTTTTAGTCTGATGCTCCTCAGGGCACTTTATTCCCAGATTCTGGATTCTGTAAGCATGTTTGGAGATAGTTCCGATTTCTTTTCAATCCTGGGGCATTTGATAAAGTTTGATGGGGGGGTATGAAAGGTCCTAATTGGAATGGAAATTGGAAATTAAAGAAAAATCAAGACAAAACTCTGTTTTCAAATTTCCTGCATAATTTGAATAAGCCCTTGAAAGATTTGTGTTAAAAAAGAAGGGGCATTTGTAACTTAATTCTTGTTTTTACGGAGGCTTCTATTTAAGGGTGTCACTGTACCTTTTTGCTGTCACATTCTTCCCACCAAGTGGCTCTTATGGCATCTCTTCTTTTACGTTTCTTTGCTGATGAAGACACAATCAAAAGCAACTGAATATCTTTTGGGTTTTCAAAATCTTCATAAACCTCACTGTATAGTATTCTTTTATCAGAAACAAACCTCCCAGTTGGGTTTTTCACTTTCTTGGATATCTCCTTCTTCAATTTACCCATTCCAGAAAATTGAACCAAAGCTCTTTCTTTCAGTGACTCTTTCCTAACTCTTCTTGGTTTGATGATTTCATTTAGAACCATATCTCCAACATCATTGCCTTTCTGTTGCTTTCTTCTTTTACTTCTATTTTTATAATATATATTGCCTTCTCCATATTTGATTTCTAAATCCTTTATTACACGATCTTCATCTGATGTTTTATCATCTGAATCATCAACAATATCTTCACTATCATTTAATTCTCCTTTATGTCTATTATTTTCATTTTTAATGTCTTCTTCAGACCATCCAATTTTACCACCATTTTCACTTTGTCCATCACTTTTATTTTCTAAATTGTTTTTTAATTTATCATAAGTCCCATTGTCCTCATTGTCTTCATCATCCTTTCCAACCTCAACTGCTTTCAATTCTTCTTTTGTAAGACTGAACTCTGGACTCTCTAGCAATTTTGAAATTTTTTTATAGTCGTAAGGACTTCTTGTTTTTGAGGTATACTGCATGAAAAAGCACAAAATAACTAGAATTTGGAAAATGATAAGTAGAGCAGTAAGCCGTCTTGCAGATGCCAATGCTGCCATAACTAACAGTTCCAATCCAATAACCACACTATCAGGATTGCCATAAATATTTGGCATTGAACTCTTTGCTATGTATACTCGTTAGTCGTTGCTACCTAAGTCAAATAGTCAAGTAAATATGGTTTATAACCTTGAAAGTTTCAAATCTTCCATTACCAGATGCCATTCTTATCTGGATTGGCCTAGAGTAGAAAAAGAATTTTCAACAATTAAAATGTAGCAAACTTTATTCTAGTTTACCGTAAACGCTGTCCTCTACTAAATGCCACACTTCCAGCTGATCTTCTGTAATAAATGCCACCCTCTTATAAACGCCGGCCGCTATTAAACACCGCATTCTGGATAAGGGAGTTTATTCGAAATAAGTGAAAGCTACGAAAGTTTTCACATCATAGATGAGGACTCTTAGTGATATTGACATTGTTTTACACTTTATTTATTCCACAACATCAACACTTCTTCAGTGAACTTTACATATTTCACACAATATTTTGTTTTTTGGAAGGAAAACATTGTTTAAAGTCAGTTTATCTTTTTTCTCATATCTCATTTTGCAATAAACGCCGCCGTCTGATAAACGCCGCCCTATATTAAACGCCGCATGCAAAAGCTTGATTTTGTAATAATCGCCACGGCATTTATTAGAGGAAATACGGCAAATGTTATACACACATTTTTTTATCAGGAAGTTCGGCTCAGGGTCAGTACTGAAAATTCCTTAACTGATGGTGAAAATTGAGTACTCAATGTTCCTTAGCAATTCCTTAACTTCTTACTTTGTGATTCTTAAAAACAACCAATGGTCAAGGAAATATAGGTCATAAAGGTTTCAGAAGACTAGTAGAAATGAACACTGATTGAAAACCATTGGCGATAAGTATTGCTTGCTTTGTTAATTCAAAATGTCATTTTTTTTATCGAAATGCTAAGTTAAAGAAAAAGTCAGATTCCTTAGTAGTCTCGGTCCAGTACTAGAAATTCCTTAAGTTTTTGCCAGCCCGAGTACTACCTTCCTTAAAAAGCACTTCCTTACAAAAAAAAAAATGCGTGTAGTTATTTTCCAGCCATTGCTACTGGCTGATGTTTATTGTTGATGAAGCTATAAATTTTAGACTATTTCACCCTGCAGTTTCATTTTGAAATGCTTCTACATACCTAAAAAAGGGCCGCCTTTTTGTTTGTTGCGCGTTGTTTGGTAGGTTAGGCAAAAGCCAAGCCTCCAACAAGATCAGCGCTGCTGGGGCTAGGCCCATTCTGTTTGCTAGGCCCATGGCTAGGCCCAACATAAAGGCAGTCTATTTGCTGTTCATTTCCATTTCGGACCAACAATAGGATAGAAATATCCAAAAAAATCAAAACTATAACAACCCTGAAATCAAAACAAGAAGTTCATGTAATAAAAATGTGAAGATAAAACAGTTATACTCACTATCTGTTGATGAGGAAACAAAACAAAACGAAACGCTGAGAGCAGCAACTTTGAGAATGGGCTGGTGACGGGTCTGCTTGATTTCGAGGCCGGCAACTTTTGCAAAAGGATGATGTTTTGATGTTTGTATAATTGTGAATTGTGGCAATTGTGGCAAGCATGAAACCGCTGAAAGTTGATTGGCGCAAAAACAATGACTATTGTTAAAAATGAAATACTCGGTTCTAATCGGGGGATTCTAATGAAATACTCCATTCTGATCTGATTGGGACTGATTTTTCTACACTATTAGAAATTTTAGTCCTTTTTGAATTCTCTGCCTTTGCGGAGGTTCGAGTCCCCTATACCGCACAACAATATTCAAGAAAGGTTACAATTTGGTAAAAAATATATGCAATTTTGGTACCGCTATGTGCCCCCTGCCAATATGGGTGGGCTTTTAGCCTTGAAATTCTCTGAACATGGGTATGATTTGAACCAAAACCCCATACAACAGGGTGGGAAATTGAAGACAGCTAAAACGTTTTGCTTTACTTGCATCCGAATAGTGTTATTTCCCTTTTAAAGATGTTCCCAGTTCAATAATACTTATGAAATAGTGACACAGAAGTTTTCAAGAAGTATCAAACTTTTTGAAGATAGTATATGGACCAAATAGCAGACCTATACAACTGAATAGATTTTAAATGTTTCTAATTTCTTTCCATGACAAGTTCTTCAAAACAAACTGCTAGATCAAATTCCACGAATAAAACTCCATACAACAATTATTCTTCACTTTATGCACTTTCTTTCTTGTACATTTGAAATCTAACAGCAATGAATGGAATAGCAAAACCCAATCCAAGAAAACCAACCATCGTTGCTAGAAATCTTGGTTTGTTGGTTGTCTGGAACGGCATATTCTGAAAAGAAATAGAAATTATTTAGCTATTAAAAGCTACAAGACAGATTGGATTGGATGACAAATTCATTGTCAAAAATTGATAAGGGGCCATCGACTTTCGATTTTCGTATTTTTTAACGGCTTTTGGCCGTTATGGGGGGAGGGGGTTTTACCCTAGCCCGTTAAGAAAATTAAATTCAACTAAACCTTATTGAAAAAGTCTTGAATTCTCCGATTTTACCTGTAACTTGACGATATTGCCCTTTTAGGCCATAAAACACCCTTGATTCTAGGCCTAACCTACTTTAGGCCAGTCGGAAAAATTTGGCATATGGCCGTTAAGGGGGAGGGGGGGGGGTTCCGATCTTAACGGCCAAATGCCGCTAAAAAATATGAAAATCGAAAGTCGATGGCCCCTAATGATAAAGGTGAAGTGAAATGGTATGAAATAGCAAAGGAAAAAATGCTAAACCCGTGCAAAGTTAGTTGTCCAAATCAGTATTATAATGGTCTCCATTTTAAAAGCAGTTGTATGGCCTAAAAAACTGGCAAACACGAGAATAGAAGAGAATAGAATAGTGAGTTGGTTGGTCTGGGGGGGTGGCCTAGCCGCCTATCTGTTTTATCAACTTACATTTCCAGGAGCATTTTCTACTTCTCCTCGCACAGCTTGATTGATTGCTCTAGCTCTTGTTGCAGTCCTTCCAAGAAGGGAAACAGCTCTACCAACACCAGACATGGTTAAAGTTATTCAGAAACAGAACGACACAGAATTCCGTCTTTCCTTCTTGCTTCTTCTTGATCAAAATCCAAAGGGAGAGCGTGTGGGAGGTCTGGGTCGAGTTTCGGACAATTTTGTATTCTTGGAAGGAGGTCGATGACAGATGGCGGCAGGTGAAGTGGAATTTTCCTTTTTTCGTCTTTTTTCAAAGTTTTATAGGCAGGTTTTTTGAAAGAATGGTTAAGAATTATTTGTTTTGCAATACGCGGGCCATGCGCTAGGTACCTTGCTACTGGCTTATTCAAAGTTTGCACCTAACGGCGAAAGGGGGCTGGCTGTGCTGCAGTACACTGTTTTTTTATGTACCCGAATGTCTCCAAAATTTAATTTTTTTTTGGATTTTTTTAACAATTTTTATAAAAAATACATGAATGGTCAGTAAAGGCAAGTGAACCAAATTCATATGACGGAAAAATGAATAAAATGAAAAATAAATGATGAATAGTTGATCGCGTGCTGCTGTTAGAAATAAGGTAGAAGACTCTTCCACCTCAAGACCTAAGAAAAACAGATTGAGCATTTTATGTCGTCAGCTGATATTGCAATAATATTATTTTCCAGGCAGACAATTCAAATAAAAATCTTTTCTGGAATCTATCTAATCTATCAACTAGTCTATCGTGCATCCTGAAACCATTCGAATTGCTGACATTTCGATTAGCAATAGGAGGAGCAGAAATTGCTTTGAGCACGCATGTCTATAGAACAGACATCGTTAATGGCTTTATATTTTCCTGATAGTTTTCCTTGTTTGGGGCAAAAAGTTATTGAAAAACAGGGCAGAGAAAGTTTTTACCCGAAACCCAACAGTGTGTGCTATTTCTTCACGACATACGATGCGGGGTGAATTGCTAGGGGCTTCGCTTTTTATCATCGAAACAAATGATTTAGCAATAGGGCCAGTCCGGGGGTGTTTTGCGTTTACATTATTTCATTCGGTTATCTTGAAAGTAAAGTTGTTTAGTAAAGTAATGAAATTTGTTTCTCAATCGGAGTGGTCGCGTTTTGGTTGTCCGGTTGGCGATTGAAAGTTAACGGTAACACTAACAGAAGCAAACAAGAGCTGTAGCGCGGTTATTTAGCCCCCTATTACTGAAGTTCATTATCTCTTATTGGACATTTGATATTCAGAGCTATTAAGGTACTGATGCTGTCATAGCTAAATGTAAGCATCCAGCTCTGCCAGCTACAGTATCAAATTGACCTAATAAGCGGGCCAGAATTGCAACACAACACGGTTACAGACACGTGTGTAGTAGTTCTAAAAGAGCGTCGTGTGCTCCCAGCTACAACGTTAAAATATCCAAAAATGCTCCCTTTATCCTGCCCCTGTCGTGCGCATGCAGAAAAACAGATCTCGTTTGAACTTTACCCACGCAATTATTTCAATATTGGTACTGCATTTTCCAGGTAAAATGATTGCACGAATTTTGCATTCTAGTCTTCCCTGATTGCTGATTCCACATAAATTTGTCATGAATGGCGAACACTAGGATAGGGTTTTCTTTACAGTCCAGAGTCCATGAAAGAGGTTTAACCAAAGATAATTGTTTAACAAAGCACAAGTTGCATTTAAACCTCCTAGAAGTAACCCTAGTGCATGATTCGAGTGCCCTTAATTAAGAACTTCTTTGGATATCAGGCAAACACCAGGCTGTACTTTTTGGGTATTACTGTATGCTTGAAACGAATTGTGACTTTAAATGTATGAGAATTCTTCACAAAAATAATTATTGCTCTTGCAAAATACACACTTTTTTTTATAAGAATACCTTATTTTTTGCCGAGCCTCGATTATTCTTAAGCTTATTCGATTTTGAGCCTGAAAATATTCTTAAATTATTCTTAATCATCAATGTTGAAAATTGGCCTGAAGATCAAGAGAAATAAGTCAAATTCTCATGGTGCCATAGATGGATGGCTGACATTAATAAAAAGAGGTACTGTATCAAAGAGTCAGACAGGATGTATGCATTTCAAAACAAATACAGTAGCCTGACAATCACACTTATTGTACAGTGTAAAAAACGCAGAGAAATAAAAATGATCCTCGTCAAGCTTGAGCCTCAGATTATTCTTAAATAATTCTTAAATTTCAGCAATTTTAGCCTGAATATTCTTATAGACTGTATTCTTATAAAAAAAAAGTGTGTAGAGTAAATTTTAAACAGTTTTGTTGTCAATGAAAACATTTAAAGGGCGTTTCCCACGTTTTCCAGGCTTCTGAAGGGCGTGGTCACTTTAAATTTTTCCTGGGGGCTACGCCCCAACCCACTCAGTTGCCCCTCTTCAAACCTTTGCCCCCTTGCCCTCCATGCGTGCAGGCATCCTGGTCATGCCATTGCCCTGTCATTTTTTATTTTAGAGAAAACAATAATGAAAACAACGAAATGCAAAAACTCTAAAACATCTTGTTTTTTGTACTGGAAGGTACACAAGGGTCTGAGTTTATTTGCTTTATTTTAGTATTGAGTCAATTCATTCATAAGCTATGGAATCTTACTGACGCAAACTATATGAAAATAATATGACATAATAACATCACTATTTTAAGATTAAATACCTTTATAATCCAAATCTTTATGCAACTTCTTTAGTAAATTATTACACCTTCGAAATAAAAGAACTCGAATAATGAAATAAGTAAATATATAATGATAGGATATCATGTTGATTGGCTGAACATTCTACATGTTTCAGATCGTGGAATATTTTTAGGAATTCCAAAATAAGAAATGCTATTTTTGGACTTTGCTGTTAGTCATTTATTCGATGTAGCATTGAGTTGTGTTTGGAGAGCTCACTTTATGAGATTATCATTTCCATTTATGAAAAGTAAAAGGAATGAATATGTTGAACTCATTACAAGAATTTCTTTGAAAAATTCATATTTAGATCCATTTGGCTGAACAGAAAATGAATGGCATGTGGTTGAAAAGACGTTCCACGCGTCTTGCCCCCAAGTGACTAGCGACGAGCCTTATCATTTTATTTATGTTACTGTGCATTTGCTCCAAAAATCCATCCATCCACTCCTACTGTCTTTGGCCCTTTGAAGACTTGATCCCCTTTGGAAGAACCTATGCGTACTATTTCATTGCTAAAGGTTATATACATTATGGCACTAACTGCTTCAGACGTTTAGCTTCTTTTTCTATCTATCTATCTGTCTCATAACATGGACCTACTTATTTGTATTGTGTACAGTGGTTAGTGTGTTACTAAAAGGAAAAAAGTTAAACAGTACTCTAAGGAAGAAATTAAGTATTTCAGCAGTGCAACCCAATGAAGGGAGTTAAATTGGGTAAGAAAGTAGGTCGATTTTTGTAGTGGTACACGTTCTCACAGCTTTATGTTATATTATAACCATATAAAAAATGGGCTCTCATATCCTTAGCCTCAAGATACTCGCGACTCATCTTGCATCATTTTATTGGCTGATTATATGACCATGGTGTCGTCATACAAAGCCTACCATTTCTTATATTAGTGAATACCTGTAAAAAACCTGGTGCAAAATTAGAAGTGCCTGCCTTAACATCGATGGCCCAAACTACTATACATTTGAATTTGATATCATTAAACGGATGCGCAATTTACCATAAGTGTCCTGAAGACAAACGGGTTGAAACCTCTCATATAATCGACCCGTAACACACCTCACACGTTGCGCTACGCTACGTGCTAGTCCACTTCAGCTGCAAATCAGGTGCATATCTGCATCACCTTTACATGTTATATCTTTCTTATCGTTAGGGGTAAAACATATTCATTCTCTAAGAACCTCTGGGACATTAATAGCCCCCAGCCTAACCTAGCCCCAGACTAACCTCTGGGACATGAATTCCACCAGACCAACATTCTGGAAATAGCTCCCCAATTATCCAAAACCGAAAACCTAGGGTAGCTACTCATTTATTGATGTTGGGAATATCGACAGCTGAGTTGACTGTGGGATTGTGGGTGGTGATCCACAGTCCGGATGAGACATGAACTCAAAAACTATCACTAATGAGCTGAACGCCTAAACCACTCAAACAGTGCTGTTTCTTTTGTATAAACAACCTGCCCCCCCCCCAAGCGTACCTAATCTCTATTGCCAGCTTATCCACTCTCCCGTTCCAAACACTGTCTCACTTGCACATTACTACATTTTAGCCTTTTTCTTGGCTGCTTAAACTGCACAGTCGTTTTTCTAAATTTATAGAAAAGGATGAATTTTTAGAATGATTTCATGACGATCATAACCTTTTAATGCTCTCGTTTTTCAAATAGTCAGTTATACTATATCATTATTATGTATAACTAGCATTCCTTAGACATATCACTTTTCTTTCAAAAACAAATTTTTCTTAAAGAACGTTACAAATTGGAACGATTGCCAAATTCAGATAAAGTATGAGGAAATTTGACGAGGAGATATGCTTCGGCTTCGTTACACAATAAGACCCTGTGACACCCCTGTTTCAAGCACGAACATTATCACGTCGTGTGGTGAATCATACATTGCACGGGGGCTGGTACAAACGACACTAAATTCCAGACCAACCATATAAGGTAACGCAAATATCCTGTTTCGCGCGTGCTCCAAAACCACTTTCTTTCATCTGTGCGGTAAATCCAAGAGCAAACTGAAGCGTGGGCCCCCGTCAAGCAAGTGGCTATATGTGTAATCCAGGGGGTATGCCATGTAAATGTTTTATGAACTTTTAGACTGGTTCTCCTCCCTTTCTGCTAGACATAAATAGCTCGCCACTTGTCACTGACGGCAGAAGAACGAAACTGACTTCACGCAAAGTGGTCACGTCAAGAGTGTACCTATCTGTTATCTCTGAGATCAACTGAAAACAGTCTAGTCTTTTTCAGAAGATGAAACACCCTCAACGTCAAATGTTACTGCAAGTAAATGTAAGTCATTCTCTATATTGTTACATTAGCATGATACCTTACAATATATTTGTATTTATTATGCAAAGGTGTGCTTTTTCTCCAATTTTATGCTATAGCTATAGCTAGAGAGCCGGTTTATGTGACAGCCAAGGGCTTATTCAAAACTGTTGTCCTGGAACACGTGTTTAGGTAACGTACAGTTACAGCGCTTTTTTAGTATCAAGAGAGATTAATATGCACAAAATTATTTTATGAAGAGTTTTAACTTTTCCTTGAAACTAAAAATCAGACTTTTTAAGTAGAATCTCACTTGACGTTTGTTCAACTTCTTAAGCAAATTCTACGCACTTGTGATTTAATTCGATAATGATAATTTTAACTGTCCCTGATACTTAAGAGATGAGCTAATAATGATTTTAAGCTGGTAATCCTACAAAGGTGGCTTGGTGTAATATTTAGCACA
Source organism: Chrysaora quinquecirrha (assembly GCA_014526335.1). Lineage (NCBI taxonomy): Eukaryota > Metazoa > Cnidaria > Scyphozoa > Semaeostomeae > Pelagiidae > Chrysaora > Chrysaora quinquecirrha. The sequence goes on from JACTAT010000039.1 coordinate 8,531,109, forward strand.
CCTTTGGGTCTTTTTTGTATTTTCTAGCTTTACGATATATCTATATACATTTTCTCATTAGCAAATAGACTTATAATAAATAGACTACTTTATTCTAGCCAACTGGATCCCATATTGAGGGGTCAGAAAAGTGTTGTTGTTGTCGATGTATGAAAACTTTTTGGCTTCGATTGCAGGGAGGGACTTGTAGAAATGTTATACGCTAATTGACTAGGGGTTGTGATAAAACTTTGTTTGGAAGCAGTCACTACATAGGATTATTAACGCACAGTAGTTAATCCATGTGGCATGAAAAATTAGGTATCTTTTCAAGAAACCTGAATAGGTAAAAAATAAAAACGTACAAAGATTGCCATTTATAATTCTTTAAGATATTAGTTATATAGCTCTTTCCTGATTGAATTTTGATATTTTCTCGATTTTCTCAGTCGCTATAGTCGCCTTTCAGGTGCATTCAGAAATTTGGTTTTTTTGAAAGAAACATGCGTTGTCAAAATAATATATCGTGCTTGAAATATTCATATTCTCTGGAGTTATTATTGATTCCCTTTCGTGATAGAATTGTCGTATTTTCTCTGGAATGACTATTTTTCTAGTTAAGCATCCAGCAGATACAAAAATAATGGTTTTCTAAGTTGCTTAGATTAAAAATCTGCACGCGAACTTATTAAGAAACCTTCTACATGAAACAATAACTCTTCTTGCACTGCCCTTGAACTTTAAAGAACTTAAGCATGCAAAGAATGAGTGAAAATATAAACAGAACTCACGCTCGTTTTGCGTTTGATTTTTAGAGGTCTGGGTCGGCACAACATTTTTCTGGTAAATGGCAGACATTTTGAATAAAGGAATCGTCCTTGCATGCAACGACCTGTAATTCGATTGCTTCTTGAGGAGCAGTGCAGTAAATGTTGCTTCAAATTCACATTTTATTGGAGTTTAAGTGAAAGAAAGGTTTTAAGTCCCAGCTTATCTGCTAAATGAATCATTTAATCAAGTATTTTCCTTCTGCGAGCTACTTGCATCTTGCTTCCTGAGTTTCTGCGGATATTTCCATGATTTTTTGCCGCAGATCCTTTTCT